>CM076573.1:883528815-883991583 GCA_034641835.2 Pinus albicaulis | reverse complement strand
TCGCCTGCATTTGTTGGCAATATGAGGCAGAGTGTTGTCCTTGATGGCAACCCACTTGATAAAGTTGAATGAGATTGTTGGCTATATGATGCAATGTGTTGTCCTTGATGGCAACCTACTTGATGAAGATGTTCTTGATGGAAGCCTGCTTGATGAGTTGCCTATGATAAGCAACCTATGTGTCAAAGATGTAAGAATGATGTATCTACGGATCAGTTCAGATGTGACAGAGAAAAGAATTCCAGTAAGTACCAGAAAAATGATAAATATAATATGTCACAATGTATACGCTACTTTTGTGAAGGCAACCCGCGTATACATACAATGTATACACTACTTTTGTGAAGGGAACCCGCGTATACATTTAGGGTTAGCATATATGCAGTTTTTATGAGGCGAAGTTGCGTATACATGCGGAAGCGAACGCTCCAAGTCGCGTATGCCCTTTTGCGCTCTAAAATTATGATACCAAGGGGCATTACCATGGTATTGGCCCATTGTATTGAGCGCTGTATTATCTAATTGATCTCGTCCAGGAATACCATCGGAGGTTGAGTGGTTTTGACTCGGAGCTGTTTATTGATGGAAAATTTGTCCGGCCAACAGTAGGGGATCTTCCCGGTAAAAAGTCCCAATTAGACCTTAAACCGTTTAGAGTAGGGATCCCATCCGGGGTGTGGGTCCGGTTACCGCTTAAGACGCTTTCCCTTCCGGTCTCAAAAGAACCTGATTGAATCTGCGGGCACACACTTATTCATAGGATACGAAATACATGATTGATGTATCGAACATGTTCACAACACTATGCGTAGCAAGAGAATAAATAAAACATATACGCCCTAAGAGATGCAGTTAACGGCACGTCTTTGGGGTTATGCTTGCAAGGTATCTGACCACAGAAGAAATAGTTCTTAATGGCGAGATCCCCTTTTACTGAAAGTTAAAACGAAATGCTAATAGACAAAGGTATTAACATCCATTTAGAAAGCAATATAAACTGAACGTCATTAACACAACATAGATAAACATGATGCATAAATGATATTACAGAAGATGCAGTTTCATTAATCACAAGATGTTCTGAAACTGTCCAAAGAATACACACAGTGTTGTCTCAGCAAAACACATCATCCGACAAAGGGGTTTTAACAAGTATTCGTATTCATGTCTAAGAATGTGATCTTCAAGTACAATGCAATGTAACCCTTGAGTTTCCAAAAAAGAAAAAGCCCATTTTTATGAGCTCCCGTAGGAGTATTTATAATGCTAAAACTGCCCGTTAGGCTTCCTTGACTGTTCAGCTTCTTGACCGTTGGGTTTCCTTGCGACTCATTCCTTTTGCGACCTGCGACCTGGCTGCTGTTGCGACTTGCGACCTGGCTGCTCCTTTTGCAATCGCAAGTTGCAAGAAAATGAGATGATGCGACCTTGTGACCTTGCGACTAGGTCGCTGGGTCGCAGGGTCGCAAAAGGTGGAAAACCAAGGAAATGCGACCTTGCGACCTTGCGACTAGGTCGCTGGGTCGCTAGGTCGCGAAAGGAGGAAAACCAAGGAGGCCGTGATTTTGCGACTCATACTAGGTCGTTGGGTCGCAGGGTCGCAAAAGGTGAAAAAATCAAAGATATGCGACCTTGTGACCTTGCGACTAGGTCGCTGGGTCGCAGGGTCGCAAAAGGCGAAAAATCAAAGACACGCGACCTGCGACCTCGCCAGATCTGCGACCTGCAACCTCGCCAGATCTGTGAGTTCTTTGGAGTCTCGCCAGCATCTGCTTGTTTTGAAGATGTCTCCTTGTTTGCTGGGGAAAACCTTGGCTCTTATGTGCAAACAGAGTGGTTCCTCCTGCAATAAAATAACATAGGTCACATAAATAATGCTAAGGGCATTTTAATCAATTATAAGAATGAAAAAACAACTTAGACCCCTGTGTGGTCAACTACTGAATCGTCGGAGAGAATGGCTAGGGTAATCTTTCTCCGTATCCTTTCCTCAGTTACTGTAATGCCAATTAGCGTAGCTATGGGCTGAGTTTGGAATGCAGACCCAATGGAACGGAAGTGTTGATTCGGGCAACATGCTGCTTGTGTTCTCCACAACGAAAACTATGTCGGGCTCCAATGATACGTTCATCATGTTCCAAAGTTTGCGCCAAGATCTTACTGAGGGAATGCCCCTTCGAAATGGGATTGATGAGTCTGCATGCTGTCATGACAAGTAAGGTGAGGGCGCTGCTCCTTAGTGAAGTTGCAGGAAGGAACGCACTCCGACAAATCTCTTGCCCTTCAAATAGCTTCTGCCTTCGTGGTGGCAAGTCAGGTCATAGGCAGACCAGCACCATTGCTATGCTGCATTCACACGATGTTAACCAAAACAATCTTCCAAAGAACATCCCATAATGCCGATCTACTGGACACACATTGAGAATTGAGTTAGTTATTTCACGCCCTCTTTGGAGGCAGGGATTTGAAACATGTTCCTGTCATGTAAACAAAATGTTTTAACTTGCAGCTGTTCCTAACATACTGATTTCACATTGAACACTAAACCTCCTCGAATCAGCATCTTCGATATAATCTTCAAGGAGGAACTTTCACCCTGTAATAGCACATGTCTCATCTACTGTATGGATCGAATCAGCATCTTCGATATAACCTTCCAGGCAGAACTTTTCACATGTCCTATCTATTGTATGGAGCGAATCAACCTCTTCGATATAACCTTCAAGTCGGAAATTTTTCACATGTATCATCTACTGTATGGAGCGAATCAGCCTCTTCGATATGACCTTCAAGTCGGAAATTTTTCACATGTATCATCTACTGTATGGAGTGAAACAGCGTCTTCGATATAACCTTCAAGGCGGAACTTTTATCCTGTAATAGCACATGTCTCATCGACTGCATGGAGGGATTTTTACTTTGGAAATAATGTTCCACAGTCTTTACTGCATAGTTCGATGGAGCGTTTCGCTCTTCCCTGGCGGACCTGCATCTTACTGCAATAACAAAACCAATTCAAAGATTTTCCACGCCTGTCAGCCTTAACTACCGGGTACGGCGTAAACCGCCGCCTCCACCAAAACACTGATCCAGTGATAATGGACTGTTACTAAATGTGACCAGTGCAGCAGGTTACTAATAGTAGATTTGCAGCGTGATTGTCTCCTGGAATATTGCTGTCGAGGCTGCGAAAATTAGATCTTATATGCCTCTCTGCAAGTGTAGCGCAACATTCCTTTTATGGCGCTGGTTTTTTCGGTCCATGCTTTAGTTGTAACGAATACATTATGGTCTTTTACAACGGTTGCCACGTAGACTTTGAGTCTAACACGTGAAAAATCAATCTATGCAGTTTGGACTGTCAGCACATCAGCTCGTAAACTTCGATCGAAAGCAATATATTTTCTGGATATGTCGATTTGCCAAAAGATAAGGTTTGAGCGTGGTTTGTTTCCCGTGGAAGTCATATCAATTGACAACCCGAACATCAAATGCAAGTCTATAGTATTTACGTTCAATGCAATACCACAAGTTGAAAACCTGCTGTCGAACCTTCGCTTTAAAAACAAGTTTCAATATATCTTCTCAATCATGCACAACGCCGCAATGAGTTAGTTGTAATGTTGCGCTTTCATATATCCACTCCAGCGCTTTACCATATTTTGAAACATCCGTCATTGAAATGTTAGCGTCCAATTGTATGTGTGGACGTAGTTCTGCTTGATGTTTAAGTCGAATAGTTTGACCGCCACGTGTGCATGTAAATATTGCGCGTTGGCTGGCTCCATGAAACGACTTTGGACCATTGGGTATATATATATACGTCTGTTCTCACATATTTACCATAGGACGAAAACTAGCCTTTGAACTTTTCGCTCATTTGTAATTGCACCATGCGCCCCAAAAGGTTAGTCATATATCCCATTCCATGCTTTAACATAAACTTGGCAATTATATGTGCACGCTCCAAATGTTCCATGGTAGATTGAAACCCACGATTGACTTCGTGTTTAAAAACACCTTTAGAGCAAATGTTTTATATCTTCCCTAAAGACTCAACTCCGCCCCCATACTTTAAATATAAGTTTGATTACTATGTTCGCCATAGAGATATTTAGGCGTAAGTGAAATGTGTTTTCCATATGGTTTCGATCCACCAATTATATATGTTTTTAGACACTATATTAAAAACACTATATTACTTTGCGCCTTGGTTTTAAATGTGCAACATCACTTTGGTCCATGGGATGTGCGCTCCTTGCAACGTTTTCACATGGTTTTACTCCAAGATAACTTAGGGTTTTAAACCTATGTGCTTCGAGCGTAGCTTTAATTTGCTTTACCTCATAGTACGAAGGCTGCTTGTTTTGAAAGATGTTTCAAACCACATTAATGCCTCTTTTGATATGAACCCTTTCCATCTGGTGGTTTTGGAGGCCCTCTTTGCATATGCATCAATGCGCCTAGCTACAAAAGGCGTATGCATTTAAACATGACCCTTTAGGTTCAATCTAACATTGTCCATCTCATATGGTCCCACATACACAAACTTTATGGATATGGAAGCGTAAAGGCGACTAGGGCTGTAAGGCCATTTTATTGCTCCACGTTGTACTTCTTGCAGCGTAATTAATTCCACACTATGCAGCTTAAGATCCATAAATGTTGCTTCCAAAGGGTGCGCTCACATGTTTGAAAACTCTGTCGTTGGCTTGCCACCCCAACACATATGCTTTCGCACTGCCACTTGGCACGAGAACGCCTTGAATGAGAATGTCACTCCTCAGGGAGATCTCCTGAGTTTTCTTTGTTCACCGGGCTATAATTAATGCTAGACTTGTCGAAATGGCGACAAATGTTCCTTTGTATACAGACATCGACACGGAGCTGGCATTGTGCAGGATCTCCATAATTCTGGTGTGCACTAATGAAGAACACCTTCTGCGTTGGTGACACAAAAGGTTCTTTCTCTGATCGACACATATCACACTATTCTCCTTTTAACAGTACTGGTCACTTGCTCCTCCTCCTCCCCTGTTCCGCAACTTTGGCCTCGTCGTTGAGCTCAATTTCATTTCCCTCGATGTCGCGACACGACTGAGGAGTCTGTTATCCGTGGGGTCAACCTGTGTAGAACATTACGACAATCATAATTATTCTTTGATAATGGTGCCCACAGATAAAACATATGAGACTAGCAAATGTAACAGAGGTATTCGAACCACATGCTTAATGACCTACAGCGACAGGGCCTTTAATTGTTAACAAACAAAAGTTTTCCCATTTAAAAGTATGTATGGCAATCTCATTACACAAGACGCGACTGTGATACGAGTGTTCGGTCGCATGCCGGATGATCCCTCCCACATATGGCGTGATTGCAACGAAAACATCAAGTCATGATGATGAGACAACTCGTGAGGGATTAGAGATAAGTCAGTGGGATGTCGTTGACTGCAGGTTAGGTGAAAGACTTTAACGCCTAGGCGAGCAGAGGGGGAACCCGAAATTTTAAAAATACCCAAAATTTTGGGTGGGATAAAACGACTACAACGAGATACCAAGGGGAATTACCATGGTATTGGCCCATTGTATTGAGCGCTAGATTATCTAATTGATCCCGTCCAGGAATACCATCGGAGGTTGAGTGGTTTTGACTCATGGTATTGAAAAAGGCTAATCTATATAAGGATAAGAAGATCATTGTGCAAAGTGGGCAAGAGGTCTGGGTTTGAATGAATACTTCTCTCTGAAGTATATCTGTATGGAATGAGTAACAGTTTAATGATAGATCTGAATCTGTGATGCAACTATGAAGAAATGATGAAGAAGGCTATCTAGATCTGAAATGTATCTTCTAGATCTGTTTATGAAATGTCTAGATCTAAAATGAGGCAAACATGTGTCTAACGTGAAGGGTTAAATCTGAATTGAATATCTGATCTGAAGAAGAATGCTGCTCTATAATGTTTGAAGATCTATACGCTGGTTTGGAACAGCGAAAGCGCGTATATATGCGGATTTGATAAAGAGAAAGTGCGTATGTGTTGTGAAGTTAGTTCTGAAGTTTGTGCAGATGTATACGCGGGTTTATGTGAATGGAAGCGCGTATATACGCGATATTAGTGAAAGGAAAGCGCGTATGAAAAGCTAGGGTTTGCTGAAGTCTGAAGTATAAAATGTCTGATCTGTTCTGCTGTCTTACTGCTATCTGATGATGATAAATTCTTCTGATCTGGGTTGTCTGAATTGTTAAGTTTGAGCTTAAATATGTGGAGTGAGTCCAGTTTGAAAATATGATGAAACGTGACCTGCAAGTTGTGCTCTATTGAAGTTGTTGGATCCCGTGTGAAAATTGATGAAACGTGGTCCATAGAGGTGCTGAGGGTTGTAGCCTTCAGTCAGGGGGTTGTAGCTCCCTTCTAGGTGAGGCTGCTAAACGAGAGCAGGGGGTCGTAGCTCCCTTCCAGGAGAGGCTGGTAAACGAGCACAGGTGGGTGCCTGCGTGCTGGTAGGAAGCTGCGCCAGCACATATGTTGTAAGATGTTTTCTTTATAATAAAATATTGAAGGCTGAGCAACGGCAGCGGTGGTTTTCTCCCGACTTGGGTTTCCACCTAAAATCCCGGTGTTCATGTGTGATGGTTTATTCTGTTCTTACTGCAAATGTTTACTGTTTATTGAACATCTGATGAATGAATGATGGAATGATATATGTGAATAATTAATGGCATAATTAGATCTCTGTGTATACGCGAGTTTCATAAAGGGTATCCGCGTATATACGCGAGTATGTATCAGGAAAGTAGCGTATGGGTTTTAGAAGTAAGAAAAAGTGAAAAGTTTTGAGTATGCCCTAAATACTGATTCACCCCCCCCTCTCAGTATTTTTCCCAACAATTGGTATCAGAGGAGGTCCTTCTGCAGAAGCTTGATCGCTTGAAGGAGATCCGTCGCAATGGGAAGTCAAGAAGGAGTGATGTCTATAAAGCCACCTCTATTCAATGGAAACAATCTGATATTCTGGAAGGTACGAACAAAAGCATATCTGCAAAGTCTTGGTGCAGATGTATGGGCAATCGTGGAAGAAGGTTATCAATACCCAGCAAGTATTCCTACTGATGCAGCAGAAAGGAAGAAGTATGAAATCAATGCCAAAGCGGTGAATGTCTTATTAGGAAGCATGTCTGAATCAGAATTTTCTAAAGTGATGCAGCTACATTCAAAAAAAGAAATATGGGACAAAATCATTCTAAGCTATGAAGGAGACACAAAGGTAAAAAGTGCAAAACTCCAAACTCTTAGAATTGAATATGAAAATTTGAAGATGCATAGTGATGAGAGTGTTGCAAGTTTCTTTCTTCGTCTGGATGATATTGTAAATCGAATGAGAAATTTGGGTGAAACCATAACTGATACTACTCTGGTGGAAAAGGTCTTAAGATCCTTGACTTCGAAATTTGACTCTAAAGTTTCGGCTATTGAAGAAAGGCAAGATCTGCAAACTCTTACTATTGTTCAATTACATGGTATCCTGACTGCTTTTGAAATGAGACAAGGAGGTCCTTCTCAAAGCAAGGAAAATTTGCTTTTTAAGGCGTGCACGAAAAGGAAAAAGGAAGTTGTCGAAAGAATCCGACTATATGTCAAGAAGAAAGAAAGAAACGAATTTTGTGAGAAAACTCCAGCTTCGTACTGGAAGATTCAAGGTAAGCTTGTTATAAAATTAAATATTACAGAGCAATGAAACACATAAAATATGCGGAAAATACAAGCACACAAAACACATAAAACCAGAGAGACACAGATATACGTGGTTCACCCAGTTTGGACTACGTCCACCCCGAACAGCCAGTCCTTCCTTTCTATTATCCAGCAAAAATGAAGAGACAAAACCTACAGCAGATCCGCTGTAATATCCTCTGTTCTCTCTCACAGTCTCCCTCTCTGTTTCTCGCTCCGAGAATACACACATCATACACAGCCGCAATACAATGCCCTCATATATACAAGGGGGTTGCCTTCTAGGGAAAAAAACCCTAATCTAAACATAACTTCTACCGTCAGATCATTTGCCTAATGAACGGCCCAGATTGACTAAAAATTACTATACTTTTACAAGGCAATTTTACATCTGTTTTTAGCTTCGAGTATTTACTTGCAAACAGAGGGGGGGCGCTCATGCGCCCTGGACCCCCCACGGCGGCCGATTAAATTTCGGGCGGCGTTACGCCCGCGCACAGAATCTGGGGGGTCCAAAGCACATGATCCGCGTAAAGCAAGATAATCAGGCTCCACACCCAACAATCTCCCACTTGGAGACTGATTGTAGCAACTCCACCGCTCCTTCATTTGCTGGACAATGACTCCTCTTTGGACCTGGCTATTTCTCATCTTCATCGTCATCCTTGAAGACCAATTGAAACTGAGCATGTTCTCAGTTTATCCCTGGTTACAACTTTTGTTAGCATATCTGCAGGATTCTGGCTAGTGTGTATCTTTTTCAGCTTCAACTCTCCATCTTCCAATACTGACCGTATGAAATGGTACTTGAGATGTATGTGTTTAGTACTGGAATGAAATGCTGAGTTCTTTGCAAGATGAATAGCACTTTGGCTATCACTGTATAGTGTGCCCATATCATGCTTCTTACCCAATTCATCCATAAACCTTTGTAACCAAATCATTTCTTTACTAGCTTCTGTAGCAGCAACATACTCGGCTTCTGTTGTTGAAAGTGCAACAACACTTTGGATTTTTGAAACCCAACTGACAGCTGTTCCACCTACAGTAAATACATATTCTGTAGTGCTCCTCCTGTTATCTCTGTCACCTGCCATATCTGCATCAACATATCCCTGTAGAGCAATGTTTGAACCACCAAAGCATAATGCTTGATTTGTGGTACCTCTCAAATATCTGAGAATCCATTTTACTGCCATCCAATGTTCTTTTCCTTGATTATTCATGTACCTGCTTACAACTCCCACTGCATGTGCAATATCGGGCCTTGTGCAGACCATTGCATACATTAAGCTTCCAACTGCTGATGCATATGGAACTTTAGACATATAATCCATGTCTTCTTGGGTCTTTGGGCACATCTCCTTACTAAGTTTGAAATGGCTAGCAAAAAGTGTACTAACTGGTTTTGCATTCTGCATATTAAATCTTTTCAACACCTTCTCTATGTACTCATTCTGAGATAGTGTTAATTTGCGATTTTTCCTGTCTCTAGTTATCCTCATACCAAGGATTTGTTTTGCAGCTCCCAAATCCTTCATTACAAATGAATTTGCCAATTTTCTTTTGAGCACATTTATTTCCTACATGTTAGACCCTGCAACAAGCATGTCATCTACATACAATAACAATATAATATAGCTGCCATCATTTTGCCTTTTTAGATAAACACAATGATCATAGTGACATCTAGTATAACCTTGTTCAGACATAAACTTGTCAAATTTTAGATACCACTGCCTTGGAGCATGTTTTAAGCCATACAAGCTATTCTTTAACCTGCACACCAATTTTTCTTTCCCTTTGACCTCATATCCTTCTAGTTGCTGCATGTATATCTCTTCCTCCAAATCTCTATGGAGAAATGTTGTCTTTACGTCTAGCTGTTCAAGATGTAAATCTTTCGCTGCTACAAGACTTAAGATAGTTCTGATTGAAGTCATATTAACAACAGGAGAAAATATTTCATAAAAATCAATACCTTTCTTCTGTGCAAACCCCTTCACCACAAGTCTAGCTTTGTACCTCTGTTTTCCTCCATCTTCTTCCTTCAGCCTGTAAACCCATTTATTCTGCAATGTAGTTTTACCTGCAGGCAACTTGACTAAATCCCAAGTCTGGTTATGCATTAAGGAGTCCATCTCTTCTTCCATGGCTTTCTCCCACTTCTTCCTGCTTTCAACCTGCATTGCTTCTTCATAACATTCAGGTTCACCAGAATCAGTCAGCAATAAATAATATAATGAAGGAGAGTATCGTTCAGGGGGTCTACTTATCCTGGTAGATCTTCTAACACCACTTTCGGGTGTTTGAGGTGCCTGTTGTTGTTGTGGTGGTTGATGTTGCTGTGGTTGTTGATTATTTTCAGACACCTTTACTTTTTCAGTTATCTCATCAAGAACCGTGTATTCTTTGCTTTCTTTTTCCTGTTTCTTTTCCTGCAGCTGATTCTTATACAGGACCTTTTCATTGAATATTACATCTCTGCTCCTAATGATTTTGTGATTTTCATAATCATATAAGTGATAACCAAAATCATTAGCACCATATCCAATAAAGGTACATTTCTTTGATTTTGCCTCAAGCTTTGTTATGTTTTCTTTATTAATATGGACAAAGGCCTCACAGCCAAAAGGCTTTAAAAAAGAGTAGTTTACCTTTTTACCTGTCCATGCTTCCTCTGGAATACCACCATCCAGGGAACTTGAAGGTCCTCTCAACGGGTTGATAAGTGTCATACGGCATACGCCAAATTGTAAAGCGATCCACGTGTGATCTATTTTTGCCACATCATGATTGTCCATTCATCCTTCACGACACACCATTTTACGTGGTGTTCTTGGAAACTGTCTTCTCTTTCTGAATTCCATACTCTGGAAGCAGTTTTCTCCCAGACTCTTTCTTCATGATACTCACCTCCATTATGCAGTGAGACACTTCAACTTCTTTCTGTCT
Organism: Pinus albicaulis; assembly: GCA_034641835.2. NCBI lineage: Eukaryota > Viridiplantae > Streptophyta > Pinopsida > Pinales > Pinaceae > Pinus > Pinus albicaulis. The sequence continues at coordinate 883,980,886 of CM076573.1, read as the reverse complement.
CGATCTCAACAGCTTTCCATTGTGAAAAGTATCAAGAAATACATAAAGTTTGTCTGAATACGATAAATCATGTTTTTCTGGTTGCATCCTTGATAAAAATAACATAGAGCCACGGGAAGTGATACGAAGCGAGGTCCCCATACATCTGCATGCACAAGCTCCAATTTTTCGCTCTTCTTTTCTTTCCCAACTCTGAGAAATCTGACTCTCTTCTGTTTTCCATAAATGCAATTCTCACAGAAATCCAAATCAACATTCTTCAAACATGGCAACAAATTTCTTGAGTGAAGAATCTTCATTCCCTTCTCACTCATGTGTCCGAGCCTATGATGCCATAATGCTGCATCTGCTCCTTTGGAAGTTAAAGCATTAACAGAGTTAGAAATACCATTGCATAAATACAATGTACCAACCTTTTCGCCTTTTGCTATTACCGGGGCTCCTTTGGTGACCTTCCAAGTTTTATCTGTGAAAGTTGTCACACAACCTTCACTGCCTAACTGCCCTGTTGAAATCAGATTTTTCTTCAGATCTGGAACATGCCTTACCTCCTTTAGTAGCCATTGGTTTCCATTCTGTTTTTTTACAAGAACTTTACCCATTCCAACAATTTTAGAGGGTTTATCATCACCCAAACGAACTTGTCCAAAATCTCCTTGAACATAGTCATGAAAATATTTCTTATCAGGTGTGGCATGGAATGAAGCCCCTGAATCTACAACCCAAGAATCAGTAACATTTTCGAAAGAAAGAATCAAAGCATCTTGTAACACATCACGTGTCACATTTGCTTCATGATTGTTTTCTTGCTGTGTGTCTCCTTCTTTTCCCTTCCGAGATCTACAGTCTTTCTTTAGGTGTCCTTTCTTTCTGCAATTCCAGCACACTATCCCCGATCTAGACTTGGATCTGCCTTTCCTTGATTTACTGCGATATCCCGAGCTATTTCCTCTTTCCATTCTTCTTCCCCTAGACTCTGCACTCAAAGCATTACCTGATGTCTCACCGGAGCTTTTCCGTCGCATTTCCTCGCTAAGGATAGCACCAACAACATCATCAAACTTTAAAGTACTAGATCCAGAGATAGAGTTACTAATGGCCATTAATAAACCATTCCAACTCTCTGGCAATGAGCACAAGAATAACAGAGCTCTAACTTCATCATCAAAGTTTACCCCTACAGAACTTAACTAACTGGTAACTGTATTAAATTCATTTAAATGGTCTGCAACAGATCCACCTTCCGACATCTTCATATTAAATAGTAGTTTCATAAGAAATACCTTGTTTGAGGCCGAGGGCTTTTCATACAGTTTCGCCAACGTCTGCATCAAACCCTCTGTTGTTGTTTCCTTCGAAATATTGAAGGCGACTGACGCCGCAAGACACAACCGTACTGTTCCGAGTGCCTTTCTATCGAGAATGTTCCATTCCGCGTCTGTCATGGTCGTCGGCTTCTTTGTTTTTCCGCTCAATGGTAGGTATAGATCTTTCTGATACAGATAATCTTCCATCTGCATCTTCCACAGCGCAAAGTTTTGGCCGTTAAATTTCTCGACCCTAAACTTACCATCGTCCGCCATTGCTCCCACTCGAACCAGGAACCCTTCTTTCCTGCGAGTTTATCAGCCAAATAGACCTTCGGCTCTGATACCAGTTGTTATAAAATTAAATATTACAGAGCAATGAAACACATAAAATATGCGGAAAATACAAGCACACAAAACACATAAAACCAGAGAGACACAGATATACGTGGTTCACCCAGTTTGGGCTACGTCCACCCCGAACAGCCAGTCCTTCCTTTTTATTATCCAACAAAAATAAAGAGACAAAACCTACAGCAGATCCGATGTAATATCCTCTGTTCTCTCTCACAGTCTCCCTCTATGTTTCTCGCTCCGAGAATACACTCATAATACACAGCCGTAATACAATGCCCCCATATATACAAGGGGGTTGCCTTCTAGGGCAAAAAAACCCTAATCTAAACATAACTTCTACCGTCAGATCATTTGCCTAATGAACGGCCCAGATTGACTAGAAATTACTATAATTTTACAAGGCAATTTTACATCTGTTTTTAGCTTAAGGGCGCGCCGAGCCCCGCCGGGGGGCTCACGCGCTGCCAGCCCCCTGGACCCCACGACGGCCGGCGGCGTTAAATTTCGAGAGACGGCGTTGCCGCCAGCGCCAGTACGGGGTCCAAAGGAAATTTGTGATGGCGTCCAAACAAGGTAATCGGAGCTCCACACCCAACAAAGCTTCCCTTCAAATGTTTTGATTGTGGAAGAGTTGGTCACTATGCTACTAAATTTCCTTATAGAGAAAAACATGGTAAAGGGAAACAATTTGAAAAGAGGAAGAGTTATTATGAAAATGAAGATAATGATGAAGTATCTAGTGAAGATGAAGAAGATTCTGACCAAGTTCTACAAGTGCTCATGGCAAAGAAGCAAAAGAAGAAGGTTACTCAAGGAAAGGAGATACCTCAGAAATCATGCATAGCAGAAATTGAAGAAGAAGAAACAGGTATTGATCACTGTTCTTGTATTTTACTCTCTTGTGCATGCAAAGGTAAAGATAGTGAAAGTAACAGTATGGATCTAGAAGAAGCTGTCAAGATTAAAGTTGAAGATCAGCAAAAATCCTAAGGAGAATGAATCTATAGACAAGTATCAAAGGTTTCATGCTTATGCATCCAATCGAATGAAAAGACTAGAAGCAGAAATCAACGATCTAAATGCAGATCTTGAAATATCAAAAAGGAAGAATGAAGGTCTCAAAGTTGGAATCATCTCTCTACAAGCTGATCTTGAAGCATCAAATAAGAAAAATGAGGAACCTCTACAGTCATTTGAAAAGGAAGGTCTTGAAGCAGAAATCATTTCCCTCAAAGAAGACCTGGATAAATCAAATAAGAAGAATGCAGGACTTGAAGCAGAAAACATATTTCTGAAAGAAAATCTCGAAGCATCGAAGAAGAAGAATGAAGAACTCTTACAAACTTTTGGAGAGCAAGAAAATGGGCTGAAAGAAGAGATTCTAAATTTGAATAACCAAGTAGAAGACGGAAGAAGGAAAGAAGAAAGTGTGAAGAAGCAATGCCAAGCCTTGGAGGTGGAGGTAAACATTCTCAAAGGTAAATTAGAAGAAAAGGTTAAACTTTTGAGGTTTCAAGATAGTACTAAGATTTTGGACAATATTCTAAGTAATCAAAGGTCTCCCTCTATTAAACTTGGTCTTGGTTTTCATGAAACTATCAAAGGAGAATCTAGTTCACAAGGAAATGCTAATGATTCAAAGGAAGTCAATACAAAATCTGAAGTGTTGAAAGAAACAAAAATTCAACCAACAATCATGAATTCTCAAAGGAAATCATTCAATAATGTGGAATGCTTTAAATGTCATAATTATGGGCATGTTGCAGCAAATTGCAGAAGCAGATCATTTCAGTCACTATCAAACAGATTCTATTCATAAAGGTACTCTGGTAGCTTCAAGGGATATTTTTTTTCATGCAACAAGTATGGTCACAAAGCAGCTGATTGCAATAGGAGGAAGAACAGAGAAACACACTATGATCCTTATGCTTACTTCTCTGGTCACATGAGATGTTATGCTTGTAATAAGTATGGTCATGTGGAAAAGGAATGCAGGATGAACAGATATGAGAAATTGGATAACTTCCGGCACACAAATAGAAAGTTCAAGAAAATCTGGAAAAAGATGGAGGACCGATCAGAAACATAGGGAATATTGACCCTACTACAGTCATCCGCTTCTGAAGCTTACTTCTCTAAATGACTGCAGAAGTAATGTGAGATACATTATGGGGATGTATCATCACAGGGGGAGCAATGTATGATGATTCTCATGGTTGATTTGATTATTCTGGTTATATGTATTTCTGACAGAGCATCTGATATGAAGAAGATAGGTACAGGAAGGACAAGTTCAGGGGGAGATGAAGGAATGTGAAAATTTCTATGCTTCACTTTCCATACGTGGTTTAGATGAACAAAAGTCATGTATACACGCGAGTTTCAGCAGACACAGTCGCGTATGCATTGATGATAAGAGAATTTATATGATAGTTGAAGATCTGGAGCAGAGGTTCAGGGGGAGCATCAGTCTGATTGTTAATAACTGTATTATTGACTCTGTATCAACTTATTTTCTCAGTTCTAAATAATGATGAAATGATACTTGGTTTCTTATGTTGAAAATCATGGATGAGCCCGGATTGTTACTTGATGAAGAGTATCTGTTGGATGAGATGGAAGTCTTATGATTCAGAGATATGGACAGATCATGCAGAGTTTGTTTCCGATGACTTGCCGTTGAAGGTGTTCAGGTTGCACAAGTTAAGGAGGAGCCTTGGCCATATGGAAAGGATGCATTGGATGCACATTTTCAGGGGGAGCCCTAGTATAATGCATTGTTGGCATTATGATGGTTCTGATATAGGATCTCTCTTGAGGTCTTTCTGGTATTGGTCATGAAAAGTCATATTTGTAATTTGATGAAAAGGTCATGTTGAGACCCATGATGTAAAATTGTAATATTCAGTCATGTAAGGACTTGTCAAATTTGTAAACCCACTTGGTTGGGTAGTTGAGTCAAAATATGTAAACCCACTTGGTTGGGTAGTTGAGTCAAAATGTGTAAACCCACTTGGTTGGGTATTTGAGTTTCATATGTAAATCCACTTGGTTGGATCTGTGTGCTTCATTGAAAAATATGTTTGAATTTTTCAGCACGAACTCTGGGGGAGCTTGGTCACTTCAGTGTACATCAGATCTGCAGATCGCTTGCTTCTACAAAAAGGAGAAAAACCTTGTGTTGGTTTTGGTCCGTCCTTTGCCCTTGATGTCAAAGGGGGAGAGTGACATGGTGTTTGAATGGTGCCATTGTGTTCTTAATGGATCTATCTGTTGTAGTGATCAAACACCATCGTGGTTGCCATTAAGTCCAAAGGGGGAGATTGTTGGAAATATGATGCAGAGTGTTGTCCTTGATGGCAACCCACTTGATAGAGTGTCTTGATGGCAACCCACTTGATGAAGATGATGGCAACCTACTTGATGAAGTTGTGCTTGATAGAATATGTCTTGATAAACTTGTTAAATGATGTAAATCTGATGTATCTACAGTGAATATAGAAGGTAATGAAGAAAGAAATTCAGTATGTGCTAGATCTATGATGAAAAGAGTATGTCCCAAGGAAATCGCGGATTTGTCTAGGAGAAATCGCGTATGCACACGGGAAACAACGTGCCAAGTCGCGTATGGGCAAAAGCGCTCATAAAGTGCAAAACCAGGGGTAACCACCATGGTATTGACCCATTGTATTGGGTAATGTTTCGTCTAAATGACCCCGTCCAGGAATACCATCGGAAGTAATGTGGTTTTGGCTCATGGGATTGAAAGAGGGTAAACCTATATAAAGAGAAGAAATTCATTGTGCAAATCATGAGTGTGGGTGCAAGATGTCTGAGCTTGAATGAATACTTCTAAAGTATATCTAAATGGAAATGGTTACAGTTGAATGATAGATCTGAATGCATGATGCACCAATGAAGAAAATGATGAAGAAGGGTATCTAGATCTGAAATGTACTTGTATCTGCTAGATCTGCTTATGGAATGTTCTGATCTAAGATGAGGCGAACATCTGTCTAAAGTGAAGGGTAAAATCTGAGCTATGCATCTATTTTGAAGAATAATGTTGCGCTGAAATGTCTGAAGAAGTAAACGTGAGTTTATCTTAATAAATGCGCGTGTATACGCGGATCTGATGAAGGAAAAGCGCGTATGGTCAGTTAGGAGTTTTCTGAAGTATGTACAGATGTATACGCGATTTTATATGCATGAAGGCGCGTATACATGTGATTTCAGAGAAAGGAAAGCGCGTATGCAAACTAGGGTTTGCTGAAGTTTGGGGTATGAAATGTCTGATCTGTTCTGCTGTGTTATAGCTATCTGTTGATGATGTTTGACTGTGCTTAAATGTATGGAGTGGGTCCAGTCTGAAAATATGATGAAACGTGTCCTAAAAGTTGTGCTCTATTGAAGTTGTTGGATCCAGTGTGAAAATTGATGAAACGTGGTCCAAAGAGGTGCTGAGGGTTGTAGCCTTCAGTCAAGGGGTTTGTAGCTCCCTTCCAGGTGAGATTGGTAAACGAGATCAGGGGGTCGTAGCTCCCTTCCAGGAGAGGCTGGTAAACGAGAGTAGGGGGTCGTAGCTCCTTTCCAGGAGAGGCTGGTAAACGAGAGCAGGGGGTCGTAGCTCCCTTCCAGGAAAGGCTGGTAAACGAGCGCAGGTGGGTGCCTGCGTGCTGGTAGGAGGCTACGCCAGCACATATGTTGTAAGATGTTTTCTCTATAATAAAATATTGAAGGCTGACACAACGGCAGCGGTGGTTTTCTCCCGACTTGGGTTTCCACCTAAAATCCTGGTGTTCATGTGTGTTGCTTATGTGTGATGACTTACTCTGTTCTTACTATACATGTTTACTGTTTATTGAACATCTGATAAATGAATGATGGAATGATATAAGTGAATAATTAATGGCATAATTAGATATCTATGTATACGCGATTTTTATAAATGGTATTCGCGTATATACGCGAGTCTGTATCAGGAAAGTAGCGTATGGGTTTTAGAAGTAAGAAAAAGTAAAATATTGTTGAGTATGCCTAGTCTTGGATTCACCCCCCCCTCTAAATTATTTTCCCAACAAGTAACATAATGAGAGCCATCAAGAGATGATACACGAGTAGGTCCCCATGCATCTGCATGCACAAGCTCTAATTTTTCACTCTTATTTTCTTTCCCAAGTACGAGAAATCGGCTCTCATACATTTTCCATAAATGTAATTCTCACAATCCAAATCCAACATTCTTCAGCGGGAAGCAAATTCCTTGAGTGAAGAATATTCATCCCCTTATCACTCATATGTCAGAAACCTATGATGCCATAATCTTGAATCTACTCCTTTGGAAGTTAAAGCATTATGATTAGAAATACCATTGCATAAATACAATGTGCCAACCTTTCTCCTTTTTCCCTTTAGTGACCTTCCCAAGTTTTATCTAGCAGTTGTCACTAGCCTTCACCGCCTAAGCGCCTATTGAAATCAAATTTTTCTTCAGATTTGGAACATACCTTACCTCCTTTAACAGCCATTGGTTTCCATTTTGTTTTTTTACAAGAACTTTACCCATTCCAAAAAATTTTATAGGGTTTTTATCATCAACCAAATGGACTTGTCCAAAATCTCCTTGAACATAATTATGAAAATATTTATGTGTCGGGTGTGGCATGGAATGAGGCCTGAATCTACCACCAGGGAATTAATAACATTTTTCGAAAGAAAGAACCAAAGCATCTTGTAACACATCTTTTGTCACATTTTCTTCATAATTTTTGTCGATGTGCATCTCCTTCTTTTTCCTTTGGAGATCTAAAGTCTTTCTTCGGGTGTCCTTTCTTTCCGCATTTCAACCACACTATCCCGATCTAAAGTTGGATCTGCCTTTCCTTCGATTTCTTGTGATATCTTTGAGCTCTTTCCTCTTTCCATTTTTCTTCCCCTAGACTATGCACTCAAATCATTACCCGATGTCTCACCGGAGCTTTTCCATCATTTACTCGCTAAGGATAGCAAACAACATCGTAATTTAAGGTACTATATCTAGAGATAGAGTTACTATTATTATAATAAACATGCCATTTCCAACTTTTCGGCAATGAGCATAGGAATAAAAGAGCCCTAAATTCATCATCAAAGTTTACCTACGAACTTATTGAATAGTAAGCGTATTAAAATCATTTAAATAGTGCGCAATAGATCCACCTTCGACATCTTCATATTAAATAAATGTTTCATAAGAAATACCTTGTTTGAGGCCAAGGTTTTTTAATATAGTTTTGCCAATGCCTTAATCAAACACTCGTTGTTGTTCCTTGATATATTGAAGGTTACTGTCTTTGTGAACTTTAAGCGTCTTGATACAGTGCCTTTCTATCGAGAATCTCCCATTTTGCACGTCTGTCATAGTTATTTGGCTTCTTTGTTTTTCTGCTCAATGGTAGGTACGGATCTTTACGATACGGATAATCTTCCATCTGCATCTTCCATAGTGGGAAGTTTTGGCCATTAAATTTCTCGACCTAAACTTACCATCTTCCTCCATTGCTACCACTCAAACTAGGATCCCTTCTTTCCTACAAGTTTATCAAACCAAATAGACCTTCGGCTACGATACCATTTGTTAGAAAATTATATGTTCTGAGCAATGAAAAACATAAAATATGCGGAAAAGACAAGCACAAAAAACACATAAAACTAGACAGGACACGGATATACGTGGTTCCACGTAATTTGGGCTACGTCCACCACCGAACAACCAATCCTTTCTTTCTATTATCCGGCAAAAGAAGAACCTGACCTACAACAAATCCTATAATATCCTATATTCTCTCTTACAGTCTCCTATCTGTTTCTCACTCTAAGAATACTCATACAATACCGTACAATATAATACCCTCATACAAAGTGAGGATTGCCTTCTAGGGAAAAAACCTAAACTAAACATAACTTCTACCATTAGATCATTAGCATAATGAATGACCTAGATTGACTAGAAATTCTTATACTTTTACAGAAATTTACATTTGTTTTTTTTTTTTTAGCTTGAGTGTTTGCCCCAAAGCCCCATCGGGGACCCGCCCGGCCGGACCCCCGGTCGGGGGTGTTTCGAACCCCACGGGAGACCAAAGTCCCCTCGGTACAAGTGTACGATTTTCTGGGGTATACATCTTGCTAAAACAATGATCTCCAGATGGGGATGAAAATGGGATCCACACCCACTTGATGTTGAGGAAGTCTCAGCCTATGTGGCCATCTATAGTTTTTTCTTTTGGCCTTTTTGAGTCATTCATCCCCCTATGTTAGTTGTACTTCATCACTTCATGACTTCATCCATCCACTACATCATCTTGGTTTATTCTATGTCAATTGATGGGGGATACATCAAGGCCCTCCTTCGATGGATCTTCTCTTGTTAGTTCAACTCATTATCTACGAGCTTGATCTAGGAACCGGTGGTAACTTGGATCTTTCGGACCTTGATGGCGGAGTTTCCTCGTGACGGAAAATAGGTTTACATCATTGTCTCTAATCGATCAAGTTTGCGAGTGTTCGAAGTCATCTTACCTATTCACACTTAGTAGTTGTACTAGGTACAGCAGGGTCCATTTTCATCAATGGTGGGTCCCCTTGTGTATGTTAATAGTACACCTCGATGACTTGTAATCAATGATTTCTACCATGCTAAAACATCATCTCATCTATACATGTCTTTTCTTGTACTAGTGGGGTTATGTCAAATACCCCCAGCTTAGGGACATTTCACTCTTATATGGCACTCATCCCAATTTTTGTTTGTATTTATGTATCATTTATGTACTTTGGGGACATGCAGGGAACCTCATGTTCATATGGAGTTTTGTCACTATTTACCCGAACATGTGCCTTGTTGAGAATGTTTGCTGCTTTTGTATGTGCTAGCCTCCCCCGAGAACATCGGGGAGTTCGGAAATCATCAAGCATAGCTCTAGCCATTTTTGAATTGTTCTATTCATTCTTTAACATCGCCATTTTGTTGTGGAGTGCCTGCTACATAGAACTATCTTTTATGCCATGTTGTTCAAAAAATTCAAAGAATTCATTTGATGTATATTCTCCTCCTCGATCGGATCTAAGACATTTGATTTTTAGATCTAATTCATTTTCTGCAATGGCTTTGAAAGATGCAAATTTTTCAAATGCTTCATCTGTGTTTAATCAACCCGATCCCAACACATTCTAGAGTAATCATCAATAAATAAGATATAGTATTCTTCTCCACGTGGTGAATTTTTTCCTCATAGGTCCACATATGTCGGTATGAATGAGTTCGAGGCTTACTTATTGATCCTTCTTTGGCATTAAATTGTACTGCGGTGCAACTTCTGAGATTGGCAAGATTTGCATATGATACTCTCTGGTAGAGTAATATTAGGAAGACCACGAACAACTTGAAGTCTGCTTGCTTTGTTGATTTGAGAGAAGCTGGATACTTGACCTTCTATGCCATAGCCAATTTTACGAAAGATTTGCTCAAGTAACATTGATCTTTGCGTTCTTTAATACACATACGAGTTGAGTTCTTCCTTTTATAATAGTTTTACATGTATCAAGATCACAAACCACACATTCTTTTGAACTAAAATAACATGTTCCTTGATCACATTTTATACACTTAACAAGGTTATGCCTTAATCCATCCACATACATAGCGTCTATTAGCCTTCTACTTTCTTTAAGAGAAACTGGATCTTCCTTTAGCCAGCCAGAAGCTATCATTTTAAATAACTTTCTTTTCCTTTTCTAGGAAACATTATATGCAAGAAGTTTGCTTTTGTCTGTCATGTGTCTTGAGCACCCACTATCAATGTACCATTGATTTTCTTCACCTTCTGCAAATAACGCTATCCCACAATTTTTCAGCTTTGTAATTCCTTCTTTTTCAGGTACTTTGGAACTTGAAGGAGAATGTTGTTTTTTTTGGGTACGGACTTTGCTCTGCATTGATTCTTCATAGCCAAAGTTATTGCAATAAGCACATTCAACTTCATTTTGAAGAGGAGAAAAGTTGTTATCGGTGTTCTTATTTGGTTTAATATCCACCCTTTTCTTTCTTGCTTCTCTTGTCATAGTGGTTTTATATGCAACTTTATTGAACAACTTTATGAACAAAATTGTGACATGAGAAACATTGTCCATTGAAGTGAGGTATGCGATCATGAAATCTTCTATTTGAATTTACATTGATTGTTGCTTCTTTGAGAGATATCCCTTGTATTGCTTGATGATCATCCTTTACCTATAAATATTCTTTATTCCCTTATTTGAGTGGTGAATGAAGTAAACCGATTGTAAGCTACTTTTAGATAATTTGGAGTGCGAAGCCTAAGAAGATTCTCCCAGAGTGATATCCAAGACTGTCTTAATAAGAGGAGAACGTTGAACCTTGATAATCTCATATAAGGTTTCGGATCCTTTAGCAAATCTAAGATTCGAGTCTTCCTTTCTCAAGTTCTTTTCTTAGACTTACTACTTCACGTATAATTTTCATTATGTTTCTTTGCTTCTTCGTGCATATAGAGTTTCTATGATTACTTTCTTCCAAGCATATTTTGAGTTTATTATTTTGATCAAGAAAATCATTGTCATCTAGAGCATCCACAAAAGCATCCTTATCATCTCTAGAATTATTTTCAAATTCCATGAGAAGTCTAAGATCTTGTTCACATTCTTCCTCACTATCAGATAACCCATCAACTGTCTTCATTTGTATGTTAGCTTTTCTTAGAGCTAGATCGGTTCTTATTCCTTCTTGCTACTTCTTTCTCTTTAGCGAGATGTTTCTTTATAGGACATTTTTGCAGCATAATGACCAACTCTTCCACAATTGAAACATTTGAAAAGGAAGCTTACCTTTGAATCTTCCGGTTCTAGTTGGAGTCTTCTCACAAAATTTTTGCCTCATCTTCTTGAGATATATCTTGATACTTCCAGTTTTTAAATTCTTTCCCTTTTGTAGAAGCTTTAAAACAACTTCTTTGACTTTCATATGGTCCTCCTCTCCTCATTTCATATCAGAGTCAATATGCCATGAAGTTGCACCATGGAAATATTTTGAATATCTGTTTTCTTCAAGGGAAACTTTTTGATTCAAAATTTTTCCGTTAGCGATCATAAAAATTTTCTCAATAAAGTAGTGTGGGATATTGTTTTACCAATTTCTATCGATTTAACATCATCAATATGTAAAGAAATTGTCTCTCATCACCATGCATCTTTAAATTTTCATATTCAATTACTTGAGATTTAGTTTTGCACTTTTTAACTGATCGCCTTCATAACCCGAATGATTTTGTCCATATTTCCTTTGTTGTATTCATTGCATGACTTTGACAAATTCTGATTGATTAGACTTTTTGTTATAGGATTCACACAGCTTTTGTGTTTGATTCATAATTCTTCCTTTCAATTGGATCTGTTGGTGTAGCGTTTGGATATTGATATCCTTGTTCAAAAATGGCCCATACATCAGCTCCCATAGGCTGAAGATAGGATCTCATCCTCACTTTCTAGAAGATTAAATTGCTTCCATTGAAGAGTGGGGGCTTGATAGATGTTGTTCCCTCATGATTGCTCATCTTGCTTGATCTTCCTTCTAGAAGCTAAGCTTTTTGGAAGGACTGCTGTTAATTGTTGGAAAAATGCAGAGGGGGGGGGGGGGGTGAATCAATATTTAGGCATTACTCAAATATTTTTACTTTTCAGTCTCTAAAACCTCCCTTTTTCTTTGAGAAGTAACCCTAGCATATACATGAGATATCCTTCATAAACTACATATACCATAGAGATATAATTATGCCATTAATTCTTCACTTATATCATTCCATCATTCATTCATTGAGATGTTCAATAAACGGTAAACATGTACGGTAAGAACGAGTAAGTCATCACACATAAACAACACACATGAAAACCGGGATTTTAGGTGGAAACCCAAGTTGGGAGAAAACCACCCTTCTTAGTTGTTGTTTCAGCCTTCAAAATTTATTATTAAAAACTATACAATCATGTCTTTGGTACAAACTCAAACCGTACTTGTGAGACACCCACCTACGAGGCTACAACCTTCTTGATTGCCAACCTCTCTAGAGGAGCTACAACCCCCTGCACTAGTTTGTAACCTCTCTTTGGAAGGCTCGCCTGATATAGTGCAGGCTTCTCTCCCCGGTAGAAAACTTTACTTTCATCTTTGAAGGCTTGACCTCGGATCCCTTTACCAAACCACATTTCGTCAATTTTCATTTGGATCAAACGGCTCAACACAACCCTTTACTTGTCACTAAACAACCTTTAAACATGTGAAACAGTGGGAAACCACTATAACATTATCGAGATACCTTAGTTTGAGAATAGATATGCGAAACACACTCAACCTTCGGCTACCATTAGATCGAGAAATCATACGTGCTTTTATTTAATCAGACCCGGCGTATATACGCGCTTTCCGAAAACGAACCCTTGTATGCCTTGATGCATTTTCAAAAGAAAGCCCTAAATGTCTGGCATACTATTTCACGAGACACGTATACACGTGCTTTTCATAAACGAACACAACGTATAGATCTATAAAAGATAAATTATTCGGTCTGGTCAGTCTATAAAGCTTTGATTTCTTCAATCTAACAGTAAGTTCGCGGAGTCTTCTTCACTTCTTTTTGAGATCATCCTTGACATTCACCATTCTAGATCTAGAGAGATCTTGAGCCTTCATCATGTTCATAGGGCATCATAATTCAGATCTATCAATTAGGAGCAGGGTTCACCCATACGAGATATACTTGATGAAGTATTCATCAAAAGCAGAACTCATGCCACGATGCACAATGATTTTATTCTCCTTATATAAGTTTACCCTTTTCAATACCATGGGCCAAACCACATCGCGTCAGGTAATTCACGGATGGGATCAAATAGACAACCCAGTGCTCAATACAATGGGTCAATACCATCAGCAATAACCATAGTTTTACAAATTTAGAGCGCAAATTGAGCATACGTGACTTAGCACGTACTTTTCACTGTCACATACGCTACTTCTCCTAGACAAACGCATATGCCTTAAGACACACACTTTTTCATCATTATTCTTGCACATGCGATATTTATTTTTTGGTACTTCTATGCTTCTTGTAAGACATCAGATTTACATATTAAACATCAAAGAACAACTTCATTAAGTAGGTTGCCATCATCTTCATCAAGTGGGTTGCCACCAAGGACAACACTCTACATCATAGAGCGTGGTGGGCCCATAACCCCTTGTCGGTAATCCCGATTGTCGTTAGACAAAACCCTTGGTGTTAGTCAACGATCGCATCGCAGAGATAAGGATCCCACGAGGCGGTTAGTCCATGTCACAAACACACGGGGAGTGTTGGTTATATAATGTCCAACAATCTCCCCCCCGAGCGAAGCCAGGTGTGTCAGGCTTCATGACCTAGGCTCGATACCACTTGTTGGGAATCACGATTGCCGTTAGACCAAAACCCGCGGTGTTAGTCAATGATCGCAACGCCGGAGATAGAGGATCACGAGCGTTCAATCGTATCCTGAAATACACGGGGAGTGTTGGTTTATCGATGTCCAACATGTCCTTTGGAGAATGTGGAGGTACTTGTGAATGGCTTGTTGTGGAAGATGATGATAGTGAAGATGGTGGTGAGGATAAGTGAAGAGAATGGTAGGATTCAAAGGTGGTTTGTAAGAATTCCTCAATTTGAGTTTTGGAGTCTTGTCCCCATCTCCTCCATCTCCTTTTGAATACTTATCACCCTTTTGGGGATTGGAGCTCTCTGCTTACAGCCTGTTGTTTCGTCATAGAACTTTTCACTATTTATTTCATGTCAAAATAATTCTTTTCTGAAATATTTTTCATCCATTGACATATTTCCAGTCTCCTCCTTCATGTGACATGCTTGCTCAAGCTTTAGGTACAATTTGAGGTGAAATTTGTGGTGGAGATTGTGAAAATTTGTCTCTCCTTGTCCTTGACCTAAATTGACGACTTGCAACCACAATTTTTGCTTCTACTCTCTTGAGATTCAAACTTGTAAGCATCATAAACACATGCAAAAAAATAGAACCCTCCAAGAAACAAATAACCAAAGCTCTAATACCAAATTGATATGTATATGAAATCTTGAGGATTATGCCAAATTTCGCAAGTGAATAGATTAAGGTTTTTATCCTCTTATGTCAATTTCGTTAACAAATAAACATGTTATTCATCAATAATTTTTTCCTTTGTTGATGACTAAATGATTATCCAAATATTTCTAGAAACAAGGTTCATAAACATTGTGAGCTCTAGAGATCTCACTGCCTTCATTATCCTCAAAGATAATTTTTCACTATTTCATCATTCCATAATGTCTATCTTTGCTTACCAATCCCAGAAAACCCATTAGAGGCTTATGTCACTCTTTCTGTCTATATGTATTCACCTTTGGCCCAAATCCTCTATTTTGTTTCGCCTAAAAACCCCCCACTACTACCTAAGCCCACAAATCAAACAACTTTGTTGTGTCTCCCAAAATACTCCCAGACACTGATGGTCTCAAGCTATCTCTGTAGGCTCTTTAGATAAATCAAGTAAAATGGATTTTGGATCTTCAATATATTAGTTTATCATAAATTCTATCTTACACTTGATGATCGCAAATTCTAGGTCTCAGTCCAAAATCCAGTTCCAAGAAAGCTTCCACTAAGTCACCTGGGGTTTCACAAAGTCATAGGGTGGATTTGGTATCCTAACAACTCTGTTTTTCCTGCATGAAGAAAATACATTCAAAGAAGAAAAGGATAGGTGATATTTTCCAAACTAATAAAAAAAGGTCACTTAAAAATGCTTTTTGGTCTAGAGCACAATCTTTTAGGGGGACAGCTGCCCCATGCTCACATTTTTGCAAAAGGATCAAATGGCCATTAGCCTGGTAGTGGGTAGGGTAAAAGAGAGTATCATCGTAGCAAGACCATTCACAAAAAAGAATAAATGCAACTGGTATGTGTTTGAAAAGAATCAGGGTTTGTGACAGCTTTGACCAAACAAGGAATTAATACTAGGGTTACAAGGGCAAAGGCCACCTCAACTCCTTCAAATGCTCATTGGATACTTTTAGAAATAATTAATGAGTTTTGAGAAGTTTTTGATAAATTAGAATACAACACTATTTAATTTTTTCTAAGAAGCCCTAAAACCTAGGAGTTTGGAAAGAATGAAAAACATGTCAAATGATGAGAAAGAGCCTCCTTCATAATAGTAAATGGATTCAAAGAGTTTCAAGCTTCCCTCTAATATTTGGCAAAGAGGTACTAATTCCATCTCATCAAAAGGTAAAATCAGAGATCTTGAAGGGATCAAAGGAGGCAAACATAAAAAACAATACTCCACTACACCAAAGGAAGAAATATGATAAAGGGTATAAGAAAAACGGCCAGAAATATTAGTTCAAGGTTTTGACTTCTCAAAGGAACAGTCAGAAGGATTTTCAAATGGTCAAAGGGGGTAAGCATGAGGGATAAATTTCCCAAGGAGGAAACTATGACAAGCATAGGTTTATTGTTGATAAAATGAGTTGTCCAACTCCAAAAGAGACAGTGACCAAAAGGCAAAATTTGTTTAGGCATCTGCAAGAACTGAAGTGGACAGGAGAGACACAAAATGTTTTAAAAACTACTAGCTTTTCCCACTAAACATATAGCACTGGCAAACTGATCAAAAGAAAAAATATGTAATTGGTTTAAAAAGTAGAGATATCCCCTAACAAAGTTTGCTTATCAAAACCATATTCTGCAAAAGATGGCTTAACATAAATGACACTTCTGCAGGACTGTCAAAAGTGTTTCCCTACAGGAAAATTGATAAGGTAAAATAAAAAATGTTTAAAATTATGGTTGCACATCTATATACCAAACTACTGTTGATGCTTGCTACTAGGGTTTTTCCCAAAAGGAGTTTTTTCTCACTACTTCATAGAGAAAACATGACAAAATGTAAATCAGAGGAAAACATGTCAAAATGGATCACAAGTTTGCTATTTGCAAGTGTTAAGCATCATAAAGAAGGTTAATTTTTCAAAATGGGCAAAGAAAACATTTTTTGGCTTGATGAAAGGTTTGTTAGTATAAGAAGATCATTAATAGGCTTCCAGTAAGGAAAAAACCATTTTTTTGTCAAACTGCCACCTACAGGACCAAAAAGGGTCAAACAGACAATGAAAAAGTAAAGAGAAATAAACCTTAGAAAGTGGGGTTTTGCTCATAAATTTATTTTTCAAAAATATATAAGGATCTGCTTGACCCTTTTCCCCACCTCATTTATCTTTGAAAAAGGAGAGAGCTATTGAAGAAGTTTTTTTAGGGTTTATGGGCAACTTGGGCAAAAAATTTCAGGCGTTACGCACCAACGGAGGCGCTACGCACCTGGCCGTTGGCGTTGCGCACAGACGAGGTGGCCGCAGTGTAAATTTAAACTTCACTGCGCACCAGGAGGGTGGCACTATGCACTAGCCAGGGCTTTACGTACAGGCTCAACCTGACCTGACTTGCCCATAGAATAGTTGGGTGGTGCTACGCACCTGCAATTTTTTGTCAAAATTGCTCAGAAGATTCCCTAGATCAAATTTTTGCTTCCAAGCCCCTACACAAAGTTAAGAAAGGTTGGTCGTCCCTCTTTTTACCTTCCAAACTGATCTCTTTACATGCACAATCAAAGGAGAGTTTCAAAACCCTAAAAATTTGCCATACCCTAAACCTTCATGCCAATCAAGTTTTTAACCCTCTAGGGAAAGGAATTACCAAGTGAAAGGTTGTCATAGGTGTAAAGACACTCATTGACAGCAAACCTACCTTTGAACTCTAAAAACACTCCTTGATTGCTTCATTTTTCCCTCATTTTCTAAAATTTTCCCTCACATCACTCATTTTCCCTCCCTAGACCTAAAGGCTCTCAACTAGCTAAAAATATTTTGTTCTTAACCAGTCACCATGTCTGAGGAAGAAAACAATACCAACAACGATGAAGGATAAAGGCCTATCAAGCCAAAACACAACGGAGGAAGGGTTAATAGGTTTGAACCTTTAGATACCATTCAAATCACCTCTTCTCCCATGATCCTTGCATGTTTTCAAGATGTTGGATGCTATTAGTTTTGTGATAGGGTTAAACAGGTCCAGAGCCACTCAGACTTGACTAGGTTGTTCATTCTCATCTTACAAAACGACCAAGTCAACCTAGCAGGGGTACAATTTGAATTATCATCCAAATCCATTTCTAAAGCCACGGGAATACCAAATATTGGTGAGAGATGGTTTAAACAGAAGAAATTGGACTTGAGCTACTATAAGCCCTTCCTCAAACCTAGCTGTCAACAAGGTTGCAAGGTCATTTTCCCCTTCTCCCACTTGCTAGAGAGATATTCCTTACTAATGAGGTATATTATCAAATATTTCACTTGTGAGGGGAGGTATTCCAGAGTTTATTCATGTCACATAAGGCTACTAATGCACTTCACCAGGGTTAAATTGCTAAACCTTCCATACTATCTCTACCGGAGCATTAACAAAATGGCTTCAGTGGTAAAGACGAGGAGTTATGCCCACCAAATGCAGAGCCTTTTTCACAACTCCTTGGTTAATATGATTGTTTTTCACCAACTAGAGTAGCAGGGAATCCCTTGGGAATTTTTTATCTCACATGATGTATTTCCATATCCCTAAGCCTTCATTCAGAAAAATTTCCTTCCACTTCACATCCACTTGCCTCCACTCCTCTGTCATCTCCACCTATACCTTCCCCACAAGGAAAATTGCCTCTTAATTCTCCTCCTGATGTGTCAAATGAAGATGATAATAGTGGCACTGATGGACAAGCAGATGATAGTGAAAGGGAAGAAAACAGTGAGGTAGAAATAGAGTTAAATGAAGAAAACGAAGATGATAGCAATGTAGAGGAAGAAGATGATGGAAGTAGAAATGAAGAAAAAAAAATAGCATTGGAGATAAAGAATACAATGAAGCAGAGGTAGAGTCTAATGAGGAAGACCAAGAGGATGATGATGCCATGGAGGAGAGCGATGAAAATGGAAGTAAAAGAGAGGAAGACAGTGAGCAATTAGAGCAAAACAGTGATAATGATGACACCAATAAATCAATCTCAAATGCATAAAAAGGTGTTGATGATGAACAGGGTGAGGACCAAGAGTATTATGAAGAAAACAACAAGGATAGAAGTCAGCAAGAGAGTGCACAAGAAAGCCAAGAGCAAGATGTGCTTGAGCATGATAGTGAGTATAATGATAGTGAAAACAATGCTGAAATGAATGAAGACAATGATCCTGAGGAGACGGGAGGAGATGATGAAGGAATTGAAGACCAAGAATAGGTAGATGATGGAACTAAGATAGATTTTGAAGGGGTAGACAATGACCAAGGCAGTGGCACAGATAGGACATTCAACGAACAAGACAACCAAGAAAATAGTCATGAAAATCATGACAATTTTCATGACTGTCATTACACTAATTAGCCTCTAAATGACCAAGAAGCTCAAAGTGTCAATGCAGGAAATAACCAAGAAGAGGACCTCAGTGAAGGACAAATCCAAAATGAGGCAAGTGAAGAGAATAGTGATCAGTTTGAAGGCCAAAATGACAGTGTAGAAAATAGTGAGGAAAAAAATGATGATTTTGAGGCTAAAGATCAAGAAATCAATGACCTAATGAGGCTGGTGACAATAAAAATGGTCAAAGCAATGAAGAAGACACTGTTAAATCTACCATAATCACTCCTCTCACATGCACATACTACAGAGGAAAAAGAAGTGTGCTTGTTGCCTCAAAAAGGCAAAGGGCCATATCTCCTCCATCTATCAAGTCGAAGGACAAAGGCAAGGAAAATATAGATAAAAGTGAGCAACAAGTAAAGGTAAAGAGAAGAAAAAGGATCAAGAAGAATCCTCAAGAGCCTCAAATCATTGATCTAGAAAGTGACAATGAGGATAAGGAGATGGCTACTAAATTTCTTCTCTTGGAGAAATATGCACAGATTCAGGAGTGGAAAAGAGACTTTGACATGGAACAAGGTGTCATTTAGTATTACAAGGAGGAGCACAAACATTTCTAGAAGGTGAAAAGGGACCTTGCTTTCCAAAATAAAATGACCAAGCACTATGTAAGGAAAAACATGCTTGCTTGTGCGAAACTGAAGGAGGCCCTCATAGAGCTAGAAAAAAGAAGAAGGTAAAAGTGAATGACAAAATTAGACTCTTGGCTGAGGCTTCTCAATAGGTTTCCAAGACCTCTTGAGGGACCTCTCCACGAATTTTGAGACAATTTGAACAAAATTTTGTCTTTTTCAAATTTTGACCCCTCTGTGCGCATCACGCTAGGCACTACGTATAAAATTGGTGCATCTTTATCTCTCAAGTTTGCATTTTTGGAGTACTCACATCACCAACAGTCTGCACACCAATTTTTAGATCATTTGGAGCATTTTTGACCCCCCAAAAGGTCAACAAAATAAAAAATTTGACCTTTCTTCCTCATTTTCAGACCAGGTGTTGTGCACAGAGTAGTGTTACAGAAATTGATCTTTGGACAGGTAAATGGAATCCACTCAGCACAACTCAAGAACATCTGTAAATTGGACTCATCATGCTTTCCAATGAGCCATCACATAGCCAAATCTGGTGTCAGGAAGGGATCCAAAAATTAGCTACAAAAGACCCTATTTTCTACTAAAGTGGCACTACGCACAGAGGTTGTCTGGTGTGTTTCAGACCAAAAGTCAACAAAACACACTCATTTATTGCAAATAGATTTTTTTAGTTTTTTGAGGAAAATTACTCTAGAATTAGGTGCAAGTATTTATTTTGGCATTTATTTCTTAGGATATTATGTGCCTTGGGCCTTGCATGGTCTCTTGGCCATAAATGACATTTATGATTATATTTGACATTTTCCTACCACATTTAGGGTTTTAGTCCCCATTTCCTCCATAAATAGAGCATGAGGCCCCTATGTATTTTGTTGGCATTTGATGAGGTTGAAGAGAAATATACATGGTTTCATGAGCTTGGAGAAGAAATTGGTTTTGTGAAGTGGATGAATGGCTTGTTTGGCTTGATGATGGAGAAGCTTGTTTGCAAGATTCCATAGCTTGGTGAATGGTGATGTTTTCCTAATTTGTCTATTTCTTCCTTTGTTATCATTATGTTTCATGTTTCTTGGTTGCTATAAATCAGAAAAGTATAGGTTGAGACATGTTCTTTGAGGCACCTCAGTCCTCCTATTTGTTATAGCCTTGATGTTTTCCTCTTTTGGCCATCTTAAGAAATTCTTGATTTCTCCTTAGGTCCACCAAAACTTTTTTTTGTTTCATGTATGGTTATTATTCTAGCTTACAAGTATGATTCATGGTATGCCCTACTTATTTGAAGTTTTCAAAACCCTATCTTGAAGGCTTTCTATGGAATATTGATTTCTAGGTTAAGTCAAAGAGGTCTCATTTGATATTGCCCTTTTTCCATGCTTACAAACTTGTTTAAGAGTTCCCAATAACTTGACATATTTTTTTTAGGAGTTCCCTCTCCATAAATTAAATTAATTTTTTATCTTATATGTTTCCCAAAATTTGAAGGTGAATTTCTAAAGTTAGAAGCTCTTATGCTCTCTATGTTTCACTGGAATGTTTATCTTATATGTTTATCATTTTAAGTATTGTTCATTGAGATTAATGGTTTTCCATACCTCATGAGTTGCAGCTTTTAGCTATATATGTTTAAGACCTCTTAGTATTTCCCAAACTTGATGTTCACTACACCTCATACATCACCTTAAGGATCCATTAACCTTGCTAAATTGGCCCTGCAACGCACTCAGTTTCATAATTTAGACACTCTTGACTTCATTTGACTCCATAGTCCAATGGCTTTGACATATTCTCACTCCACTTATTTCAGTTGACCATCTTACCGAACCAAAACAATCAAAAAACCCTAGACTTAAAAACTAGCCTAAAATCAAAACCCTAGAGCGAAAAGAAGACATCATTTTCACCCAATAGAGAGATTCCTCTCTGAGTCCATGAAGGCTAGGTTCTCGGACTCCAAAGCTTGGTTCCATGTTACCCTGTCATTTGGTCTACCAATATTCCAAATCATGGGACCCTAACATTCTGGCGATCATGGTGGGAAATTCTGAGTTAGTGACAATCTAAGTATCCCTTAGGACTCCAAAATCCCTTCTTAAAGAGTATCCAATGAATTTTCCACCTCATCACCACCCTAACATTCTGGTGATCACAATGGGACCTTCTGAGTTAGTGACAATATATGTAACCCTTAGGACTTCAGATACCCTTATCAAATCATTAAGAAACACAATATAATTAACCCTTAGGACTTCATATATCCTAGAAAAATGATGACTTAGCTATAGGACACTCTCACAAAATTTAAGAAACTTAGAAAACCCCAAAACACCCTTAGATTGTTTTCTTGTCAATTATTGGTGTTGGACCATAAACATAAATCCTTAAAATAGAAAAAAATATCCACCTGGCGATTCCGCTAGCCTCTAGTAGGCCTATTACTCCATTAGCACTCATTTGAACTCCTAGATTCGTTTCACACCAACCCTAAGAAGCTTATGAACCCATTTATATACTGTAATAAGTATCAAGCATTAAGAGAGGTCATCCTTAAGAAACAGTCCTAAAAATTTTCAGCCTCTCTGAATTTTGAAATTTGAAATTTGGCTTCACATAGGATCAGTACCAGATCTCATCTAGACCCAAACCCTCCCATCATAGTTGATGACCCAGAGAATATTTTGTCGAAAAAATCTAGATCTAGAAACTTAACCACTGTTAGGACCATCCATAGCGCAAGCTCTGTACCTAAATATCTTACAGCTTTGCAAGATCCACAGTTTGACTTGCACCATACCAGGAACCTCTTCAGGAATAGGTATCAAACTGATATTGACCAAACTAACCTTGAACCCTTAGATTTGCACCAGAGTTCTAGTAGAGAAGCCTCTCCTTCCACACCACCTAATTTTCAACTTCTCCATCACTTCAACTCTTTCCATACCAAGTCTACTCAAAATCAGTTTGTTGGTCCAAGTACTTCCACCACACTCATCCATACCACCATTTTGCAAACCACTCCACTTCATCATACACCCCTTAGCACAAATCCACCTCTTGTAAATCCTCCATTAGCTCTCATCATGGAAGCTTGGTATGCACCTTTGGGCTTACCTCGACCCCTAGTACCTTTTCCAAATGACTATCAGTCTAAGATTCCTTATTTCATAGGGGTTGAATCCATCACTACCCAACAACATGTAGATAGAATCAATGATGCTTTTGATTACATGGAGATAGAGGAAGAAACCATCAAGATGAGAATCTTTGCACAAAGCCTAGGAGGAGAGGCCAAAAAATGGTTCAAATAATTAACTCGTAATTCAATACATGATCTCCCTTCCCTCTACCAAAATTTTATAAATAAATTGGAAATCAAGAAAAATCCCCTCCAAATCCTGTCTGAATACAACAATCCTAAAAGGAATGTAGGAGAAACTGTGCAAGACTATTACACCAGGTTTAACAGTTTGTATAATGCTATCCCACCTCACATGAAACCTCCACAAGGCCTAGCACTAGTGAAATTTCCTGAAGGTTTTGATCCTGGCATGACTTTCCAATTGAGAGAAAGATACCCTCAAACTTTTGAAGAAATGCAAAAATCAGCAATTAGTGCAGAGGTAAAATTAATTGAAAAGAGAGATAGGTTTAAATCAGAGAAGGGAGTAACCTATAAAGATGAAACCATTCCCTCAACCTCCTTATATGATTCTAAAATGGACAGCCTGATGATAAATATGGAGAGAATGATTGAGAAGATCAACTTAAATGAAAGGAAACCTCCTAGAGACAACCAAGCCAACTCCCAAAACCGAAACATAACTCAAAACTTCAAAAGATATACCCCTCAAAACAAACAAAGGGAAAATGACCAACAAATCATACCTCCTGTTCAACAAAACTATGTAGATGAGGAAGAAGGAGAAATTATAGAACCTGAGGAAAACCATGTAAATCTAATAGGTTATGATAATGAAGAAGATGTTTTTCTCACCGAAGAACAAGGCTTCTTTTCCTCAAATCAAACTAAAACAAAATATGAGGATTCTAAAGACTACTGCTTGGGATTTGAGAATGCCATCATGGAAATCCATAAGCAGTATGATCTTAGGAGAAAAAAATACCCAGATTCAGCCACGAAAGACCAAATAGATACTATTGTTTGGAAAGCACCTGAAAATGCCTCTAAGAAAACAAGAGAGAATATCAACACTATGGTTAAAAAAGATGAACCAAACAAAGGAAAAATCAGTGATCCAAAAAATGGCCTTATTTGTCCTAGTATCTCCATGAGTGACCCTAAGAAAACCATTTTGACTAAAACTCCAAATCAGGATCAACAAATTAAGAATGTAGAAAAGATCATGGCTGATAAAGCTGATGTTAATATATCCAAAACACTAGTACCTTTCAGTTTTGAGGGAAAGATTTCCAAAATCAAGATAAATATGCCCCTCTCTGAACTGGTTTCTCAACCAATATATAGGTCTCAGATGTTGAAGGTACTAAACATAGGAAATGATGCTGACAATTTGCACTTGGATGATGACACACTTGAGTTGTTGTTTGGACCCAAAATAGAAGGAAAGTATAAGGAAGGAGCAATTCCCCCTTTCTATATCAGCTTAAATATACATGAAAAATTCTTACATAATGCCATGCTGGATTTTAGTGCCTCTTAAAATCTCATGCCCAAAGTTGTGATGGAGAGGTTAGGCCTAGAAATAACTAAACTTTACGAAGACATGTACTCTTTCGATTCAAGTAGGGTCAAATGTTTGGGCATGATCAAGGACCTTTTTGTTAACCTGGCAGAAGTGTCTGCTAAGAATCTAGTCATGGACATAGTAGTGGAAGATATTCCTCCCAAGTATGACATGCTCTTATCCAGATCTTAGGGAGCCAAACTTCAGTGGAACCTTCAACTAGATATGTCCTATGCTACCATCCCTATTTTCAACCAGACAATGAGATTATACTGAGAGTCACATATGAAGTATATGGTTAGAAATTAGGATAGACCATAAAACACTCCTCTTTATTCTATTCACTCAGATATTGATTCTTTCATATTATATAATAAGGAAGATAATGATGAACAGGTATATGAAGTTGAAACACATCAAGACACACTATAACAACCAAACCAATATTTACATAAAGAACTCAGTATTCAGAACTATAGCAATCTTGGACAAACACATTATGACAAAATCAAACTTGACTCTCTACAAACTAGCAATGAAACCTCAAAACCAATGGTCAGTTTGACATATGAATCACGTTTCTCAAAGGGAGGAAAAACATCAGAAACACAACCCTTCCCTTTTACCTATCCCAAAATTCTAACATGCCATCAGAAAACAAAAATCATGGGTGGTCTAAATCAAATGAGTCTTATGTTCTTACCTTATCTAAACACCTCATTATTAGAGAGCCTTGTTCCCCCAGAAAAGATGTTGACTCTCACTAATGTTGCCATCAATCCTAAAGGGATGTCTGTTCAAACTGATATAGAGGGATACAATATAGGCAGCCTAAGAAGACCCAAGGTGATTAACTTATCCAAAGCCCTGCCATTACACACAAAAATCAAATACTTGAGGTTATGCAAGAAATACCAAGATGCTCTTGTTTATAGGAGTAAAAACTCAAAGCCTGATGACATAGATATTTTTCAAAAGAGACCTTCTTCCAAGAAGGACTATGAAACCTTTGGAAAAATTCTATCACTAACAAAGAAAACAAAAGGATACAAACTATGTATGGACTTTAGGCACTTAGGCAAAGCCTCCATGTTGTCCAAGCACCATTTTCCCAAGATAAATCATCCCATGCAAAAAATAGGAATTTCTAACAAGGTGACTTTGATTGGTAGTGTTTCAGGTTTTCATGAGATGATACCACTTCAAATCAATCAACACAAAGGCATTTTCAAATTTCCTTGGGATGACTAAATGATTGATGATATTTTTTCTAGTATAAGAAATGCTAAAGACACCTTCCAAGAGGCCATGGCACCTGTTACCAAGTTTTTCACTATGATGTACATGGATGACATTGTCATTTGTTTGGAAGCTGATGAAGAATGCCTTCTTCACCTAGATAGTTTCTTTCACAGAAACAAAGTTTGGAAACAAAACTCAAAGGAGAAATATAAAGAAGAGCTTAGCATGTTTGACAATTCTTGGTAGAAGTCTTGTACCGTGCCCTCAAAAATAGATAGCCCTATTCCTTATCTACAAGAGTTAAATGAAAGAGAATTAGTAGATGATCTTGTGGAAGATAGGGTAATCAAATACCATGGCCATTTAGACTTTTAGTTGGAATTTCTCATTCATTGTACATATCACTGTTTGATGAAAATATATTGAGATAAATCACAATATATATATATATACAAAACAGAAAAATGGGAAAGAGGGCAGAATTGAAAAGAGGTAAAGCCCCATACATAAAAAATAGAACTACTGAAAGTGGATAAGATTAAATACCACTACTAGTGCATAGATAAGTCTTGTTTCAGTCACCTAGCCTAATCATGGCTTAAACATGTTTTAAATTTATTGTTGATAAGTTAATGAAAGATAGTGGGTCAAATTATTCAAGATTGACTTATCAAAAGAATAGATTAGGTAGAAAGATACTGGTTCCAAATGCTTAAAATAGAACCAAAGAGAAAAATAGGGATGAGCAGCAAACAATGTATCGTAGCCCTGATTTTTCTAGTCTTATTTTGTAGAAAAATAACATTTGTGTGCGACTTGCTTTTATGCCACAAACCCATGGTAATTTAGATTGTCTAATCCTGATTTAGTCATGTTTTCAATTTCATGTTTTTAGCTTAGTGAATAAATCATGTAAAACAATTTAACCTTGAAAGTTGAATAGTATAGGTAGAGAATTAAAGGAGTTCATCAACATAATCTGAGCTCCGAGAAGAAATAAGGTAGAAGTAGATAGTTTGTTTTTCTTTCAAAAGAAAAATGTCAAGGTTGCTTTTCCAAATGCACCTAAAGAAGAAAAAATGTTAGGCAAGTGGTTTGGGTACGTAGAGATGAAGTGAGCTAATCATGTCTTTCAAATTGTTGAGATCATAGCTTCGAGCAAACGTCGAAAAATCAAAAGAGGTAAAAATCTTCCTAATGGATGAGGCACTGGTTTCCATAAAGCTAGAGATCTAAAGTTCTAGACACCTAAAAAGGAGTTTCCCTCCCCAAGTGGAGCTACTATTAGTCATCAGTAATTTTTTCCTTTATTGATGACTAAATGATTATCCCAAGATTTATAGAAACAAGGTTCATAAACATTGTGAGTTATAGAAATCTATCTGCCTTTATTATCCTCAAAGATAATTTTTCACTATTTCATCATTCCATAATGTCTAGCTTTGCTTACCATCCCAAAAAACCCATTAGAGGCTTATGTCACTCTTTCTGTCTATATGTATTCACATTTGGCCCAAATCCTCTTTTTTGTTTTGCCTAAAAACCCCCCACTACTACCTAAGCCCACCAATCGAATAGCTTTGTTGTGTCTCCCAAAATACTCCCAAACACTGAGGGTCTCAACCTATCTCTATAGGCTCTTTAGCTAAATCAAGTTATAGGTCTCACTCCAAAAGCCAAGTCCAAGAAAGCTTCCACTTGGTCACCTAGGGTTTCACAAAGTCATAAGGTTGATTTGGTATCCTAACAACTCTATTTTTCCTGCATGAAGAAAATACATTCAAAGAAGAAAATGATAGGTCATCTTGTCCAATTTGATCAAAAGTGATCACTCAAAAATGATTTTTTGTCTAGAGCAAAAATCTTGCAGGGGGACAACTGCCCCCTGCTCACATTTTTGCAAAAGGATCAAATGGCCATCAGCCTAGAAATGGGTAAGGTAAAAGAGAGTATCATCATAAGAAGACCATTCACAACAAAGAATAAAATCAGCTGGTATGTGTTTGAAAAGAATCAAGGTTTGTGACAACTTTAACCAAACAAGGAATCAATACTATGGTTACAAGGGCAAAGGCCACCTCAACTCCTTCAAATGCTCATTGAAGACTTTTAGAAATAATTAATGAGTTTTGAGAATTTTTTGAGAACATAGAAGACAACACTATTTACTTTTTCCTAAGAAGCCCTGAAACCTAGGAGTTTGGGAAGAATGACAAACAAGTCAAATGATGACAAAGAACCTCCTTCATAACAATAGATGGCTTCAAAGAGTTTCAAGCTGCCCTCTAAGGTTTGGAAAAGTGGTACTAATTCCACCTCATCAAAAGGTAAAATGAGAGATCTTAAAGGGATCAAAGGAGGAAAACATAAAAACCAATACTCCACTACACCAAAGGAAGAAATATGATAAAGGGTATCAGCAGAGGGGCTAGAAATATCAGTTCAAGGTTTTGAATTCTCGAAGGAATAGCGAGAAGGATTTTAAATGGTCAAAGGGGGCAAGCATGAGTGAAAAATTTCCCAAGGAGGCAACTATGACAAGCATAGGTTTATTGTTGATAAAATGAGTTGTCCAACTCAAAAGGAGACAGTGATCAAAAGGCATAAGTTGTGTAGGCACTTGTAAGAATAGAAGTGGCCAGGAGAGACACAAAATGTTTTAAAAACTGCTAGCTTTTCCCACCAAACATATAGCACTGGAAAACTGATCAAAAGAACAAATCTGTAATTAGTTTAAAAAGAAAAGAGAGCCCCCAACAAAATTTCCTTATCAAAAGAATATTCTGCAAAAGATGGCTTAACATAAATGACACTTCTGCAGGACTGTCAAAAGTGTTTCCCTACAAGAAAATTGATAAGGTCAAAGAAAAAATGTTTCAAATGATGGTGGAACATCTAAATGCCAAACTGCTGTTGATGCTTGTTGTTAGTGTTTTTCCCACTAGGAGGTTTTTCTCACTACTTCATAGAGAAAACATGACACAATGTAAATCAGACGAAAACATGTCAAAATTGATCACAAGTTTGCTATTTGCAAGTGTTAAGCATCATAAAGAAGGTTCATTTTCAAAAATGGGTAAAGAACAGATGTTTGAGCTTGATGAAAGGTCTGTTAGTACAAGAAGAACATTAAGAGGCTTCTAGCAAGGAAAAAACCATATTTTTTGTCAAACTTCCACCTACATGGCCAAAAGGGCTCAAACAGACAATGAAAAGGTAAAAAGAAATAAACCTTAGAAAGTGGGTTTTTGCTGATAAATTTATTTTTAAAAAAACTGAAAAGGTCTCCTTGACCCTTTTTTCCACCTCATTTGTCTTTGGAAAAGGAGAGAGAGTTGTTGAAGAAGTTTTTTTAGGGTTTATGGGTAACTTGGGCGAAATTGTTCAGGCGCTGCACACCGATGGAGGCGCTACATACCTAGTCATCGGTGTTGCGCATAGACGAGGCAGCCATAATGTAAATTTACACTACACTGCGCACCGGGAGGGTGGCACTACGCACCAGCCAGGGCGCTACGCATAGGCTCAGCCTGACCCAACTCGCTGACAGAACAGTCTGGTGGCGCTACGCACCTGCTGTTTTTTGTCAAAATTGCTTAAAATATTGCCCATATCAAATTTTTGCTTCCAAGTCCCTGCACAAAGTTAAACAAGGTTGGCGGCCCCTCTTTCCAAATTGATCTCTTTACATGCACAATCAAAGGAGAGTTTCAAACCCTTAAAAATTGGCCAAACCCTAAACCTTCATGCAAATCAAGTTTTTGACCCTCTAGGGAAAGGAATTAGCAAGTGAAATGTTGCCATAGGTGGAAATACACTCACTAATAGAAAACCTACCTCTAAACTCTAAAAACACTCCTTGATTGCTTCAGTTTTCCCTCATATGCAGAAATTTGCCCTCATGTCACTCATTTTCCCTCCCTAGACCTAAAGGCTCTCAACCAGCTGAAAATCTCTTGTTCTTAACCAGTTACCATGTTTGAGGAAGAAAATAATACTAGCAGGGATGAAGGCCAAAGGCCTATCAAGCCAAAACACAAGGGAGGAAGGGTTGATAGGTTTGAACCTTTAGATACCATTCAAATCACCTTTTCTCCCATGATCCTTGCATGTTTTCAAGATGTTGGATGCTATCAGTTTTGTGAGAGGGTTAAACAGGTCCAAAACCACTCAGACTTGACTAGGTTGTTCATTCTCAGAATACAAAACCACCAAGTCAACCTAGCAGGGGTACAATTTGAATTATCCTCTGAATCCATTTCAAAAGCCACGGGAATAACAGATATTGGTGAGATATGGTTTAAGCAGAAGAAATTGGACTTGAGCTACTATGAGCCCTTCCTCAAACCTAGCTATCAATAAGGCTGCAAGGTTGTTTTCCCTTTATCCCACCTGCTAGAGAGATATTCGTTACTAATGAGGCAGATTATCAAATACTTCACTTGTGAGGGGAGGTATTTCAGAGTTTATTCATATCACATAAGGCTACTAATGCACTTCACCATGGTTAAATTGCTAAACCTACCATACTCTCTCTACCAGAGCATTGAAAAAATGGCTTCAGTGGTCAAGAAGAGGAGTTACACCCACCAAATGAAGAGCCTTTTTCACCACTCCTTGGTTAAGATGATTTTTTTCACCAACTGGAGAAGCAGGGAATCCCTTTGGAAGTTTTTATCTCACATGATGTATTTGCAAATCCCCAAGCCTTCATTTAGTAAATGTTTTCTTCCACTTCACATCCATGTGCCTCCACTCCTCTGTCATCTCCACCTATGCCTTCTCCACAAGGAAACTTACCTCCTAATTCTCCTCCAAATGCATCAAATGAAGATGATAACAGTGGCACTGATGGACAAGCAGATGAAAGTGAAAGGGAAGAAAAAAATGAGGTAGAAATTGAGTTAAATGAAGAAAAAGAAGATAACAGTAGTGCAGAGGAAGAAGATGATGGCAGTAGAAATGAAGAACAAAAAAATAGCAACGGAGATAAAGAAGACAGTGAAGTAAAGGTTGATTCTAATGATGAAGACTGAGAGGATGATGATGGCATGGAGGAGAGTGATGAAAATGGCAGTAAAAAAGAGGAAGACAATGAGAAATTGGAGCAAAAAAATGATAATGATGACACCAATAAATCAGTCTCAAATGCAGAAAAAGGTGTTGATGATGAACATGGTGAAGAACAAGAGGATTATGAAGAAAACAATGAGGATAACGGTCATCAAGAGAGTGCACAAGATAACCTAGAGGAAGATGTGCTTGAGCATGACATTGAGCACAATGATAGTGACAACGGTGCTAAAATGAATGAAGACAATGATCCTAAGGAAATAGGAGGAGATGATGAAGAAATTGAAGAGAAAGAATAGGAAGATGATGGAACTGAGACAGAGTTTAAAGGGGCAGACAGTGACCAAGGAAGTGGCACAGATAGGACAGTCAATGAACAAGAAAACCAAGAAAATAGTCATGATAGTCATGACACTAATCAGCCTCTAAATGACCAATAAAATCATAGTGACAGTGGAGGAAATGACCAAGAAGAGGACCTCAGAGAAGGACAGAGCCAAAATGAGGCAAGTGAAGATGATAGTGATCAGCTTGAAGGCCAAAATCATAGTGTAGAAAATAGTGAGGGAAATGATGATGATGTTGAGGCTAAATATCAAGAAATCAGTGACCCAATGAGGCTTGAAGTGACTCATGAAAGATATGGAAAAAATTAGAAAGCTGGTGACAATAAAAAAGGTCAAAGCAATGAGTAAGACACTGTCAAATCTACCATGATCACTCCTCTCACATGCACATGCTACACAGGAAAAAGAGGTGTGTTTACTCCCTCAAAAAGGCAAAGGGCCATCTCTCCTCCAGCTATCAAGCCCAAGGACAAAGGAAAGGAAAATATGGACAAAGGTGAGCAGCAGGTAAAGGTAAGGAGAAGAAAAAGGATCAAGAAGACTCCTCAAAAGCCTCAATTCATTGATCTAGACAATGACAATGAGGACAAGGAAATGACTACTAGATTGCTTCTCTTGAAGAAAGATGCACAACTTCAGGAGTGGGAAAGAGACTTTGACATGGAAGAAGGTGTCATTCAGTATTACAAGGAGGAGCACAAACATTTCAAGAAGGTGAAAAGGGACCTTGCTCTCCAAAAGAAAATGACCAAGCACTATGCAAGGAAAAACATGCTTTCTTGTGCCAAACTAAAGGAGGCCCTCATAGAGCTAGAAATCCTAAAAAGGCTAAAAGTGCATGACATACTTGGAGTCTTATCTGAGGCTTCTCAACAGGTTTCCAAGACCTCTTGAGGGACCTCTCCACCAATTTTGAGGCAATTTAAATAAAATTTTGTCTTTTTCAAATTTTGGCCCCTCTGTGCGCAACACCCTAGGCGCTACGCACAAAATTGGTGAATACTTAGCTCTCAAAGTTTTCATTTTTCGATTCCTCACATCACCAACAGTCGTCTCACCAATTTTCAAATTATTTGGAGCATTTTTTAGCCCCCAAAATGTCAAAAAACATTAAAACTTTGACCTTTCTGCCTCATTTTCAGACCAGGCGTTGCACACAGAGTAGTGTTGGGGAAATTAATTTTTGAATAGGTAAATGGAATCTACTCAGCACAACTCAAGTATTTCTAGAAGTTAGACTCACCAGGCTTTCCAACGCGCCATCGCAGAGACAAATCCAGTGTCGGGAAGGGGTCCAAAACTCAACTACAAGAGACCCTATTTTCTGCTGAAGTGGCACTATGCACAGAGGCTGCCTAGTGTGTTTTGGACCAAAAGTCAACAAAACACACTCATTTATTGTAAATATATATTTTTGAGTTTTTTGAGGCAAATTACTCTAGAATTAGGTGCAATAGTTATTTTGGAATTTATTTCTTAGGATATTATGTTCCTTGGGACTTGCATGGTCTGTTGGCCATAAATGACATTTATGATTATATTTGACATTTTCCTACCACATTTAGGGTTATAGTCCTCCTTTGCTCCATAAATAGAGCATGAGGCCCCTATGTGTTTTGTTGGCATTTTATGAGCTTGAAGAGCAATATACATGGTTTCATGAGCTTGGAGAAGAAATTGGTTTTGTGAAGTGGATGAATGGCTTGTTTGGCTTGATGATGGAGAAGCTTGTTTGCAAGATTCCATAGCTTGGTGAAAGGTGAATTTTTTGTAATTTGTCTATTTCTTCCTTTGTTATCATTATGTTTCATGTTTCTTGGTTGCTATAAATCAGAAAAGTATAGGTTGAGACATGTTCGTTGAGGCACCTCAGTCCTCCTGTCTGTTATAGCCTTGATGTTTTCCTCTTTTTGCCATCTTAAGAAATTCTTGATTGCTCCTTAGGTCCACCAAAACTTGTTTTTGTTTCATGTATGATTAGTATTCTAGCTTACAAGTCTGATTCATGGTATGCCCTGGTTATTTGAAGTTTTCAAAACCCTATCTTGAAGCCTTTATGTGGAATATTGATTGCTAGGTTAAGTCAAAGAGGTGTCATTCGATATTGCCCTTTGTCCATGCTTACTAACTTGTTTAAGAGTTCCCAATAACTTGAAATATGTTGTTTAGGAGTTCCCTCTCCATAAATTAAATTTCTTTTTTTATCTTATATGTTTTCCCAAAATCTGAAGGTGAATTTCTAAAGTTAGAAGCTCTTATGCTCTCTATGTTTCACTGGAATGTTTATCTTATTGTTTATCAGTTTAAGTATTTTTCATTGATCTTAATGGTTTTCCCTACCTCATGAGTTGCAGATTTGAAATATATATGTTTAAGATCTCTTAGTATTTCCCAAACTTGATGTTCACTACACCTCATACATCACCTTAAGGACCCATTTACCTTGCTAAATTGGCCCTGCAACACACTTTGTTTCATCATTTAGACACTCTTGACTTCATTTGACTCCATAGCCCAATGGCTTCGACAGATTCTCACTTCACTTATTCCAGTTGACCATCTTACCCAACCAGAATAATCAACAAACCATACAGTTAAAAACTAGCCTAAAATCAAAACCCTAGAGTGAAAAGAACACATCCTTTGCACCCGATAGAGAGATCCCTCTCTGAGTCCAGGAAGGCTAGGTCCTCAAACTCCAATTTTTGGTTCCATGTTACCCTATCATTTGGTCTAGCAATCTTCCAAACCATGGGACCCTAACAAAACATACTTTTAAAACTATGTTTTTGCAGAAATAATGAAGACAATAATACCAGAACCATAAAAAATGAAGTGATGAAGGAGTTCATCCCTCTTGGGCTACATCTCCTGGTCCAACTTGAAATGGTTGGTTCTCTTTCATAATGCTCAAAAATATGTGTTTAGATCAAGCTACAATGCTTTAATGGATTAAAAAATCTCTCCAATGGCTCCAGAATAGTAAAAAAGCCATAACTAGGCTCTTTTTGCTCCAAAAAAGGCTAAAAAATGAATGAGTTATGCTCCCCCTAAATTTTTTCAATGTCTTTCCTACAAATCACACCTTCCTACAATATTTTCTACAAAATTTGTCTTTTTCGGCCACATGGGAGATAATTTTTCCAAGTGTCGGCAAGATTCCCACTGCATCGAATGAAAAATGTCGCCTCCTTAATTTGCCTATGTCAGCATTTATCCGGTTAATCAGAAAGCACATTGCTTCTCCTCCACTGTCTACTTCGAGCTCATCATACCATTTCCCATCGGTGCTAACCATAGAATTGAACATTGACCTATGTGGAGATTTGAATAGTACGAACTTAACCGTTAGAACCAGAAAACTAGAACCAAACTATTACATCAATTGTTAAAATTTTTTGTTAAGAGGTGTTGACATGTGACACTTCAAAACCATCGATGGCTAACCTGCCACCATAACCTATGGCATCAAACCTTAACCTTGGCATGTTAACATCGTTCCAAGGCTTAACCCACTACAGTAACTGTTGCCAATCCCACTGCAAACAACTTTAACCATGGAAATAAAATTCACATGTGACCACTTAACTCGCTGAAGTTAACACTCGTTCCAAAGGATTAAAATGTCATAGAAACTATTGCACAAAATTTGGGTTTCATGGGTTATATATATTGTTTGGTTGAAATATATCCACCATATATGGGGTTCTCTCTGCCATATATTGCAACCAAAAACTTTGGTTAACAGTTATACAATGTTTCAGGGTCGGGTTTAGCCTTTACCCTAGCTCCGTGGATCAGGGTTGGGTGTTAACCTCGGTCCCCTCCACCAATGCCAAAGGAATTAAACTTTAAATTGATGTGGAGGGCTATAGTAGTTAAGAACTACCACAACCGTGATGGTTGGAAACCTTTGGTGCTTGGTGGATGTCTCACACTTGAATACCCAGAGGCCCACTCTAGCCTAAACCATAATTTTACATGGCCACCAGGAGGCCATGTGGCATCCTTTGGTTGGACCACCTGGTCCTGTCTGGTTGGAATTGTGCCAGGTTTCAAACAACCACTGGTCAAAGGAGCACATTATACCTGCCATGTCATGGTCTAGTCAACAATATGGATTGCTAATGATGAACCTACATATAACCCAATCCAAAGAAAAAATTTCTTCCCAGAATGAACATAATGTGATAACGGGAGTATCCAAATTCATATTCTATCGAAACAAGTTGTGCCAGATTCAGGATGACGAGATATACACGTTGGCGATGGTTTCAAGCCATTCTGAGAACGTTCAATTTTGATCAGAAAATTGACCCACTGTATTAGAGAGAGAGGGAGGTAAGAAGAGATACATAGAGAGATAAAGGAATATGGATAGAGAGAGGGAGTGATAAGGAATATGGAGAGAGAGGGAGAGAGGACAATAGGAAGAAAGAGAGAGAAGCAGGGGAGAGGGAGATAAGGGGAACATAGAGAGAGATAGATAGAGAGGAGGATTGAAGGATAGATATCAATAGATTGGAGAAAGAAGGTGTATGTTTTGGGGGTGATATAGAGAGATAGAGGGAGATATATATATATATATATATATATATATTGATGGAAGGACAAGAGAGGTAAGAAGAGAGAAGTGGAGAGAGGGAGGAAAGGATAGAGAGATTGTTAGATATGGAGTGAGAAATCGTGCATATTTAAGGGGTGGGGGGTGAGATAGAGATATAAAGAAGGAGAGATGAAGGGATATATAGATATAGATGGAGGGGAAAGATATGGAATAATATTTCTTACACTACGTGTATTGATTTAAGTGTAGATGATGACTTCTAATCCTATTTTATTGCTTGCACTAGATGCATTCATTTTAGTGTAGATGTTGATTTCTAATCCTAGTTTATTGCTTGCGCTAAATGCATTGGTTTTAGTGTAGATGGTGATTTCTAATTCTATTTTATTTTTTGCACTATATGCTTTGATTTCAATGTATATGTTCGTTTCTAATCCTATTTGATTTCTTTAACTCGATTTAATGATTTCAATGTAGATGATTTATAATTTTATTTTATTGTTGGACTAAATGCGTTGATTTTAGTGTGGATGGTGATTATAATCCTATTTTATTGCTTGCACTAAATGCATTGGTTTTATTGTATATGTTGGTTTCTAATCCTATTTTATTTCTTTCACTAAATTCATTTATTTTAGTGTATATGGTGATTTCTAAACCTACTTGATTGCTTCCACTAGGTGCATCGATTTCAATGTAGATTTTGTTTTATTACTATATTTGATTCATTGCACTAGATGCATTGATTTCAATATAGAAAACTTCTAAATCTATTTGGTTGCTTGCACTAAATGCATTGATTTCAGTGTAGGTGGTGATTTGTAATCCTATTTGATTGCTTGCACTAAATGCATTGATTTTAATGTAGATGTTGGTTTCTAATCCTATTTTCTCACTTTCACTAGATGCATTGATGTGAGTGTAGATGTTGATTTCTAATCCTATTGATTTCCTCTATTTGATGCATTTATTTCAGTGTAGAAGTTGTTTTCTAATATTATTTAATTTCTTGTGTTAGATGCATTGATTTCAATGTAGATGTTGATTTATGATTCAGTGTAATTGGATATATGATGGTACATTAATTTGAAAGTGAATGGATTAACAATGCACATTTATTTCAGTGTAAGCACAAAAAATTATTGGCATGCAAATTTATTTTTGTGTTATAGTAATTCAACCTATTAATATTGGAGAGCAAGAGAGATAAGGTATGTTGTTTATGAAAACAGCTCAAGCTAAATATTTAAATGGTTTACGATTTCAACTGTCCTTTTCATATAATCGATATGAGAAGATGAGAAAATTAACAAGGGTTTCCATCATTTTTCATCGTTAAAGTTAATAAAAGTTACTATTTATCATCTCAAAAAACTGAGGTAACTAAGAAAATTTAAAATTAAAATGACTATTAGATTTATGTACATATTATTGATAAAATTAATCATATGTTTGATATATTTTCCTTGGCTGCACAAAACTGAAACTAGCTTAGATCCATCTTAACTTTGGATATATCAAGTGCTGAGAGGGATCAAATCTCTCGAATTGAAAAACTCTCTTTAGTTTTTCACTAAAAAAAGAGGTTTGCAGCTCGAGATATTTGATCCCTCTCAGTTCTTGATAGATTTTGAGTTAAGATATATCTAGGTTGGTAAATACTCTAAAAAATATTTATCATGTTGAGAGGCTCTTTGTAGATGTCAAACTTAAATGTTTAAATTTAACATTTAAAATTTAACAAATTTAATCTAATGTCAATGTCAGCCCTAATTAAAAATTGATATAATTATTATGTATAAAAAAAATATAAATTCAACATTTGTTTTATAGATCTAGAGTTAAGATGGATCTAGGCTAGTTTGAGTCATGTGCAGCCAAGAAAAATCTTTCGAACATATGATTAATTTTATCAATAATATCATGTAAATAAATCTAATATTAATGTAATCAGTTTAAATATTATAAATATGTATGAGATTAATATGGTCATTTTAATTTTAAATTTTCTGAGTTACCATAGTTTCACTTTGTTGAGATGATACATATTGTTAATAACTTTAATGATGAAAAATGATGAAATAAAAATTTTGAAAGCCAAGTGACAATCTAATAGCATTGAATGATAGAAAATGTGAATAATAAGAAAGTATCCAATTAGCAAGAGTCTTCATTGTGATCAATCTCAAACCATTTTCTGCTACTATTCTTACTGTCACCCTTGTTATTTTTGGCATCTTCTCATATCGATTATATGAAAAGAACAATTGGAATCATAAACCATTTAAATATTTAGCTCAAGTTGTTGTAGTAACCATCATACCTTGTCTCTCTTGCTCTCCAATATTAATAAATTGAGTTAGTATAACACAAAAAGCAATGTACATTACCAATAATTTTTTGTGCTTTCACTAAAATCAATGTGCATTGTTAATCCAATCACTTTAAAATTAATGTACCATCATACTTCTAATTACATAAAATCAGAAATCAAAATCTACAATGAAATCAATGCATCTATTGCAAGAAATTAAATAATATTAGAAAAAAATATTCACCTTCCATCAATATCTCTATCTCCCAATGTCTCTCTATATCAACCCCAAAACATACACTATCTTTCTCCAATCTATCGATCTCCCTCTCTCTCTCTCTCTCTCTCTCTCTCTCTCTCTGTCTCTTCCCCTTATCTCCCTCTCTCCCGCTTCTCTCTCTTTCCTCATGTTCTCCTCTCTCCATCTATATCCATCTTCCTTATCACTTCCTCTCTCTCTCTCCACCCTACTCTCTCTATGTCTTCATTTTTACCTCCCTCTCTCTCCCCCTCCATCTCTCTACTCCCTCGTATCCTCGCTCATCCTTCCTCTCTCTCCATTTTTCTCCCACCTCTCTCTCTCTCTCTCTCTCTCTCTCTCTCTTCACCCTCCAACTTTGTTACCATATCCCTATCTCCCTCCTCCTCTCTCCTTCTCTCCCCCTTTCTCTCCATCTATCCTTGTTTGTCTCTTTGTCTCACCCCAAAACATATAAAATCTCTCTTAATATCTCCCTTGTCACTCCTTCTCTCTCTCCACTTCTCACTCTCTATGTATTTATTATTCTCTCCCTATCCCCCCTCCAACTTCATCTCTCTATCCCTCCCTTTATCCATGTCCCTCCCTCCCTCTCTCCTACTCTATCTCAAGTCCTCTCTCTTGTCCTTTTTCTCTCTCCCTTTGTCTCCTACATTTCTCTCTCTTCCCTCATCTCTCTCTCTCTCTCTCTCTCTCTCTCTCTCTCTCTTTGCCCTCCAATCCTCTCTCTTCCCCCATCACTCTCCTCCTCTGCCAAGTCCCCTCTCTTCCTTTCTCTCCTACCTCCCTCTCTCTCTTCCCCATCACCCTCTCTCTCTCTCTCTCTCTCTCTCTCTCTCTCTCTCTCTCTATGTTAGTATTTCCCTCCCTCTCTCTTCTCTCATCCCTTCCCTCCATATCTCCTTCTACATACACACACTCTCTCTATCTCTCCCTTTTAACTTCCTTTCTGTCTCCACTTCTCAATCTCTATGTATTTCTTATTTCCTCCATTTTCTCCCCTCCAACTCAATCTCTCTATCCCTCCCTCTCTCCTGCTCTCTCTAAAGTCCTATTTCTCGTGCTTCCTCTCTCTCCCTCTCTCTTCCCCCATCTCTCTCTCTCTACCCTCCAATCCTCTCACTATCTCTCTCCCTCTCTCCTTCTCTATCTCCCCCTTATGTCTTTGTGTCTCCCTATGCCTCTCTTACCCTTCTCTACATATCTCACTCCTCTCACTCTCTCTCTCTCTTCATTCCTTCTCTCCAATCTCCTTCAATTTATCTCCATCTCTCCCTCACTCCACCTATATCTCCACCTCTATCACTTTGTTTCTTTGTTCTTCCTTCCCATATATATCGAGAGTTAATATATATCATAATATATCGATATATTTTATAATATAAAAACTTTAATATTTTATTAATCCAATCTTATTAAAATTAATAATAATATTATTATTATATATTAATGTGAATGTTAGAATTAATATTAATATTAGGGTTAACAATATTTTTTTTACATCGTATTAGTAACAATTTGGCCCATGGTATTTGGCTCATATGCTCCACCTAAAGAGGATTATGGAGTAAAAAAAAAAAATAGGTTTTATTTATTTACCATACCTATATTTTATCTATTTACCATACCTCTTTTATTTACCATGGTATTTGGCCCATAGGCTGGGTATATAATTAGACGTTTATTTCTAATCCTATTTGATATATTTTTGTTATTTAACATACCTCTTTATACCTATTTTATATTTATTTATTTACCATACCTATTTTATAAATATGGTATTTAGGCCATGGTATTAAAATGGTAATTTTCCCATAGGCTTCATCTAAATAAAATCATTTTTTTTTCGTTTTATTTAAATTTAAAGAGGTTCATGGAGTAAATATAAAAAGAGGTTTTATTTATTTATCATACCTTTAGTTTATTTATATTTTTATTTATTTACAATACCTATGGAGTAGGTATAAAAATAGGTTTTATTTATTTACCATACCTCATATTTATTTATATTTATATCTATTTACCATGTCTATTTTTTGAATGTGTGTAACCCTCTTTAGTTTAAGTTTAATTTTATATGCGATGTAGCCCCATATAATGTTTATGTGCGATCTAGCCTCATACCCATAGAGGGAGGTAGAGAGATAGAGATAAGGAATATGCATAGGGATGGAGAGAGGAAAACATGAAGCAAGTGAGAGAAGCCAAGGAGAGGGAGATAAAGGGGAAGAGAGAGAGAGATAGAGAGATAGGGACAGAGCGGAGGGAGCTAAAGGGAAAGAGAGGGAGGTATAGATAAATATATTGGAGAAATAAAGTATATGTCGGGGTGATATAGAGAGACACGAAGAGATAGAGATATCGATGGAAGGTGAAGAGAGGGAAGAAGAGAGAGATGGAGAGAGCCAGGGAGGGATAGAGAGATTGATAAATATGGAGTGAGAAAGCTTTCTTATTGGGGGGTGAGATAGAGATATAAAGAAAGAGAGATAAAGGGATATATATATATATATATATATATATATATATATATGGAGCGGGGGAGAGGGAAGAATATTTGTCGCACTAGATGCATTGATTTTACTATAGATGGAGATTTCTAATCATATTTCATTGATTGTTTTCACTAGATGAATTTATTTCAGTGTAGATGTTGGTTTCTAGTCCTAATTGATTGCTTGCACTAGATGGATTTATTTCCCTATAGATGATTTCTAATCCTATTTGATTGTTTGCACTAGATGCATTGATTTTAGTGTAGATGGTGATTTCTAATCCTATTTGATTTTTTGCACCAAATGCATTGATTTCAGTGTATATGTTAGTTTCTAATGCTATTTTATTTCTTGCACTAAATGCATTGATTTCAATGTAGATGTTGATTTATTACTATATTTGATTACTTGAACTAATGCATTGATTTCAATGTAGATGATTTATAATCCTATTTTATTGCTTGCAATAAATACATTGATTTCAGTGTGGATGGTGATTGATTTCAATGTAGATGTTGATTTCTAATCCTATTTTCTTACTCGCACTAGATGCATTTATTTGAGTGTAGATGTTGATTTCTAATCCTATTGATTTCTTGCATTAGTTGCACTGATTTTAGTGTACAAGTTGTTTTCTAATCGTATTTCATTTCTTGCATTAGATGCATTGATTTGAGTGTAGATGTTGATTTTTGATTTGATGTAATTGGATGTATGATGGTACATTAATTTTGAAGTGATTGGATTAACAATGTGCATTGATTTCACTATAATCCTAAAATTTTATCGGTAATTTACATTTCATTTTCTGTTATAGTAATTCAACTTATTAATATTGGAGAGAAAGAGAGATAAGGTATGTTGTTCTCTACTACAACTCGAGCTAAAGAGTTAAATGGATTAAGATTTCAACTTTCCTAAGATGAAAAAACTAACAAGGGTGTTCATAATTTTCCATCATTAAAGTTAGTAACAATATATATCACCTCAACAAACTAAGGTAACTATGACATTTTTAAATTAAAATGACCAGCTTAATTTGAGACATATTTAGCATATCTAAAGTTATTATATTAATATTAGATTTATTTATATATTGTTGATAATATTAATCATATGTTGGATAGATTTCTTTGGTGGCACAAGACTTAAACTAGCCTAGATCCATCTTAACTTAGGATCTACCAAGTTCAGAGAGGGATCAAATCTCTAGAAGTGCAAACCTCTCTCAAGTTTTGCACTAAAAAAAGAAGTTTGCACCTGGAGAGATTTGATCCCTTTTGGCAATTGATAGATCCAGAGTTAAGACGGATCTAGGATGGTAAATATTTAAACAATATATTTATGGTGGCTAGAGGCTCTTTCTATATTTCAAGCTTAAATGTTTAACAGTTAAAATTTAACAAATTTAATCTAATGTCGATTTTGGCCATAATTAAAAATCGATATAATTATTATGTATAAAAAAAATATAAATTCAACATTGGTTTTATAGAAGTGGAATTTATATGTATGTTCAATTAAAAAATAATAATAATAGGTTACAAGGATGGTAAATATTTAAACAATATATTTATGGTGCCCAAAGGCTCTTTGTATATGTCAAGATTAAATGTTTAACATTTAGCATTTAACAAATTTAATCTAATGTCAATTTGGGCTAGGATGGTAAATATTTAGACAATATATTTATGTTGCGGAGAGACTCTTTGTATATGTCAAGCCTAAATGTTTAACATTTAACATTTAACAAATTTAATCTAAAGTCAATTTCGACCCTAATTAAAAATCAATATAATTATTATGTATAAACAATGTATAAATTCAAGGTTAGTTTTAAGTGGAATTTATATCTATGTTCTATTAAAAATTAATAATAAAGTCTAGTATGGTGGGCATGTTGTAGTGTAAACTTTTAAATCTTGATTCAATAAATAATAAAAAGTACCAAGGTAAAATTATTCTCTTGGAAATAAATAAATAATGGTCAATGTTAAAAAAATAATGGTTGATAGGAAAATCATCCTATAGTCTTTCTTTAATAGTAACTAATAAATTCTAATTTGAACTAGATAAGTAAATTGTTTGCTCAAGCAAAATAACTTGCATAAATTTTGGTGGGTAGTAA
The DNA here is from genome assembly GCA_034641835.2 of Pinus albicaulis. Taxonomy (NCBI): domain Eukaryota; kingdom Viridiplantae; phylum Streptophyta; class Pinopsida; order Pinales; family Pinaceae; genus Pinus; species Pinus albicaulis. Next base: position 883,937,908 of record CM076573.1, on the reverse strand, counting down.
CAACTAGTAATTTTACACATCTATAGATAATGGTGGGAAATAACTCTTGTAAGTATATTTTTTACATCATATTCCTATCGGTTTTTTATTGAAAGAATTGCTTAAATTATGGTGGGAAATAATTGATAATAATTACGAGTATAAGTTATTTTGAACTATTTTATTTTTGCATAGTCTAACTTATAGACCAAACAGAATTTTTTCACGAGAATTCACCAAAATCCGCCAATATAATCTCAAGATTTTTTTTCTAACTTATTTACCAAATAGTCTTTTTCATCGAGATTCACCAAAATCCACCAATATAATTTCAAGATTTTTCCGTCGTTCAAAATAATTTTTTGAAAAAATAAATGGATTCAACACCAAAAAAAATTAGTGGGACACTACAATTACGTAGATTAAAAAATTTAATCTCAAGTTTTAAAAAATATCTGTAGGATTTTGATTAAAATTAACCAAAAAAAATGTCATGAAAAAGGTCATTTCGTAAGTTAGACTGCATATTTTATTTATGGATGGTTTTCTTGCAAAGTTAGTATAAAAAATCACTATAGAAATATATGAATATTGCAACCATATCCACAAATCATGACATAGAATATTAAAGAAACTTATGCACATAACATTATATTGTACAAAGCTTGCAATAAGACCACCAATTTATGGTCCAATCAAATGTTTGAAATTTTTTTTTAATAATGTTGAAAAATAAATATTTATTTTTCAAAGCTAAACATTATAATTTGCATTTAACTAATTTCACAATAAAAAACTAAAACATGAAATACTTTAGAAATTACATATAACATTGATTACATCGAGTTAAAATTTTCCATCATGGGAATGGAGTGGGGCGAGAGAGCATATAGAGGGGGCTAGAAATATGGAGATAGTGACAGAGCTAGAGGATGGAGAGAGAGAGAGAGAGAGAGAGAGAGAGTGATGGGGATGCGAGAGATTAGGGGGTAGGTGTAAGAGAGAGGGGGGAAGAGGAATGAAGAGAGATAGGAGGGGGGGGATAGGAGGGAGGGATGGAGAGAGAGAGAGAGAGAGAGATGGAGTTGGAGGGGGAGAGAGAGGGAGGGAACAACAAAGAAATAGAGAGATAGAGGTAGAAGGAGAGGGAGGGAACAACAAAGAAATAGAGAGATAGAGGTAGAAGGAGAGGGAGTGACAAAAGAGGGAAGGATAGAGAGTGGAAGAGGATAATAGGGAAGACAAAGAGAATGAGAGGAGAGAAAGTGAGATAGAGATATGGAGGGGGAGCGATGGGGAGAGAGAGAGAAAGAGAGAGGAAGGGAGATAGTGATAGATTTTGAGGGTAGAGAGAGATAGAGAGATGGGAGAAGAGACATAGGGATGTGGGAGACAATGGGAGAGAGGGGAAGGAAGAGAGATAGGACTTGAGAGAGAGTGGCAATGGGAGACAATGGGAGAGAGAGGAAGGAAGAGAGATAGGACTTGAGAGAGAGTAGGAGAGAGGGAGGCAAAGAGAGAGAGGGAAGAGTACAAACATTGAAATTTAGAGGTGGAGAGAGAGAGAGTGAGTGACATGGGAGAGCTAGAGAGAGATTGTGTGAGAGAGGAGAAGAGGGAAGGGAGAGAGAATGATAGGAGAGAGAGAGAGGGAGAGAACAGAAATAGAGAAAGGGAGACATAGAGATGGATGGGGGGAGATGGGGAGAGAGGGAAGGATATAGGGAGGGAGATAGTGATAGAGTTTGAGGGAAAAGAGAGAGATAGAGAGGGAGATCTGGAGGAGAGGGAGAGGGAGGTGGGAGTTTTATTTTATTAAGAAAGTGTGGTCCATAAGAGATAATGAGATATTTTGTCAGTCACAATGATTCAAAGATCAATTATTATATCTCAATATTGAATTTCCAATTGGTTGTTCTGTATATGAAACCTTTAGAAGAAACACGGGAACATTTGATTTAACATTGTGATCTAGTAAATTTCTAGGCTTCATGTAGGTATGGACACGTGTGATATCTATTACAAATATGGAAATTTTCTAAAACTGTTGGATATAATATGGCTAGGATATAACCAATTTATATAGATAAATGTGCATTTGCGGGCAAGAAGGGGAGAAATGTTTTGAAATGTCATTAATGAATTTGAAAATAGAGCCAAAAAGATTGTTCTCGTTCATACTAGCAAATTTTATTTGTCATTAACAATACTGGTCATTATCTAAAATCAAACTTAGGAAAAAAAAATCCAAGATATTATAGATGATACTAGTTCAATCAAAATGGAGTAGAATACCAACCATTAAAAAAAAAAAAATTTAATGTAACACTAATTGAAACATAGAGGATCGAATGTCAAAACTGTAAAAGTAAAAAAAAAAATATCTAAAGGAACTTTATTGCTTAAAGATTTAAAGGATATTATATGCGTTCAATCAAGATGGAGTAGAATACCAACCATTGAATAAAATATTTGTTTGATGCAACACTAATTGAAACATAGAAGATCGAATGTCAAAACCGTAAAAGTAAAAAAAAAATTAGCTAAAGTAACTTTATTGCTTAAAGCTTTAAAGTGTTCAAAAAAAGTATCAAGACCCCAAGAAACATTAATATCTAACCATTTTCTATTTTGAATTCATGTTTAACTTAAAACCATGTATTTTTTTCCACGTAATATATTTCATCTTAAAATCATACATATTGGTAAATAATTGTCATTTTTTAATCTAAAAATTTAATTTTCTTCCTCCACACCCTCCCTCCCTCTCTCCTTCTCTATCTCCCCCTTATGTCTTTGTGTCTCCCTCTGCCTCTCTTACCCTTCTCTACATATATGACTCCTCTCACTCTCTCTCTCTCTCTTCATTCCTTCTCTCCCATCTCCTTCAGTTTATCTCCATATCTCCCTCACTGCACCTATCTTACCACCTCTATCACTTTATTTCTTTGTTCTTCCTTCCCATATATATCTAGAGTTAATATATATCATAATATATCGATATATTTTATAATATAACAAATCTAATATTGTATTAATCCAATTTCATTAAAATTAATTATAATAATATTATTATATATTAATGTGAATGTTAGAATTAATAATAATAATATTAATATTAATATTAGGGTTAGCAATATTTTTTTTACATCGTATTAGTAACAATTTTGTAACAGCCTTGTTAAGATTAACTAGTATGTACTAGTTAAAAGACAATTATTATTTTAATTCTGGTAAAAGACTTGAGACATTATTTTGAGATGAAAGCAAGAAATCAATTATGTTAATGAAAATTATTAAAATAGGAGGATTAGCCAATGGAAAGGAAATATTTGAAAAAAAAACTATTAGTAAAAGTTTTCTAAGAATAGGAGGTGGTTGGGGAAAGTTGGAGATACAGTTACCCATCCCTTGAGGTTAAAAAGTGAATCCTGGAAAGGGGTGGGGGTTCTGTGAATTTTTTGGAAAAAAAGGAGGAGGCAATTTCTTGAGCTGGAAAGGTCCAGTGGAAATTAGCTTACTGAAGCTCCTAAGAGTCCAGATATTCTGTTGGTGACTGGATTGGCCATCTAGAGGTCACAGCAGAGGCATCTCCACTGTTAACCCACAGCACCATCTATATTCTAGAGCTAGGGGGCAAGTGGAGGACGTAATAGCCTCCCTTGAAGGTTGGGAGGACATCGACTGAAAATATTTCCTAAACTCAGATAAGTATACTCTGAGTGTTTTTGTAAATCAGAAACATTTATAAGTTTTTCTGAGTATTAATGTTAATAAGATATGTATAAGTTTTCTGAGTGTTATTGTTAATCAGATAAATATATAGGTCTCTGAGTGTTGATGTTAAACAGATATATAGTATCTAAGAGACCTAGTTAACCAGTTATATATATTTCAGCATATTACAGATAACTAAGTAAATATCTTTGAATGTTACTGCTTAACAGATGAACGGTTTCTAAGAGTTCTGCGCAAACTAGAAAGTGATTTTAAAAGCACCAATAACTAGAAAAAAAATGCACCTGTCTTTCTTACTGTCAAGATTTCAGAAAAATACTCTCGGTAGTTTGGTGTTAATCTAAATAAGTTATGAAGAATTAGTTACCCTTTAATATTTTTTCTCTATGCTGAAGTTTCTAAAATGATACTAGAAACAATTTCTTGCCGTACTGAACTGCTAGAACATCTGTTAAAATGGGTAAGTATGCAGGAAACGATTTTTCTGGAGAACCTTCTATGTATTTCTTGAAATAAAGAACGTGAATACCAGCGCACCAGAAATCTTAGAAGGAAACAAACAATATTCCTACTCGTTTAGCATGGAATGATAGCCTGCGAGATTGCATGAAGAACTTTATTCTTTAGTCTACTTGACCCAATATCGTGTGATAAAAAGGAAAACAATAGCTACAGTAGCATTCAAAGACAGAAAACGAAGCAGAAACCGTATTCTCTTAAGATTACCTAACGAAAGAGGAAAGATCTTTGAACTAGGGTTAATGCAGAAATTAACCAAAAAAAGAAAAAAAAGAAACTAGAGCATAATAGAACTCATCGAGTAATATTTTTGCATATAAACTGTCATACATAATAAAGAAAAAATGGAAACCCTGATTAATATTACATGCAGACGACCCAGCACCAGAGTTCCTCATTATAAGAATATCAAGCACGAGAGGTCATGCATTTAACACAGTTAGCCACTGTATATTGCACATTGACTTTACTCTTACAAGCAAACCAGGCCAAATATTATTATCAGACCCTTTTTGAAAATATGTTGAAAATATAACATTACAGTTCAGAAATACTTCAAAAATTAACCATGGACAAAACCCCAACGCTATCAGTCTGCTTTTGGAGGCAACGATAGCCACCTAGATAACTTTAAGGAGATAAACCTAGCAAAACTAGTTCAACGGCTCAAGCTTTGACTAAATCCATGGCAACCAAGGTTCGAGCCAACAAAAATCCTGCAAACCTCGATGGGGCGAGTGGAAGAGGGAAGCACTGTTGACAGGGTTAAATACCTGTGTAGGAGGGACACTTATTTAGTCGAAAATCTCACCTGGGACAAAAGGACCAAGAATCAAACACGACCGAAAGGTTGTGAATCTGCATACCTACCACAAAGTAAAGCGATCAGGACCGTAAACCCCATTATAAGGGAATTGAGAATTTCTATTATTACACAAATCACAGCGCCTACTTCAGGGAGGGGAAACTACCTAGCAAGAGGTTGGACTCTTTCTTCCTTTTTTCCTGTGATACCAGTGAGGAGACAAAGATTAGAATACTTCTTGAAAAAAAAACGAGAATTATATAGAACAAGGGTTGCAGAGGTCGAAACTGAAAAGACGTAGTTGGACGAAGGAGGAATGGGTTTCTTACCGTAGTCCTGAGGAAGAAGGGTACCAGTTGGTAGACCTTCCGACAGCTGGCTGAAGCAGCATCATGGGTAGCCAACCTGAGTAAACACTCGGAATGAGCCAAAATATCAGAAAAAGAACAAACAAAAAAAAAGCATTCGCCAACAGAAGGTAAATAAATCTAAAACATAACGAGACAGTAAAACCCACAGCAATTTACCTTGCAATCGTGTTCCAGTATAAATATACTCCAGGGCGAAGCTTGCTAGGCCTGACCATCGAAAAACTAGACTGTAAGTCTTAGTTCCGAGAGCACCGAGCAGTATTTAAGGTAACTCAAAACCTCTCTTAACACCCAGATTGCAGTCAGAGTGAATGACGGAGGGACTGGGTATCCAAGGAGCAGCACAGCCAAATCTGGCGGGAGAATCAAAGCCTACCAAAGGTGAAGGGAGCGACCAACCAGATGGAAGGAATGGATGTTCCGCCAGGTGGCGCATAGCATATCCCAAGAAATCTGAAAATAAGGCCATAATAAATTGCGCATGAAAGGTATGTTGTCATTTCACTCTTATCCATGCGTTAACCATAATGAGTTCCTCTAAGGATGTCCATCAATACATCAGTTACAACTAGATTTACGTCTAAATGTTATTGCACTGGAGAAGTTTGGTACGTGGCAGACCCTTCGAGAATACAAAAGAATTGATAAACTATTTATAAAATGCATAACCTTTGAGAGCTTGGGTTAGTACTCGAGACACAAATTATGACTGAAATTCGATAATGCTTTGTACTGTCAACACAGTAAATGTTTCATCTCCTTGCTTTAATTACTGTGTAGAACAAAATTAATCTCTTTGTTGGTATTGTAAACCGAAATTTTTTTTATGATGAATTATATGTGACAAATTTGGCCCATGGTATTTGGCTCATATGCTTCACCTAAATAGGATTATGGATTAAATATAAAAATAAGTTTTATTTATTTACCATAGTTATATTTTATTTACCATACCTCTTTTATTTACCATGGTATTTGGCCCATAGGCTGGGTATATAATTAGACGTTTATTTATAAACCTATTTGATATATTTTTTTTATTTAGCATACCTCTTTATACCTATTTTATATTTATTTATTTACCATACCTATTTTATAAATATGTTATTTATCCCATGGTATTAAAATGGTAATTTTCCCATAGGCTTCATCTAAATAAAATCATTTATTTTTTGTTTTATTTAAATATGAAGATGTTTATGGAGTAAATATAAAAATAGGTTTTATTTATTTACAATACCTCATATTGTGTAACTCTCTTTAGTTTAAGTTTAATTTTACATGCCATGTAGCCCCATAGAATGTTTATGTGCGATCTAGCCTCATATCCATAGAGGGAGGTCAAGAGATAGAGATAAGGAATATGCATAGAGATGGAGAGAGGAAAACATGAAGAAAGTGAGAGAAGCCAGGGAGAGGGAGATAAAGGGGAAGAGAGAGAGGGACAAAGTTGAGGGAGCTAAAGGGGAAGAGAGGGAGGGATAGATAGATATATTGGAGAAATAAAGTGTATGTTTTCGGGGTGATATAGAGAGCCACAGGGAGATATAGATATTGATGGAAGGTGAAGAGAGGGAAGAAGAGAGAGATGGAGAGAGACAGGGAGGGATAGAGAGATTGATAGATATGGAGTGAGAAAGCTTGCTTATTAGGGGGTGAGATAGAGATATAAATAAGGAGAGATAAAAGGATATATATATATATATATATATATATATATATATATATATATATATATATATATATATATATATATATATATATATATATATATATGGAGGGGGAGAGAGGGACGAATATTTGTCACACTAGATGTATTGATTTTACTGTAGATGGAGATTTCTAATCATATTTCATTGATTTCACTAGATGCATTGATTTTAGTGTAGATGTTGATTTCTAATCCTATTTGATTACTTTCAATAAATTCATTTATTTGAGTGTATATGGTGATTTATAATCCTATTTGATTGTTTTCACTAGATGAATTTATTTTAGTGTAGATGTTGGTTTCTAGTCCTATTTGATTGCTTGCACAATATGCATTGATTTTAGTGTAGAATATTTATAATTCTATATGATTTCTTGCACTAGATGCATTTATTTCCCTATAGATGATTTCTAATCCTATTTCATTGCTTGCACTAGATGCATTGATTTTAGTGTAGATGGTGATTTCTAATCCTATTTGATTGTTTGCACCAAATGCATTGACTTCAGTGTATATGTTGGCTTCTAATCCTATTTCATTTCTTGCACTAAATTCATTGATTTCAATGTAGATGATTTATAAACCTATTTTATTTCCTGCAATAAATGCATTGATTTCAGTGTGGATGGTGATTGATTTCAATGTAGATGTTGGTTTCTAATCCTATTCTGTGCCATTTATTTGAGTGTATAAGTTGATTTCTAATCCTATTGACTACTTGCATTAGTTACATTGATTTTAGTGTAGAAGTTGTTTTCTAATCATATTTCATTTCTTGCATTAGATGCATTGATTTGAGTGTAGATGTTGATTGTTGATTTGATGTAATTGGATGTATGATGGTACATTAATTTCGAAGTCATTGGATTAACAATGTGCATTGATTTCACTATAATTACAAAAATTTATCGGCAATGTACATTTCATTTTGTGTTATAGTAATTCAAGTTATTAATATTGGAGAGAAAGAGAGATAAGGTATGTTGTTTGCTACTACAACTCGAGCTAAAGAGGTAAATGGCCTAAGATTTCAACTTTCCTAAGACGACAAAACTAACAAGGGTGTTCATAATTTTCCATCATAATCATATGTTGGATAGATTTCTTTGGCAGCACAATAATCAAACTAGCCTAGATCCATCTTAACTTAGGATCTACCAAGTGCCGAGAGGGATCAAATCTCTAGAAGTGAAAACCTCTCTCAAGTTTTTCACTAATAGATCCAGAGTTAAGATGGATCTAGGATGGTAAATATTTAAACAATATATTTATGGTGGCTAGAGGCTCTTTGTATATGTCAAGCTTAAATGTTTAACATTTAACATTTAACAAATTTAATCTAATGTCAATTTTGGCCCTAATTAAAAATGGATATAATTATTATGTATAAACAAAATATAAATTCAACGTTGGTTTTATAGAAGTGGAATTTATATGTCTGTTCAATTAAAAAATAATAATAATAGGTTACAAGGATGGTAAATATTTAAAAAATATATTTATGGTGCCCAAATGCTCTTTTTATATGTAAAGATTAAATGTTTAACATTTAACATTTAACAAATTTAATCTAATGTCAATTTGGGCTAGGATGGTAAATATTTAAACAATATATTTATGGTTCCGAGAGGCTCTTTGTATATGTCAAGCCTAAATGTTTAAAATTTAACATTTAACAAATTTAATCTAAATTCAATTTCGGTCCTAATTAAAAATCAATATAATTATTATGTATAAACAAAATAGAAATTCAACATTAGCTTTAAGTGGAATTGATATTTATGTTCAATTAAAAATTAATAATAATAGGTCACAAGTAATATAGAATCTAGTATGGTGGGCATGTTGTAGTGTAAACATTTAAATCTTGATTCAATAAATAATAAAAAGTACCAATGTAAAATTGTTCTCTTGGAAATAAATAAATAATGGTCAATGTTAAAAAAATAATGGTTGATAGGAAAATCATCCTATAGTCTTTCTTTAATAGTAACTAATAAATTCTGATGTGAACTCGATAAGTAAATTGTTTGCTCAAGCAAAAGAACTTGCATAAATTTTGGTGGGTAGTAACAACTAGTAATTCTACACATTTATAATAATGGTGGGAAATAACACTTATAAGTATATTTTTTACATCATATTCCTATCCATTTTTTATTGAAATACTTGCTTAAATTATGGTCGGAAATAGTTGATAATAGTTACGAGTATAAGTTATTTTGAACTATTTTATTTTTGCCTAGTCTAACTTATAGACCAAATATAATTTTTTCACGAGAATTCACCAAAATCCGCCAATATAATTTCAAGATTTTTTTGTTATTAAAAATAAGTTTTTGAAAGAATAAATGGATTCAACACCATAAAAAATTAGTGGGACATTGCAATTAACCAGAAAAAATGTCTTGAAAAAAGTCATTTCATAAGTTAGACTGCATATTTTATTTATGGATGGTTTTCTTGCAAAGTTAGTATAAAAAATCACTACAAAAATATTTGAAAATAATGCATGAATATTGCAACAATATCCATAAATCATGACATAGAATATATAAGGAACTTATGCACATAACATTATATTGTGAAAAGCTTGCAAAAAGACCACCAATTTATGGTCGAATCAAATGTTTGAAATTTATTTTTTAATAATGTTGAAAAATAAATATTTATTTTTCAAAGCTAAACATTATAATTTTCCTTTAACTCATTTCACAATAAAAAACTAAAAGGAGAAATACTTTAGACATTACATACAACATTGATTACATCGAGTGAAAATTTTCCATCATGTGGATGGAGGGGGGTCAGAGAGCACATAGAGGGGGGGAGAGATATGGAGATAGTGACAGAGCTATAGGATGGAGAGAGAGAGAGAGAGAGAGAGTGATGGGAATGCGAGAGATAGGGGTAGGTGTAAGAGAGAGGGGGAAAGAGGAATGAAGAGAGATAGGAAGGGGGGGGATAGGAGGGAGGCAGGGAGAGAGAGAGAGAGAGATGGAGTTGGAGGGGGAGAGAGAGGGAGGGAAAAACAAACAAATAGAGAGATAGAGGTAGAAGGAGAGGGAGTGACAAAAGAGAGAAGGAGAGAGAGGGAAAGAGGATACTAGGGAAGACAAAGAGAATGAGAGGAGAGAAAGTGAGATAGAGAGATGGAAGGGGAGTGATGGGGAGTGAGAGAGAGAAAGAGAGAGGGAGGGAGATAGTGATAGATTTGGAGGTTAGAGAGAGATAGAGAGATGGGAGAAGAGACATAGGGATGTGGGAGACAATGGGAGAGAGGGGAAGGAAGAGAGATAGGACTTGAGAGAGAGTAGCGGCGGGACATAATGGGAGAGAGAGGAAGGAAGAGAGATAGGACTTGAGAATGAGATCAGAGAGGGAGGCAGAGAGAGAGGGAAGAATAAAAACATATTGATTTAGAGGTGGAGAGAGAGAGAGAGTGAGTGACATGGGAGAGATGGAGAGAGACTGTGTGAGAGAGGAGAAGAGGAAAGAGAGAGAGAAGGATAGGAGAGAGAGAGGGAGACACTAGAAATAGAGAAAGGGAGACAGAGAGATAGATGTGGGGAGAAGGGGGGAGAGGGAAGGAGATAGGCAGGGAGATAGTGATAGAGTTTGAGGGCAAAGAGAGAGAGAGAGAGAGAGAGAGAGAGAGAGAGAGAGAGAGGAGAGGGAGAGGGAGGTGGGAGTTTTATTTTATTAAGAAAGTGTGGTCCATAAGAGATAATGAGATATTTTTTCTGTCACAATGATTCAAAGATCAGTTATTATATCTCAATATTGAATTTCTCATTGGTTGTTCTGTATATGAAACCTTTAGAAGAAACACGGGAACATTTGATTTAACATTGTGATCTAACCTAGAAATGAATAAGTGGTAGGAAATCATAAGTAAATTTCTAGGCTTCATGTACGTATCGACACGTGTGATATCTATTACAAATATGGAAATTTTCTAGAACTGTTGGATATAATATGGCTAGGACAGAACCAATTTATATAGATAAATGTGCATTTGTGTGCAAGAAGGGGAGAAATTTTTTGAAATGTCATTAATGAATTTGAAAATAGGGCCAAAAAGATAGTTCTCATTCATATTAGAAAATTTTATTTGTCATTAACAATACTGGTCATTATCTAAAATCAAACTTAAAAAAAAAATGCCAAGATATTATAGATTATACTAGTTCAATCAAAATGGAGTAGAATACAAACCATTAAAAAAAAATTTGTTTAATGCAACACTAATTGAAATATAGAGGATCGAATGTCAAAACTGTAAAAGTAAAAAAAAAAATATCTAAAGGAACTTTATTGCTTAAAGCCTTAAAGGAGATTATGTGTTCAATCAAGTTGGAGTAGAATACCAACCATTGATTAAAATATTTGTTTGATGCAACACTAATTGAAACATAGAAGATCGAATGTCAAAATCGTAAAAGTAAAAAAAAAAATTAGCTAATGTAACTTTATTGCTTAAAGCTTTAAAGTGTTCAAAAAATGTATCAAGACCCCAAGAAACATTAAGATCTAACCATTTTCTATTCTGAATTCATGTTTAACTTAAAACCATGTATTTGTTTCCACGTATCAATAACTTGAATATATTTCATGTTAAAATCATGCATATTGGTAAATAATTATTATTTTTTAATCCAAAAAATTAATTTGCTTCCTCCACACCCTCTCTCTAGCTTTAGCACATAATAGGAGATGCTTGATATTCCACATAAATTATTCCCACTAAATTTTAGTAAGAATACCTTTAATAATATTTTTTGCACTAATCTACATGTCTGCATTAAATATATTCACCATAAATCATGGTAGTGAAAATTGAAACAATGTTCTCAAGTTTACCCAAATTATATCATAAGTACATGCTTCACAAGATATTAAAAGCTAGTTTTAGTGTGAAGTCAAACCCATACAATTGTACATCATAAAATAGAACAGATATTGCCTCAAAGCATGTATAATATTCAAAGCCTTCCTAAAAAAAAATTGGAATATGACTTAATCATGATTAGAAAAACATTTCTTCAAAAAATTAGCAAGAAAAAACTTCACCAAAGCATGTACAATATTCAAATCCTTCTTAAAAAAAATATGGCATATGACTTAATCATGATTAGAAGAAAATTTCTTAAAAAATTGGCAAGAAACAACTTCACCAAATCTGAATACGGACATAGCCATTAAATTTCTTATATGGTCACTGACATTGATTGAAATTATAATTTTGGTTTTTATGGAGACTTATCATGCTAAACACTGTTACCGATGAAATAGGTAACCTGACCTCAAAACGGGAACTCTAGCCCAAAAAGTCTCAAAAAACATGAAAAAACACCCCAAAAACAAAAAGTGTGTCTTCCATAACACACTTGGTTTTTTTTGAAGGTCAAATTTCAACATTTTATAAAATTATGCTAAAAAAAAAATTGTTTGTTGAAAAAAGGATTGAAAAAGCACCCTCAATGTTACACCATTTTTTGGTCATCTAACCTATCATCATTAGATGGACCCAAGTACACCATGTAAGACCAATTTTACCCTAAGTATAATTTCCTTCACTATGTTAAATAACTTAATAAACCACATTTATTAGGTTGTTTATGGTCCAAACAGGAAACCCCAAAAGGAAACATTAAACAAACCTATATTTGTTTGATTTTCCTCATGGAATAATTAATTAAACCATAATTTAATTATTATTCCCAGTCATGTTTAACCCAAAAACAAAGAAATTAATGAGATAAACGCTTAGTTATCTTATTATTTTCTAGGAATAATTATTTAAATCTTATTTAGATAATATTCCTTGTTAAATATGACCAAATCACCCATCAATAATCAAATAAATCATTATTATTTATTTTATTATCTTCCAACCACTTCCTTAAAAAGATAAATAAATCATTTATTTATTTATTTTTCACTAATCAAGGGATTTGACCCAAGTCAAACACCCTTTCTCTCCAACAAATATAATAAAATATTCCATAAAAGGTGGATCTAGATTTGGTTAACATTATTTTAATCATGCACCAAGATCTAGAATGACCCAATATTTTGTTATAAATAGGAGGGTTCTTCCCATCATTCCTCACCTTTTGTTGCCTATTAGATCACTCTGGATCTATACACTTGGTCTCATTTCTACCATTTGCTCCCATTGAGCTCTATTTTCTGCATTGGGTTTTCTACACCTGCAAGAGAGAGAAAGCTTAGATCTGAAGTGCTGAGGACTACAAAGAACCCATCCCATTGAGGAGAGCTGGATACACCTTCTTGTTTTCTTCCCAGGTGCCCTGTAATATAAAAATTCTTTCAAAAAATTGTGTTCTTGTCTTGTCTGTTGGATGCATGGAGCAAACCCTTTACTTTACTGCTTAATGTCTTTCCATTTATAGATCTGGTTGTTGCAGCATTTTTATTACTAACCGCAGATCTGAAGATATTTGGCAGCCACTATTGTTGTTAGGGCTATTAGTTATGCGTAGCTATAGTGGTCCTTTTTCGTACACTTCGACGAAGGATTCATACTAACAAATGGCAACTCCACACGGGTTTTAAATTACGACCGTTGTCATTTTTCATATTCCTTCATATCCAGCTACTTGAGGCCCTAGGGCTTCTTTTCAACTGCTTAGTTTTCCTCTTTTTATGTCATTTTTCTCACATAAAACCCTAAAACATTAAAATTTCTAACTTCCGTGTGTTTCTGGCCCTATTACGCAGGTAAGCGACACCAGCTGCAACTGAGACGGCAACTTTTCTGAAAATCTGCCACCGAGACAACCGGAACGTGGGGTCGCACTTTTTGGCCCATAAACTATGACCTGAACCTCCAGGTCGCACTTTTCTGCCCCTTTTCTGCAACCTGCATTGAAAACAGGTCAGAAACTGCGACCTGCCAGTTTTTCAGTGATTTTTCTGCAATTTTTCTGGGTTCTGCTGCAGCTTCCGTCCGGGTCTTCCAACCTCTGTCTCAGCCTGCCTTGACCAAGTTCTGATCTGTTTTTACTCATCTAAGTGGGAACCTAGCCCCTTAGGGATTTAGTACCATCCACTTTTTGTGGAAGAGTTTTAGCTGTTTCAGCCGTCGGTTTTCCAGAGCTTTAGCCTCCTTTTTTCTAGATCTGTTACTTCCCTTTCAGATCCATTGAAATCAGCCTCTTTTCCTTTCAAATCACCTCTTTTTGTTTTGTCTGGACCTCTCTTTAGGGCCTCCTCCCTGTCCTTTCCGATTTTTGCTGATTTCCTCCCTTTTTTCCAGCCACCTTGCCTCTGTCTCTTGGCTGTGATCTGCACCTCTTTTCAGCAGTTTTATCCCTTAGATCCCTGTCCCTCTTGACCTTAGATCTATTGGCCTCTTTTCCATGTGTTTTGCTTGGATTTTTCCCTTTCTTTTCAGATTAGTTTTTAGAGACCCGCCTGCTTGGGTTAGATCGCTGCACTAGTAGCTGTTAATTTTCTGTTATTTTAGCATTATATACTATTCTCTGTAGGTTTATTTTCAGTTACGCAGCACACTTTTTTCTTGCTCTCACACTGGAAAGGGTTTAAAAATTAAAATTAACGCACGCCACACACCGACCCTAAGCAAAGAAGCGCCTGGTTAACACCACCTAGAAAAGACTCTAAAATCAATCGTCACTGCACCTTTTCTGCCCTTGACCTGAATTGATTCTGTCCCTTTCTTCCCCTGTCGGTTTCCTTCTTCCTATCATCATTGCGCCCCCAAGGCGCCTTTCCCGAAGACTTCTTGACCTTCACCCTCAGTTTCCGGTCGATCGACCTGCTCTGACCCGCCGTCGTCGAGCCAGTCCTCCTCCGAGTCTACACTCCGACTCCTCCCCTGATTCATTGGGTCCTCCTTCTCCTCCTGGTTCTCCCCCTGTCACCTTCACCATGTCTGGTCCAGGGCCTAACGCTAGTAGTCCTCCAGGCCCCAATACCGGACCTACTACTAGCAGAACCACCACAGGAACTACCTCGGCTGCCCCCTTTCTCCCCTTCTTGGCAGGCCTCAGCCTCCCCGATTTGGACCGGTTGATAAACGACCCTATACACCATGACACTAGTTGGCCTGCTATGCCGACAAAGCTCCCTTCTGACATCCCAAAGTTTGAAGGTCATGCTGGAGAAGATCCTTCAAATCATGTTCGATCTTTCCACATGTGGTGTTCATCTACCTCCATTACCGATGACTCTATTCGTCTTAGATTGTTCCAACGCACGCTTACAGGCGCAACTTCTAAGTGTTATGTTGATCAGCCCACTTCCTCCCATACCACCTTTGCAGCTCTTGCCCGGGCTTTTTTATCTTACTTCGAGCTTCCCCTTCGTTATGACACTGGTATCGAACTCTTGACTTCCTTCAAGCAAACCTCTTCGACCTGCCTTTCTACCCATGTCCAGGAATGGCGAAGAAGATGGAGCCTATGCCAATCTCCTCCCTTCGAAGACCGTGTCTACATGGACTGGTTCCTTAGATCTCTCTTGTCCCCTATCGAGAAAGATGTCGCATCGCATTTTCCTCAAACCGAAGAAGATGCCCTCCAAATGGCATTAAAGTATGACCTGATCTATGCTCAGACAGGTTATGATCCTACTGTCCTACCTAATCTCCCCAAACCCGGTGATGCCCATACACCGGGGGCACCTCATGCTGCTGACAGTATCGTTGGATCTATCTCTCATCCATCCGCTCAACCTCTCATGAGCTATGGTTTTCCTGGGGGAGGGGGCACCACTCCTTGCACTTCTCCCCCTCTCGGTAGCATGCATCCAGGATACGGCATGCCTCATCCTTTTGCCCAACCTCCTGCTTACCTCAATGTTGCCCAACCTAACCATTACCCTCATCCGTAGCCTGGTGCGCCAGCTCTTCCAGCATATGCGCTTTCACCTCCCTTGCCTTCTCAACCCCTGCAACAGCCGTCACTGCCCCCTCAAGAGCCGGTGGTTGCACAACAGGGATTCATGGCTACCCAACCACCTAATGGACAGGTGGCCACTCCACCCTCCCCTTATGTTTCCTCCAATTACCAGATCCTCATGATGAACTCTGATCCACCTCTAACCATCGACCTTAACCTTCAAACTCGATCTCGCCAGTACCCCAAGCCTCCTGCTCAGTCTGCCCCCGAGCCTCCTTCTTCAGGTTCTATAGAGCCTCTTTCGACATCCAGTGGCCCCTTACATATCCCTCAACCTAAAGTTGAGGTTCATACCAAGATTCCTAAGGGACCATTACGCCGAAATTCTACTTCCGATCGAGCTGCTCATTCGTATAGCATAGTAGATGATTTGGCACAATCTCCTGCTGCCATTTCCACACTGGAACTTCTCCAGTCATGCCCTTTCCAAAAAAAGGCTCTACTATTTGCCGTGGGCGCTGTAGATCCTGCTGATGACCAAATGATTGTTTTCGACGCCACTCAATCAGACCATCCTCCCCTTCCTCCTTCCGTCGCCTTCCAAATCTCAGTCAAAATACGGAACGCCATTGTTTCCCGGTGTATAATTGACGAGGGGGCATCCATCTGCGTGATGTCCGCTTCGGTTTGGAAGCAACTCGGATCCCCTGAGCTGGCCCCTTCCACAATCACCCTTCGAGCATGGGATGGTCATGCCTCCCAGCCCATTGGCTTGTTTCGTAATTGCCCTATCACCCTCGCCGGTAAGACTGTTTGCGTTGACGTTGAAGTCATAAACGCCCCGCTAGACTACAACATTCTATTGGGGCGAAGCTACACCTATGCTATGTCTGCTGTCCCTTCAGCGGTGTTCCGCAAGATGTCTTTCCCCCATAATGGAAAGATAGTCACCATTGACCAGTTGACATATCATGAGCCCCCCTCTCAGGCCTCACCTGAAACCACCATCTCTTCTGTAGCCAACAAGCAAATCGTCGATTCCTTGACCAGTGTCTCCCCCAGCGTTTATAAGGATTCCTCCCTACTTGGAACTTTTCCTTGTCTCCCCCTTCCTCCTATCACTGATCCCAACTTATCGAATGTTTGCATGATGCAATCGTCTCAGGCTGCCCTCAAGCAACCTGCTTCGGCTAGTCAGCAACCTTGCCCTCCGCAACCTGCTCCTAGCCCTTCACCTGCAGTTGGTAGTCAT
This sequence comes from Pinus albicaulis, assembly GCA_034641835.2. NCBI lineage: Eukaryota > Viridiplantae > Streptophyta > Pinopsida > Pinales > Pinaceae > Pinus > Pinus albicaulis. The sequence goes on along the minus strand of CM076573.1, from coordinate 883,920,642 downwards.
GAGCCCCTTTATCCCCCTGGCATGGTTCCTCCAGGCCTTAGCCATTTAGGAGCCGTCCCACCGGGCCATTACCCCTTTGGTCAGATACCGTTCCTAGCTCCCCCACCAGGAGTGTACACGGTACCAGTCATGGCCACCCTCTCTCTTCCTAACTTGACCCTTGGGATTCCCGTTTGGTACCTTGATCCTCCAGCCCCCACCTTGCCTGGTCAGCCCAAACATTATATCGCTTTGACCCCGGTTCAACCGGTCCCCATGACTTCTCCTGTTGCATCAGTGCCTCAGTCACCTCAACAGGAACCACCTCCTGTTGCGACCGCTTCGGGTAAGAAGGGCAAAGCTCGCAAGGGGGAATCAAAGGACAAGGCTGCCCCGACAAACCCTGCTCCTCCTCAGCCTCCAAAGCATACCATCCAGTGTGCTTTGTGTGATGTTGTCGGTCACGCCTCCCATACCTATCCTGAATTGCTTCATCTCAAGCCCATGGTTAATGTCACGTTCCCTGAGTCTGCGGTCCCAGAAGCCTCTGTTCCTTCCACGACCGCGGCCAAGAACCCCAAGACTATTCACACCAACCACCCCCGTGCTTTGTGTGATCTCCATGGCCATTACACCCATCTTTGTCCCCACCTCGAGGACTTCTGCACCTCTATCGCCGCGGTCCACCAATTCGAGGCCAAGCGCAATCAGTACACCTCTCCCCTATTTCCGCATTCTGCTTCAGCAGAACTACCAGATATGACTGCTCCCATTGACATTCCCCCTCCTGATGTCGAGATGACGGAGCCTTCGTCCAGCATTTTCTACCTATCATCATCCATGAGACTCTCGGGGAACATTCCATCTGAATCCTCCCCTGTTGATTCGCTTGACCTTCCTTCAGCGATCATCTTGGGCTCAACATCGGTAGATCCTTTATCTAATTACTCTTCGGTCACCCCTTGTGACGATGCGCATGTGAACCTCTCTTCTCATGGTGATGATTCAGGTCACTTCACCACGTCAGCTGGTCCTTCTTCCACCAGTCACCCCATCTCCTATCACGATGACGACATTATGGAAGAAATTCCCACCCCTGACTTTATATATTCCCCCTTACATCGAACCCATGCGTTCACACCACATCCACCTTGTGGCCATTACATCGAAACCCAATGTTTGGGTAAGGGGGCACCCACATTTGAGAGACCAAGAGAAGCAATTATCCATAACTCTCCTAGTGTATCTGGTCGTGTTGACTTTAGTACCATTATTCTTCCACATTTAGAAGAACCTCTAAAGTCCCATATCACTTCAGATCACTCTAGGGATGATACCTCTTATCGTTCCCTCATCTTCCATCAGCAACCCAGTCTCTTAGACGTTATTGTTGACCAACCTATAACTTTTCTACGAGAGCATCAGTTCATTATCTCCAAATCCTCTGTTGGGGATAGTGACACCAGGTATGCCGACTCGGAAACTTAAAGTCCATTTGATCCCTATATGAAGTACCAAATGAGATTGGTAATCCTCCATTTCCTTTCTCATACTGCATAACCATAACGAGAACAAATGGCACACCACATCATTAAAATGTGTTTAGATTCCCATTTTTCTAAATACATTTTGGCATGACCACACCATGCTTGGGGGCACCTATGCCCCCCAACCATAACCCTCCTCACCTCGTTTTTGGAGAGGAGGCTGTCTTACCAATCGAGTGTAAAATCCCTTCCCTTCATCTGGCTGTTCAACTTCTCCCTGACACCCAACCTCTAGAACAACGACTTATCATGCTTGAGCATGCCTCTGAAGACCGCCGTGTTGCATTGCAAACCATGGAAGCGGCCAAGCAACGCACCAAAGCTCAATGTGACCGAAAAGTCCAGCCTCGTCCTTTTCACGAAGGCGACCTTGTTCTAGTATATGACCAGGCCCATAATGTCCTTGGTCATGGGAAGTTCGACTCATTATGGCTAGGCCCTTACGTCATCAGTAAGGATCTTGGTAAGGGGACCTACTTTTTAGAGGACTTCGAAGGCAATCCTCTTCCTAATCCTCGCAATGCACTCTATCTTAAGAAATATTACCCTTAGCATTTCCCTTCTGAGATGCGTGTTTTATTTTCTGTTAGATAGCCAGCATCCTTTTTGTACTTTCATCCTTCGCCAGGACCTATTTTTTCCAAGAAGGATCACCTCACACCTCCTTAAAATTGAACTTCCTCACTTACAACACTTGTACTGGGGGCACCACTTCGCCTCCATACTTGTCCATGTTCGTGTCGATTTTCGTCATGAGTTCCCACCTTGTACTCATGCTTCCGGGGTCCCCCATTAGGACCTTTACTGTGTGGCAGCACCATCGAGTCTCCCTTGTTTAGAGCATCCAAGTTGAGTCATCATTGCATCCATGGAGTCTATACCACGTCCCTTTGCACCCCACTATAGCCCTCCATTCTTCATTGCTTGGTCTCTCTCTTGTGTCACACATTATGACCTTCAGTCTCACTGTCCCCTATCCCTTGTGATCTTGTGTTAGTCGTTGCCATGTCATCCATGCTCTTTATGCTCTAACAAGGGAAGTCGTCCAGTCGCTACTCAGTCCTTCCCATTTCCACTATCGTCATTAGTTTCAGTCTGTCCGTCGCTCTATTGTTTTTCTCTCGTGCCTTAGTTGAGGATCTCTCATTGCCTCACCTATGGCAGACCTCCTTCTGTCGACATCAGCACATTCATTCCACAGTTCAGAGGGCGTGTACCTGTTCCGCCTTTCCACTGCCTCTCATGTCTCTGACGCAGCAAGGGGACATTCTATTTCCTTGACTTGATTTTTTCTCCAGCCTTTCTGGGCATGATCGAGATTCGTATACTTGACTTGGCCCCATGCACCCAAAGAAGAATGATGATTCCTCTGTGTGTGAGATGTCTCAACCCTCATGAGGGGGTGGCCCTGCAGGTAGCCCCCACATGCCCGGATGACCTCTTCCTTGCAGCCTTCGATGCAGCTCCAGATATTTGATGATGTTGGCCGTAGCCACTTGCAGCGCCTCTTTGATTTGCATGTATCAGTCAGCTTTTGTGAGCCCTTCCCCATTTACAAGGGGCATTTGGGTTGTATTTGTATCTCATGTACTCAGATATTATTGTACTAGTCCTGGCTGTTATCCCAGGCACAGCATGTATATGGGATTCTTCATTGTATTTTTATCTGGCTCATGATTATGCCAGCTGTACTTTATGGTTCGGTCCCTTGTTTACTGGACACACTATTTCACTTTGTCCTCAGAATGCATAGTATGCTTCCCCGCCGCCAAAGATGTACCCCCTCTCCTCATAAAAAGAGACTTGTTGCACCTGCGAGTCTCGTCTCCTCAGGGTCTAGTCCTTCAGCACACTATCTACCTCCCCTTTCTCTCTCTGACTTCCCTTTTGTTGTCTAGTGATTGAGTTCTTACAACGTACTTCGGTCATACGATTTGCTCCTGACACTCGCACGCTGGGGGGCAATCTGTTACACCATTTTTTGGTCATCTAACCTATCATCATTAGATGGACCCAAGTACACCATGTAAGACCAATTTTACCCTAAGTAAAATTGCCTTCACTATGTTAAATAACTTAATAAACCACATTTATTAGGTTGTTTATGGTCCAAATAGGAAACCCCAAAAGGAAACATTAAACAAACCTATATTTCTTTGATTTTCCTCATGGAATAATTAATTAAACCATAATTTAATTATTATTCCCAGTCATGTTTAACCCAAAAACAAAGAAATTAATGAGATAAACCCTTAGTGATCTTATTATTTTCTAGGAATAATTATTTAAATCTTATTTAGATAATATTCCTTGTTAAATATGACCAAATCACCCATCAATAATCAAATAAATCATTATTTATTTGATTATCTTCCAACCACTTCCTTAAAAAGATAAATAAATCATTTATTTATTTATTTTTCACTAATCAAGGGATTTGACCCAAGTCAAACACCCTTTCCGTCCAACAAATATAATAAAATATTCTGTAAAAGGTGGATCTAGATTTGGTTAACATTATTTTAATCATGCACCAAGATCTAGAATGACCCAATATTTTTCTATAAATAGGAGGGTTTTTCCCATCATTCCTCACCTTTTTTTGCCTACTAGATCACTCTGGATCTATACACTTGGTCTCATTTTTCCATCATTTGCTCCCATTGAGCTTCATTTTTTGCATTGGGTTTTCTACACCTACAAGAGAGAGAAAGCTTAGATCCGAAGTGCTGAGGACTACAAAGAACCCATCCCATTGAGGAGAGTTGGATACACCTTCTTGTTTTCCTCCCAGGTGCCCTGTAATATAAAAATTCTTTCAAAAAATTGTGTTCTTGTCTTGTCTGTTGGATACATGGAGCAAACCCTTTATTTTACTGCTTAATGTCTTTCCATTTATAGATCTGGTTGTTGCAGCATTTTTATTACTAACCGCAGATCTGAAGATATTTGGCAGCCACTATTGTTGTTAGGGATATTAGTTATGCGTAGCTAAAGTGTTCCTTTTTCGTACACTTCGACGAAGGATTCATACTAACACTCAAAACAAAACCAGTTGATGCTGGAATAACAAAAAAAAAATTTGTGTCACAATTTTGACACTTGTAAAATGGAATTAAAGACAACATATTAGGACATTTTTTAAAATCATAAATTTCTAACATTTTTGATAGATGATGTTAAAGATAAACAAATACATGTCTGAAGGGCTTATCATTTCAAACGATTTTCATCCATGTTGTTAAACATAAAATATCTTGACTTTAAACAACCCCAAAATTGTAATCATTGTCAACCATAACCTTAAAGAGAAAATTTGGTAACACATAAAAACCTTAATGACAAGTTGTAAATCTAAAGTTTTTCAATCTTAAGTGTTCAACATACTTGAACAATGAAATTATGGAGAAATTATAAGACTTAAAAATTTAAAAAAATGAAGTAAATGAAAAAATTGTCATTGAACAGAAACAAGTAAGAGTAATTTTAATTTTAAAGGATAAAAACTTATCTTTTTTCAAATCTTAGCATAAGACAAATTTAAATATAATTTCAACCAAAACCTAAAAATCAAGCATCAAAACAAAGTGTTTTTTTTCAATGACGCATATAATTATTAAAAATTTTAAAAGTATCTTATACCAAATGGTAACAATACATAATATCATGGTAATATCACTGCATAATCTAAAAATTCAACATTAGTTTCTATTTTCTATTTTACTTATAATTAAAATATTAACATTGGTACATTGAATATAACATAAATTATTTTTGTAATTAATTGTTACATTGTCGATATTCTAAAGAAATGAATTCTTCATAATTAAAACATATAATCCAACAAACATAGAAATGTCTCATAACTTCATGAAAAATGAGATGGAAGTCAAAAAATTTATTTCCAGTTACCATGCAAATATCAATTACATAAAAGTGTCTTAGATAGTTATTCAAAATCAGCCATAGGTTCTGGCACACCATCATAATCTACATCTTCAGATGAATGGCTTGATGTAGATGAATATGATCCATATTCTTCTCTTTCATCAACTAGTGCTCCATCTGAGTCAACATGCATGCCCACCATTTCAGAGTTCAAAAGTCTTGTAGATCTACGTCTACATTCTGCAGAGTCCCATCTCAATAGTAATTGTTCTGGTAGCAATTTCTTCAAAATATTTATGGTCTGCAATCGAAGAGTTCCTCTCTTTGTCAAATTGAAGTCATACACAAGTATGTCAACATCCTCCAATTTTAAGACATCTGTGCGGCGACGATTTATATTTGTGCCCTTTATTTTTCTCTTTCTGCCAATTCTTTTTTCCACTACCATCTCTGGCTTGTACACACCATTGAAAGGGTGGGTACTTATGGCATACCAATGTACATCAACAGCTGTAATCTCTTCATTTTCATTAATGACCTTTATAACCTTGGCAATCCAGAATGGATAGCCAAGTGGATCTTCATCTGCTAACACTGCTATCATGCAACCCTCCTTAAGATCCTGCACAGAACCCCTGTAAAGGTCTTCCATGGCTTCACGTTGTGCACATGATCTTCTAGAACCAATCAGGGAAAATTTTAAGGATGGAAAATTATTTTGAAGTTTAAAAAATTGGTGAATCTCACGAGTCCCTAATATGCAAAATATAAATTTTTTATTGATGTATCTCTAAAATTATTGAAATTTATAATGATATTATATATATTTTCTATATAATGTTAGCGATTTTTAAGGTAAAATAATTTTATATTGTAAAATTTGGGCGAATTGTTTTTATAAAAAAATGGAAATTGGCGAATTTTTTTTTTTTGGAAAAACCATGAAAAATTAGCCCACCTGCGAATATTAGCCCTTAATATTTTCCATGGAACCAATATAGATTTCTCTTTCCTCTACCTGTGTGGAATTAATAATAGCTTGAGGCTGTTGTTGTTCAACATTGTGTGTTTCCTGATGTTCATGTTCATTTGGCATATTTTGTGGCAAAAAAAAAAAGGAGTCTTCAAAAGCATATCCCCATTTACTGATCTTGAAATCATATCACTTTAATTACTGAAAAAAGACTCCCACCAAACTGAATCACCAACATCAAAGTATTCATATGTATCTCTAATACATATTTTAATTTCCTCTAGACATTCAAAATAATTTATGTCTCTCTTCTGCCTTCGTGCATTATGGAGTTCAGAAACTGACTGTAATAACAATATCTTTGATGAAAACAATGGACGCTCTGGAATGAACTTCAAAAATGCTAAACCTGATGATGGTCCCCATTCTTCAATAGTTGAATACTTCTTTCCTCATATAAGTGTTATCCCATCAATTTTTTTCATACGAAATTGATGCTAGAAGCTAATGTCATTAAGCTGTTCAATGCATTTCTCCTCACCATGCGATCCAAAAATAAACCTTCACATGTCGATAGTTTCTTCCAACACATGAAAAACAGGCTCTGGAATGTACGATTTCTTAATACATTCAATTAATGATGGCAGGCTCCCAACACCTTTCCTCCTCAATGTTACTGAAAAACGACTGAAAATTTGATCAATATGATCATGAGTATGCCCAACAAGAAGGAAACCAACCTTTATATTTTTAAAAATCCCCAATTCAACGAGCATGTTTAGATACCCAAAAAGAACTTGGTTTTTGTTCTCACGACTTGTGTTGTCTAATTGTAAATACAAAACTTCAGAAAGAATCCCAGACCAATGAGTAACCACATCATGGATTATAGTTATGGTCAGATTTGCATCATTGTGAATATTTGGAGTTGTGAAGAAAACTCTTGGAAACATCTTCTCTTTAAATACCATACAACCAACCAAGTGAAACTGAATGAAATTTTCCTCCTGTAATTTTTTTGGCGTGCAGACAAAATGTGGAAGAAGTGTTTTCTTTTGGTCGATACCATCAATTATCAATCCCATATATTTATTTGGATGATCATAACACTTCTTTCGATGTTTATACAACTTTTGTCTTTCACTTGTTTGCTGATTGCGATGGTCTTGAAGTTCTTTGACAACAGAATCTGTACATAAAATAAAAGAAACATATGAATAAATATATTTTCATAGTTGATAAGTATCAAATTTTAAAAAACAATGTTTTGAACACATACCTCTTTTCGCCCCTTGACATTTATTTCTTTTTGCTTTAAGAGAAGCACATGTGCCGCAAATCCCCATCCTTGTCTTCTTAGGAATACGAACATTGTTGAATTCAGTTTTCCATATCCTTGTAAAATAAGAATATGTAATAAAATTACCAATTCCTTCAACAACTTCTGCATAATCTTTGTATAACATGAATATTTCTCGTCTCGAGAAATTATCTAGAATATGTATTGTGTCTTTATTTGGCATACACTCTCCATGATTTGAAAAAAAGTCTTTCATCCATGTCTTAGCAGTATTTGCAAACGGCCCCACCTCCCGTTTATAACGTGCTTCTGAATAATATGTGGGATCCCTTTCCAATCTATCCTGGATTCTTGACAAACGACAATTACCAATTGAATACAACATTTTGAACGCCTTTCTGCAAAGAAATACATTCCCAATATGATAATCATAACCTGCTAGTGTAGATTGCATGAAACCCACTAAATATGAATTTTGCATGCTTTTATTCATTGACATATATATTTTCCTTTTCTCCAAAGCAAAGTTGAAATCTATATTTTTCAAGCAATCCCTTCGACAACATTCACTTGAAATCAAATGAACGACAAAACTTCTTGTCGTGAGATATTTTGTCCTCGCCCTTTTATAATTGGAATGCTTTGGATTGATATGAAAAGGTCTACTCCTACTCCTAGTTGCAATATTTGCTTGCAACGGCTTCATCATTCCATCATCCTTTGTAAAAGTAGTTTCATCACCATTAGGAGGAATATTATCCCCACTATCATCATCCTCAACATAGTTAAGAAACTCATCAACATCATTGCGTGGAAACTTTTCTTTACCATCATCAATTGAAGAAAACATTTCACAAGAATCATCGGCACTTTTGTAACCGTGACTCAAAATAAATTATTCACCATCTTGACCCATGCTTTCAAATTATTCCCTGGGAGGATTCAATTCTTCATCACCATGAGTGTCTTTGAAATGGTCACTTGGAGAAAACGCAATATTTAGATCTGTGCCTCTAAAATTATCATTTGCAAGAAACTCTTCATCCTCCCCTTCCTCAGTGGTGCTCTCATAATCCTTGGGATTAGGCATAAGTGGAAGCTTTGAATTTGTATTCACTAGAATTTCTTCATCCTGCCCCTCCCCTTCCTCACTGAAGCTCTCATAATCCTTAGGATTATGAATAAGTGAATGCCTTGAATCTATATTTATTGGAAATTCTTTATCCTCCCCTTCATCAGTGGTTAAATTATAATCGTTATGATTAGGATGAAGTGAAAATTTTAGCTTTGGAAATTCATCCCCGTCTTCATCAGTGGTGCTGGCATAATCCTTAGGATTAGGACGAAGTGGATATTTTGACGTTGAAAATTCTTCATTCCCCTCTTCCTCAGTGGTGCTGACATAATCCTTAGGATTAGGACGAAGTGCATATTTTGACTTTGCAAATTCTTCATTCTCCTCTTCATCTATGGTGCTGACATAATCCTTAGGATTAAGACGAAGTGGAAATTTTGACTCTGGAATTTTTTCGTCCCCCTCTTCATCAGTGGTGCTTGCATAATCCTTAGGATTAGGATGGAGTGGAAATTTTGACGCTGTAAATTTTTCATTTCCCTCTTCATCAGTGGTGCTGACATAATCCTTAAGATTGGGACGAAGTGGATGTTTTGACTCTGAAACATTATCATTCCCCTCTTCATCAGTGGTGCTCACATAATCCTTAATATTAGGACGAATTTGATATTTTGACTCTGGAAATTTTACATCCTCCTTTTCATCAGTGGTGCTGGCATACTCCTCAGGATTAGGACAGAGTGGATATTTTGACTCTACAGATGCTTCATTCCCCTCTTCATTTGTTGTTCTCACATAATCCTTAGGATTAAGCTGAAGTGGATATTCTTCATCTCCCTCTTCATCAATGGTGTCCTCATAATCCTTGGGATTAGGATGAAGTGAAACTTTTGACTCTGGAAATTCTTCATCATGCCCTTCATCACTGTTGCTTTCATAATCCTTAGGATTAAAAGTAAGTGGTATAACTAGCGCTCGATTTACAGAAATTTCATTTTTCTGCACCTCATCAATTTTGTTCTCATCATCTTTAGGATAACGACCAAGTCGATTTTTTGACTCTCTATTCATGGTGAACAAACTCCCGTTATATTTATCACTCTGAATAGAGTTGTTGCGTGACGAAGATGTTGATGTTCTAGAAAGAAAAACTTCGCTATCAGAAGAAACCATGGCTTTCAACAAGAATAGGTTGAATGATACAAATTCCTCTCCCACTTACAATATATAGCTTAAAGACTAAAAATTTCCCTCCAAATTTTTCCTCCAAAAAAATTCGCGAAAAAATTTCCCTCCAAAATTTCCCCCCAAAAAATTTCGCGAAAAACTTTCCCTCCAAAATTTTCATTTCATATATTTGGTACAAATATTAATCAAAAAATGTATTTAACATTTTTTTTAATAAACTGTTTATGTTGAAATATTTTACCGATATTTATATTCAAAATATCCACAAAATATTTCTATCATGGATGCCTTCCAAACTAAAATAATGTTTTTATTTGAATGATTTAACATTGACTAGATGTAAGTGTTAACTATAATATTACTATAATACCTACATGCAAATATTAACTATTTTAACTATAATGACTACATGTAAATATTTTAAATTTTAAATTTTAAACTTACTATTCATCTAAAATATATTTCAAAATTTATTAATAAACTGTTGGTCTTCAAATATTTCACCATACTTTCTATTCAAAATATCCACAAAATATTCCTTTCATGCATGTCTTCGAAATTAAAATAATTTTCTTATTTGAATAGTTTAATATTGACTACATGTAAATATTTACAAAAATAACAACATGTAAATATTAACTATTTAAACTATAATTAACTACATGTACATATTTTAGATTTTAAAATTTAATCCCATGATTTTAACTATGATAACTAAATGCAAATATTAACTATTTTATCTATAATATTAAATATAATTAACTACATGTAAGTATTTCATATTTTAATTTTTAATCTGAGATTATATTTGAATTATTCAACATTCAGTACATGTAAAAATTAAATAAAATATTAATTATGATAAGTACATGCAAATAATAAGTATTTTAACTATAGTATGAACTATAATAAACTAAATGTAAATATTTTAAATTTGAAATTTTAATCCCACATTCGTTAAACAGTAAACCAATCAGACAATATACGCTATTTAAAAGGAATGATTGTTTCTATTCATCACATCACATCGAGTTTTCTGGTATTTGTTAGAGCAAATTTCTGGAGGTGTTGCGTTGGCATTGGTAACTTCATGGAGGCATTGTGTCGCTATTGGTAATTTTGTGGAGGTGTTGCATTGGCATTGGAGGCATTGTGTTGCTATTCGTAATTTTGTGGAGGCGTTGTGTTGGCATTGGTGACAGTAGCTTTTTGCATTTCAAAGGTTAGTTTTCCTTCTATTTTGTCAATTTAAAGATGATTTTGGGAAAAATCTGTTTTTCTATAGTTTTTTGTGTCTAAAAACTATTTTTTTAAGGTTTTTAGGTTCAAAAACCTTAATTTTTTTATATTATTTTAGTGAAGAAAATGCAAAAAAAACTAAATTTTTTAGGGTTTTAAGAACAAAAATTTAGATTTTTTTTTCTTTTTTAAGACTTATAGGTTCATTTAGACAGAAAAATCCATAAAATGACCATACACATAAAATAAAAAAAAAAGTAATATTATAACATTTTTTATTTTTTTTTTTTTTTATCATAAATATATCAGTGATTTCATTATTTAAATTTTTTTTTTTTTATTTGAGAATTTTTTTATTTTATATTCTATTTTATTTTATTTTTTTAATTTTAAATCTTCGTTTTATTCTTTTTAATTTTAAATCTTTAATTTTTTTTTCTTTATATATATATATATATATATATATATATATATATATATATATATATATTATAATTGTATTGTGATATAGTTTTTTTTTTTTTTAATTTATTATATTGTTATATTAAAACAAATGTTTTTATTTTATTTTATTTATTATATTGTTTTTTTTTTAATTATATGATGTTTAGAAACCAAACATAATTGTGATTTAATAATTTTTTTTTAATTTGTTATATTTTGATATTTTTAACATTTTCTTTTAATTAATAGATAATGTTTTAATAATTATATTATAAAAAAAAAAAAATTAAAAATCGAAATTAAAAAAAAATTAAAAAACAAAATAAAAATTAAAAAAAATTAAAAAAAAAAAATTTTAAAGTAAATAAAAATTTAAAAAAATAAAAAAATAAAAAATAAAAAAAACAAACGTGCCAAGGCCCGTTCTATGGGCGCCGGGGGCCGGCCGAGTGGCACCACGGGGGCGGCCCAGCCCGCCTCACGGCCCCGCCTGGGCCGAGGGCCGATTCGCCCGCCCGATGGGCGCCAAAGGCCGGCCAGGCAGCGTCACAGGGGCGGCCCAGCCCGCCTCATGGTCCCGCCTGGGCCGAGGGCCGATTCGCCCGCCCGATGGGCATGGGGGGCCAGCCGAGCAGCGCCACGGGGGCGGCCCAACCAACCTCTCGGCCCAGGTGGGGCCGTGAGGCTGGCTGGGCCGCCCACGTGGCGCCGCCCGGCCGGCCCCCAGTGCCCAATGGGCGGGCCTTGCTATTCATTTTTATTTTTTCTTTAAATTTTTATTTTTTATTTTTTTTTAACAAAACTTTTTTTTATTTTGGTTTTTTTATTTTTATTTTTTTATTTTCTTTTTAAAATTTATTTATTTATTTATTTATTTTTAATAATTTATTTTAACAAAACATTTTTTAATTTTGATTTTTTTAAATTTTATTTTGTTCTTTAATTTTTTTTTGAAATAATTTGTTTTAATAAAACAATTAAAAGTTCATAAAAACATTGTTATGTATAAAAATAAAAATAAAAATTGTTATATAATATAATAAAAACATTGTTAAATAATAATTGTTAAAAATTTCAAAATATAACCCAATATATATATATATATATATATATATATATATATATATATATATAAAGTCATTAAACAACAATTACGATTTGTTTTTAAACATTATATAATTAAAAAAAAAAATACAATATAATAAATTAAAAGAAAAACATTTGTTTTAATATAACAATATAATAAATTAATTAAAAAAAACTATATAACAATACAATTAAAAAAATAAAAAAATATATAATATTATAACATTTGTTATAAATAGTTAGTAACTTTTTTGTTTTTTTTTTAATATTAAACAAAAACTGAAGTTTGAAAATACTAGTTTATTTTTTTTAAATTATTTTATACAATTTAAACACATTTTTAAATTTTTTATAAAATGCATTCAAAACATATTATATAGATATATATAGATATGATTTATAATATTTTGTTTTTAAATGAAAATTTTTATAGTTAATTTTACTGCTTTAATTTCAAACTATTTAGTTTTAGAAATAAATTTTGTTTATTAAATTTATTTTATCCGCAATATTTTTCCATTAACTAATATATATATATATATATTATCAGGAAAATGGCATCAAAAAAGATTTCTGTGAATGTTTCTGCACCTAGGGCAGCAGCTCCCAAATCTACAGCTGCAGCTCGACGCACTATGGATACAACTCCCAAATCTAAAGTTGCAGCTGGACGCACTATGGACACTGTTGGATGCAAAAAGGATATTGTTGCACACACTAATAAAAGTCAAGAAAGTGGGGCACCGGGTTCACTAAAGCTTATTTCTGATTGGAAGAACACCGAGGAAATAGATAAAACCGATTTCTCATGGTATCTTGAAGACAGTGAAATGGAGGCTGATATACACATCTATCTGATTTGTGGTATGATTGACTTAAATGAGCCATATGATGTGATAGGAAGAGTACGAGACATATGTATGGTCCCGAATACAAACACTATTTATGTTCTTGCAAGGAAGGCTCAGAAACGTGAGAAGGTTAGATATCGTCTATCAATCGTCAAGTATGACACAGATGAAATAACTTCAAAATTTTCTGAAAAAAATATAAATAAACATTGCAAATAACATTGTAAGTATGCTTATTTTTATTACCTATATGCATTATTGTAAGGATGATTCAAATTTTTATAAATTATTGATCATAGACATGTTTTATTTTGTTTCATAGGATTTTGTTTCGGGTCTTTCAAACATGTTTGATGGTATTTATATGTTGGTGCCAAATGTTATGGATGTGATCAAAACTTTCCACAAAGACAAAGCAGAGGAAAGGAGATTGAAGCAAAGAGCAATAGCTCGTGACACTGCAATAGTACAAAGAGGGGATCAACCAAGAGTCACTAAGGTGGGTCAATCTAGTAAACTTAAACATGTTTCTTTTGAAGGTGTTGAACATGAAACAGAAAATTATGATAGAATTAATGAGGAGGAGATTAGAAATATTGTGAAAAAGGAGAAAATAGATCAGACACCAAAAATAAAAATTGCCAAAGATGTCTCTCTTGTACCTCATGAAGGAGATCTTGTTTATAAAAAAACTGATATGTTATCTAATAAGACTAGGAAATCAAATATTGGTGAACCTGTAAAGGTCGTGAGCAGTAGTGAAGAACAAATTGAAAGCTCTCACAGAAGCAGAGAAATCATAACACCAGGTGCTGAGTTAGAGGATGGCATTATTAAAACAAAAAAAATGCTATTCGACAAGAGTTGAGGAAGAATAAATTAATTCTTGGTGGCCAAACATTTGAGTTTAATGTTAACCAATTTTATGGCCCAGATGAAGGACAATCTCAATATCAAATTAGAAAGGCCCATCACCTACATGTACATAATCTGAAAACGTTGTTCAGGTTCAATTTATATGTGCATGTGGTGGATTATGTGGTTCTTGTCGATCCATGTCAGGTTCCCAACAAACAAGCATTTGACAAGACAAAATGTTTTGATTATAAATATTATGTAATTGGAGGGAACCATTAAATAGAGGCTAAGAGACAATTGATTGTAGAATATCCCAATAACTATCTTTTTCAAACAGTGAAATGCATTATTTACGCTGGCTTTACATAAATGGAATCAAATTTATTAGCATGGGATCATAATGCAGATAATGAGTACAGAATGAAAATGAATTTCATCCAAAGGGTCAGATTTATTCATAATGAATTCATAGAAAAATGTCATGGGGATAAAACACAAGTTAGTGTAGCATTTCGAAAGGAATGTTTAATGGAAACAGGTTATCAAATCGATGAAAAAAAATCAAAAGATGGAAAATTGAATACAAATCTCTTCAGAGGCATAGATAACATTTTTCAATTGGCATTTAGAACTGGGGAGGTATGGGATTTGATTGATGAGATTTTTGATCGGTGGGAGAATATTTCCATAAAAAATAAGAAGGTTAGAAAGAGTAAACCCATAATATGTACCAATAGTAAGGGGGGTCCTGAAATGAAGCAGCTTCCAGAGGATATGATTATTACACCTTGGAGAACAATGCAAGGTGTGAAAGATGATAAATTAGTCAAATCATTATTAGCCCGTGTGAAGTCGGGTGAATTATCAATGGAAGAAATGTGTGCAGAATTTCAAAAGTAAGTTTCTTGAATTATTTCTTATTTTTCTTTCATTATAATTTTCTTTTAAATAAAACATCATGATGTTGGTAGAATTTTTTATACATGTCAATATATTAACGCTTTTAACTTGATTTATTTAGTCAGAAAATTTTTATGAAAATACAAGAACACATGGTTAAAATGTTGAAAGAAGACAGTTGGGATGATGTTGTATGCAACTACCCAGAAGAAAGTTCTACATCAACACTAAAAGAGTTTTATATTGCATTCAATAAGGTATGTTGATTTATAAATTTATTTTATTCATATTTTAACTATTTTTATTTTTTACTTATATATATATATATATATATATATATATATATATATATATATGTCATTAAAGATGTTGAAGAAGGATGTAAATGGAGTACCGGATACTTTCAAAAGCTTTATTGAAAAAATTAAGATGGAGAACATGAGAAGGAAGCGTCTTATGAATGTTGAATTAGATCCTACTCTTAATCATTACATTTGGAATGGGCTCGACAGTGTCCAATATCAAATAATACAAGGTGACTATGAAGACATTGCATCACTAATACCTAAAAGGGAATATGGCCTAGTTATTGCAGATATTCCTCATGGTTTCAATTTCCTAGACATTGAATATGATAGAGAACCATATACTTATCAAGCTTTTAGTAAAGTGGTTACGGGTTTTCAAGAAGTGACAACATCGCCACTTTGGCGATTTGTGACATTTCATTCAGACACACAGTTTCCAATGTTATTAACAAGCTTCAAGGATAAAGCAAACTCAAGGATGCAACTTACATGGTAAGATTTTGAAATTGTATGTTTGATTCCTCCTAAAATTTTTTATTCATGTAAAATTTAATTGAACTTTTACTATGTTATGTTACAGGCAAAAGTCAAATATTGTTTCTTCCGAATATCAGCCTATTATAAATGATTGTGAGTTCATCCATGTTGAATGTTGGATAAAATACGATAGCTATAAGCATATTATTATGAATCGAGTAGATGGGAAGAGTCATAGTCAAGTATTGGTTTATGATGCAGTTGTAAGAAAACTAACATATGAGGATAAATATGCAAAAGGAGATATAGTTAACATTTATCAAAAACCACAAGAATTGATTAACTATCTTATAGATCTATGTTCAAATGAAGGAGAATGGGTTTTGGATTTATTCTCAGGTTCAGGTAAGTTTTATTATACAAATTTAAATTTAAATATTGTCTTTTTTACTTTTTATGTCTCCATACTAATTTTATTACTTATTTTTTTTGTACTTGATGATTAGGTACAACACTAGCATGTTGCCTACTAAAAGGAAGAAATTGCATTTCCATTGAGAAAGAACCATTTCAATGCAAATTTATTCAACAAAGAATTAACGCTCTTAAATTCCTTCCAGATGCGAAGCAAGAAGTTGGTTTGAGGAAAGGAGATTTTAATGAATCACGTGTGGCAAAAAAAGAAAGGGAACCTCAACCACCATTATATGGAATGATTGGAAAGGGACACTTTGGAAGATTTGTTGACATGAAAGATCCATTAGAAGACAGCAATGATCAAAATGAAGAAGAAAATGCTGCAGAAGAAGCCATCAATGTTGTTCTAGATGATGTTGAAGATGTATTAGTTGATATTGTTGATGATGTTTAAGTTATGCTTGAAAACAAAGCTTATTTTTTAGAACTATTAATCAGTTTTACTTGTAATGTTTAAACTTTGATATTTTATGAGAACAACCCTTTTTTTTGCAAAAAAACATGTGATTGCTATTATTTTTTGACACAAAATTCAATAAAAATGTCGTTTTCTTAAGTTTTTTTGTTAATATTCTCCCAAGAAATTAGTTTATTTAACATGTTTTTTCCAACAAAAACTCTATAAAAGTGTATTTTTTGCATTGTATTTATATTGAAAATTTGTATTTTTTTGTCAGATGGTTCAAAATATTGGTTTTTTAGCGACAATCTTTTGATGTGCATTGAAAAATTATTTAACAATACATAAACATGTAGAAGATATAAAATTTATAATATTGACCCTTTTTCCATCTTTTATGTATGTGAAAAAGTGAAGATATCATTACAAGTTTTTATTTTTTTAAAAAATATTTTTTTTTATTTTTAAAACACAAGTACATAAATGCACTTAAAAATAAACATCTCACAGAAGAAGAAGACATTAGAAAATCTATAGTGTCAAAATCAATCCTATAAAAAAACGTTGGTGATGATACACCACCACTATTCAAAATCACCATAAAAAACATCACTTAAAAAAAAAAAATTTAATTAAAAAAAAAACAAAACGAAAAAAACTTAAAGTGCCAAAAACATGCTCAAATTTTTTTTTCTTGATTCTGCATCGCCACTTTTTCAAAATCAGGTGTTTTTCTTGATACTTCAAAAAGTAGGTAACAATGAGGTTACCTATTTCATCAGTAACACTGTTGCTATTGGTATGAGCTCTTGGTCTCAAGAAATAAGTTTCTCTCTTTATTTTTTTCGATTAAGCATGTGGGCTATTACTTGGAAAGTATATATGTTTGGGAATAGTTTAGCATGGCAGCAATTTCACAAAGAAATTTTCATCTGTCACCACCTCAATGTTTGTGTTTGGTTCTTGTGACTTCTACTATCTCTGTCTCTCAACCTTGACATTTTTCACTCTTCATGTGTGTGGCCTTCGTTAAACCTGTCCCTTCTCGCTCTACGACAGCAAAAAACCATCGTCGTCTCAACGACATTCATATCAACCCTCATGCTTGATATTTTTTATTTTCTCATTTAGCAGCTTTATCATCCTCAGAAGGTTTATTTTATTGTCCTATGGTTATTCTATAAATCCCTTTACTTCTAAGTAGATCTGCCATGTGAGGTAGCCATTGGAAATAATTGGTGCTATTAAGAATAACTGGGCATGCACTTTCCATTTTAAAAAAAATGAAAACTAAAGCTGAGAAAAGCTGAAAATAACTGCTCCAATAGAAAGATCTCAAAAAATTAGGCTGTTTCAAAAAAACGGCTCGAAAAACAGCTTCCGGATGAAGAAGTTATGCCTTTTGAAAATCTAAGTTGTAGATGTCGAATAGTTACGGGAACGGGATGAAGTGCGGCTTTTTAAAAAAAATTCTGCCCCTTTTAAAAAATTTGTTTTTGCAAAATAAGCTTGAGAAGGAGACTTGAACACAAGACCTCTATTCTTATAAACTAACCGCTTACCAAGTGAGATAGTAAAAGGATTATGTTATTGTATGAAAGGAGGAAGGGTTTTTTTTTTTTTTCTTTCTACTCTTCAGTGTGCATGCCTTTTCCTACACAAGAAAACAAAAAAAATGAGCCAAAAAAAACAAAATGAAAAACCTTACAGCAGAATGTTATATTTTCGATTAGACTTACCAGCAACTATAATTTTTTTCACTATTTCTGATTTCCCAAGATCGCACAAAGACGGGGGAACGAGCATATGTAACAAAAAAAATCTCTTTTTCCTATTTCTGATTTGCCGAGATCGCACGCAGCGCACAGCAAAGAGCATACACAGAGAAGAGGGTATAGATCTGGAAAATAAATAAAACTTAAAAATGAAAAATAAGAAAAAGAAACTGAAATAAGCAAAACTATTAACAAATATAACTGCAAAACAGATGCTTTATACCTCTAGATCTAAATTGTCATAACTTGAGCAGCTGAAAACGTTTTTAGATGAAACGAAATGTGTTCCTCACTATAACAGACGCTCCAGAAACAAAAGAGCAGTTCTCCAAGCCCATAAAAGTTTAGAAATATTATATCTACAAAACGGAATTCACATGAAATAAAACCGGCTTCAGATTTTGATCAACAACGGATGCGACCCTCAAAATAGCTCTGATAACATGTAGTAATTTATAGGTTAAGTTCCGTATATCAAGAACTAAAGGTCACTGCTCACAAACAGATCAAAAATCAATACACTAGTATAATCACGTGGTTAAAACCCTCAAAGAGGGGAACACTCTATGGCCTGAGCCAACACGGCCACTTCAGGAAATTTATTAATATAAAAAGAAAAGTTACATATGTTTCTCTCATAAAAGGTTACCGGACAAATGACCCTCCATGCTCTTTAAATAGAGATCATGGACCAATTGGGTGTTAAGCCATAGATCAAGTGTCGTTAATACCGAGGTGATAGATAACCGTTGGATCACTACAAATCATGACTGTCAGATTATAAGTTACAAATGTACATGGTAAAGAAACACACTTTACCTAACTTTACACTAGACTAAGTTATTCTTAGCTATTTTCTATGTGTCGGAATATCCTATCATGTGTGACACTTCAAAACCTCTGGTACCTAACCCATCTGCCACTATAACTTGTGGCATCATTCCTTAAAATTTCCATGCGAACATCATTCTAAGGATTAACCCGTCACAACAAATTTTGACAAACACGATGCAAATAAATTTAACCGTGGAAAAAATAATCACATGTGACCACTTAACCCTCCAGTGTTAACACTCATTCCAAAGGTTTAAACGGTCGCAGAAAATGTTGCACGAAATTTGGGTTCCATGGGTTATATATATGGTTTGGCTGAAATATATCCACCAATACATATGTGTTTCAAAGTTTAGGTTATGTGGTATATATATATGTGGTTTTCTCTACCATTTATTGCAACCAAAAACTTTGTTTAATAGTGATACAATTTTTCGAGGTTAGGGTTAGCCTTTAGCCCTAGTCTATGGACTAGGGCTAGGGGTTAACCCCGTCCCCCTCCCCCGATTCCAAAGAAATTAGAATTGCAATAAATGTGGAGGGTTATAGTAGGTAAGAATTACTGCAATCAAGATCATTGGAGACCTTTGGTGCTTGGTGGAGGTCTTGCACTCGAATCCATGGAGGCCCACTCTAGCCTAAACCATAATTTCTCATGGCCACCATGAGGCCATGTGGCAGCCTCTGGTTGTCCCACATGGTCCTCTCTAGTTGGACCAAAACACCATCCTGTAAACAAACAAAAAACCCTGAAATTCGAACCAATAAGATTGTGCCAAGATTTAAGAAGCCACTAGTAAAAGAATTAGTGTCAACCTGCCATGTTATGGTCTAGTCAGGAGTATAGATTGCTCATTGCGCACTTGTGTACAACCCAACTCAAAAAAAATTGTTGTTTCCAAAAATGAACAGAACGCAATATCACAAGCACCCGATGTCAGATTTGAGCGAAATGAGTTGCGTCATATTTAGCACGACAATATATACACATTGGAGATGGTTTCAATCCGTTCTGAGAACTTTGAATTTGAAGCATAAAATTGATCCACCAGATCATTCCTCCTCACTAGAAGATTTTGGACAACCAAAATCTCTTTATCCATCAACAAATAGATTATGGTACAACTCCCACACCCTTACAATCTCAATCCACTAAATTTTTCTTGAATTCAACACTTGGAGATTTTCATGAAAACACATCATTTCCCCTGATTTTGGAGTCCTTGTATTGCTTTCATAAATAACATTTTACTGCATTTTCCTGCTATATGAAGAAGAGAAAACCACCCGTGAACCAATAAATGCATTCCCTCCTCAGTCGTTAAACAAAGAAAATTTAAACAAACTCAAATTCTTCTCACCTTAAACATTGTCCACATGACGATGATTAACATGTATAGCCTTGTGCTTGGAACAACTCTTGACCAAATGTGATCACCATTGCCATGCAACATCTCTTTTCACAGAAAATATTACGAAACCCAGAAGAATACATTTTGAAACAAATTTCCTCTTTGTCAAATTTATTTTTCATTTTCTCTTTGACCTCTGCACTCTCTAGCACTGGAATCTTGTTCACATCATTGTTCAATAATGATCCATGCTGCTGCAAATTTACCTCATCTTCTATAAATATTTTAGGAGGAAACATGTTAGAATTCTGAAACATATTGTCACAATCATTAGCACCATCTATGAAACCAGATTTTACATTTCATTCATCTCCTTGAAAGGCCTCATTCACAACATTTTTTTTCTTGAATATTAACAATGCAGAATTATGACTAGTATTAATAATTATCTTCATTTGTCTAGCATTAATAAGAGACGAACTCATATTATTAATATGTGCTCTAATAATGTACTCAATACCATTCTTGAACAAGTGATACTTATTCTCATGGAAATGAAATATTTCTCTCCTATAATAAATATATGAGCTTCTTTCCTATATATATAATCTAGGAGACTGAAACCAAAGTACATCTGTGAATTTGACCTCAACCTTTCATTAATGTTTCTTTAATTTGACGTGGAGTACCGCTAGAATTAGTAGTTTGACCTAGAGGGATTTTCATGAACACGTTTTCATGAAAACGGAAAATAATTTCCAGAACAAAAGCTTAAGAAATTGCATCAAAGAGTAATTTGAAGGAGGACAGAAATCAAGAATATAATTTTTCATTTGTTTCTTAATAGTATCTAGCTACTTTATAATCTAGAATATAAATCTCTAGGAGTTAAGTGCGAGTATTTCTTGCAAGATTCTTTATCAACTGACATTCCTCTAATTCCACTGCTGCCTTGGCATGAGAGTCTTCTTTAGATTCTTTTTTATGTTAATGTGAAGAAGGATATGTGTCTGAAGTTGTTGAAATTTTATTTTATTTCCCTAACCTTGGTTGGATGATTACTATTTTTTATCTGAAGGGTTCTTTCCAGCTATCCCATACTATCAGTTTGCTTTCTTCCATTAACTTATTACCTTGACCTAGTTTATGTTTGGAGCAAATTTTAGTGTTTTCCTGTAGATGCAACCATCAAAACAATGCCCCACTCTATATTTTTTCTCTTTGTCTGCCCCATCAAAACAGCGCCCCACTCTATCTTTATTCTCTTTGGCTGCCCCATCAAAACCCCTATGGGAAAATTTGGAAACTCTATCTTTGTTTTTTTAGGCTATTGTTGGGCCTTGAAATTGTCATTCACTTCCATTACATTTTCACTTATATTTCCATATTACCACCTTCACTCCACCTCCATTTCATTACATTTACCTTACCATTACTACTATTGGGTTACATTTATGTTTTTCCAAACTTTATTAATTCTTAACATTTTTAAGTGAATTTGTGATTAAAAATTAGAAAATAATGTGCACATGCTTATACCTAACAAGTAGGATGAGATTTTTGCCATGTGTAAGTCAAAAGGAAGCTTTTAAAAGACCTTTATGTGGCCTACAAAAACAAAATTAGAATTTGAGTGGAGAAGATCATGGGATCATGAGGATATGTGTCTCATTTCCTTTTTGTATTGAAACTCTAAGAAGATATGTGTCTCATTTCTTATTTGTATTGAAAATCTAAAAAGACATGTGTCTTATCATTTCCTATTTTGATTGTAACTCTAGAGATAGAGGGAGAGATTCATGGACTCTCATTAATGAGATAACTTCTCATATTTTTTTATAAATAGGGGAAGTTTTCTTTTATTATGGGGGAGAAAAATAAGAGAAGAAGAGAAAGGACTATAGAGTGTCTTGTAACAAAGCTTAAGATGGAATGTGATGTAGATTTGTGAGTTTATCAATAAAGAAGTTTAGTTCTTTGATGCTATTTTTATCACATCTTCAAGAAGCTAAGGATTACACCGAATTGGTAGCAGAGGGCCCCTGTTAGTCTAGGAGGTTTTACATGTTTTCTAAATAAGTCATTTTCAATTCTGTTTTGTCATATTTCCTTACTTAGATTTCTTTCTGAAATCATAGCTTTTAGCATTATGTTTCATGTCATTTGCTTAGATAAAGTATCCTAATGATATTATAGTTAGTCTCTTTCTCAAGCTCTTCCAATACATCTCTATTAAATGAATGGGATTCAATTGTAATATTTTGAGTTCTTAGACTTGTATTTTCTGTTATTTAGTTAAAAAGAAGATCCTAATTATACTGTAGTTAGTCTCTTTCAAAAAAATTTCCAATAAACCTCTAATTCACGAATGAGACTAAGTTGTAATATTGTGAGTTATTGATTTTTTTGCTTCATAGAAGATCCTTATCACATTATGATTAATCTCTTTCAAAAGCTCTTCCAATAAGCCTCTAACTCATGAATGAGATTTAGTTGTAATGTTATAAGTTGTTTCAACATTTCATAGGAGATCCTTACTACATTATAGTAATATTTTTCTCAAGCTCTTCCAATAAACCTTTATCAAATGAATGAGATTTCACTGTAATGTTCTAAGTTACTGTTTGTTTCATCATTTCCTTTTATGTTTTAGGAGATCCTCATTACATTAGAATTAATCTTTTTCCCAAGCTCTTCCAACAAATCTCTAACTAAATGAATCAAATTAAGTTGTAGTGCTTTGAGTTACTTTTCATTTCATGAATGCTCATTTAGACGCTGTAATATCCATGGATTAGGACTCTCTATTTTCATCATTTTCTAGTTAGGAATAGAACTTGCAAGTAAACTCTGTTTTAATTCATTTATTAACATTTTCTTTTCTCACTTTTGACATAGATTTAACTTCATCTTTTTAACATAGAGTAGCATACTAAGAATCAAACATAAAAACCCCAAAACATCAATAAAATACTAAAAACAACTAAGTAAGAAAAATGGATACTTAGGCACATATAGCGCATCACACTTCATCAGTTTACTAGCCCTGGTTGATAATTTATGGTATCAATTTAGGACACTAAATTGACTAAACATTTTGGCGCCATTGCCGGGGAAGTGTAACTAGGTAGCCTTATTTCTTACATCTAAAAATAATAATAATAATTTCTCGAGTATGCTCTCCTCCTGCACTTTGTGTGATTTGGAGGATCAGAAAAAGAATTTTATGTTAAAAAAAAAATGTTTTCATCATTTCATTTGATTTAAAAAACTTCAAAATAAAAAAAAAATTAAAAAATTTCAATAAATTGTTTTGTTCAATAAAATATATATGTATATCTTTGAAAATATAATATATATCATTTTATTAACAAATCATTATATATATATATATATATATATATATATATCTCTGTGTGTGTGTGTGTGTGTGTGAAAAAATATTGTTATATTTTTTTTTATTACTAAATTTTAATTAAAATATATATATATATTTCAATAAATTATTTTGTTTAGTAAAATATATATGAATATTTTTAATTTTGAAAATATAACATATGTAATTTTATTAACAAAATAAATAAAATAAATTTCTTTTTCTTTATTAATAGTTTCTTTTTAATTAAAACAAAAAAAGAAAACAATAAAACAAATCAATAAACAATTAAATGTAAACCAACACAATTAGTCTTTTTGCTTGATTTAATACAAATGATTATGAAATTTTGATGAAGGCATCAGGTGCTACTTGAGGAAGAACCAAAGAATAAGGAAAAGGTGCAACGCTTGGCATCAAAGTCCAAAATTTGCTCGCTAGTAAAACTCAGGAATCGCATTGAAGTCTGCGAGAAGATTTTCACTGAGAGGCTGGAAAAATTACAAGTAGGTGTGGTTTGAATTGGCCAACATTGTCACGAAGCTCAGATTTTATCCTTAGAATTCCAAGTCTACGACCAGTTGCTCGCAATAGCAATGGGATGAATAACTCTATGTTTGTATGGCCATTAGTGATCTCAAGAAACCATTTGAATGAATTTCAAAGCCCCACGGCTTCCATTCAAAGAAATTGATGGAGAAGAAGATCTGTTTGCCTATAGAATTGATGAAGAAGCGAATATGTTTGCATGTATAATTGATGAAGAAGTAGATATGTTTACCTATAGAATTGATAGAGAAGTGGATAGATTATTTAGTATGGTTGTTGGGATATTTATTCTCTTTCAAGAGAATGATTTCAAATTGAAATCCAATGCGTTGCTGGCAATCAAAAACAAACTTGACTTGCTAAATTGTTTTGATCCAACCATGGTAAATCATTTCATTCACCAGAAATCTTTTTTCATTGTCAGAAAAACGCAACTGTTTTTTACACGTGATTTTGAAACATGTCTTCTGATATACTGAGGATGAATTTCAGAAAACTGAGACGTGTGTTTTTCTTAAAACAGGAGCAGTTAAATAACTTAGAAACGGTTTTCTGAATTTCTTAACCGATGGAGAGAATTTTAGAGATCTTTTGAACCTCATTTTGCAAAATGCGTGGAGAAATATTTTTTGTTTTAAACACACAATGAACTTTTTGAATAGGGCATGCCAAAGGAAGATGAATTCAAAGTTTAAATCAAATTTTGCTGTAGACTAATCCACACAATGATTTCATGGAAAGATGGATCAAATATAAAATGTCCATCTGTCTTTACATAATGCAACTGTAGCACTTCGTGGGTTCATTTGTTTAGATCACTCAGATTTATTTCGTCAATTTTTTTTCTACCCATTCAAGAGCAAGGTTATCCATTTGAATACTTAATCGTTATGCTGAGCCATTTCTTCTACAGATCCCCTCATCTAATCTCAATTATGGAGGAAGCATGCTAATGGTTGGAAGCAAATCAACTTTAAGAGCCTCGAGAGCTCGCAGCATATCAATCCGGCAATTTTCGCCTCTGTATTGAAACATGAAGTTATATCTGAGGTCTTTGCCAGCACTTTGCTTAAACGCATGGTGGGAGTACTAAGCCTATTGTTGTTTTTCCATATATAATTGTACATGGTTTTTATCTACACCATCTAAAGCAAAACATACCCCCATGATCGAAGCTGTGAGGCTCACTCTGACGTTGATGTCTTGCTTCATTGAGCTTTTGATGCAGTGCTTGGAGCATTGAGCCTTCTAGATATTGGATAGTTTTTTCTTGATAATGATCTAAAGTGGAAGAGGCAACATAACGTTTCTACATTATGCATAAATGGCAATAAGGTTTAGTTTTATTAAAAAATAATAATAATAATTAAAAAAAAAAATTTCTAAATTGCAAAATCTCTCACTGCTTTTCCTTTTGTTGTATTTATTGGACTGTCACAATACCAGTCCTTGTTCCTCGCTTCTTTGGGTAGGTAACATACTCTGTTGGGATGCTGATTAAGGTTTAATTCTTAATAAAATGTATTTAATATATATATATATATATATATATATATATATATATTGCATCAATAAAATAAGTAGTGTATTGTTCGTTTTCCTTAAGGAGGTACTGATTGATTTAAATGTCAAGACTGATTATTTGTATAGGTTTGTATACTTAACTTTCTTTTAAGGATTTTTAGCTATAGAAAATGTGCACATTCTGCAGCTAAGAAGCAATTTTGCAGCTAAGAAACTTCACTGTTTCACCAAAATTTTAAACTAGCTTAACTCTCTCATCCGACATCGGATTTCGACAATTCAAGCATTGTTGGAAAGATTTCGACGAGATCTACGTAATGAAAAAACTATCATCAAAGTTTGAAACAATAAAGACTAAAGAAATTGCTGAAAAGACACAATAGGTAACTTGAGGCGCTAATTTCGAAACAGGTATAAATTCTTTTGGTTTTACTTTGTGAACTTGTTTTATTAGTACCAATTCTCAGTTTTTTGTGTAAATGTCATAACCTGAGATATTGATCACCTTTCTCTTTTGATAAACTTACATTCCATTGCAGAAGAAGTACTAGTTTTATTTTGCAGGTTCTAGGAGGAAGGACATATGACTACAAGCGAATAGTGTATCTCTCAGAGACTAAATTTATTTTACAAGAATATGATCAGCAACAAAGAAAAAAACATCAATGCATGAGCACATGCTAATGCAAATCGGATCCAACACTTGAAAGCCTTTCATATGCCAGTATCTCCATTGCATCCATGCTTCCTCAGTCAATAAGACATTCACCTCATTTCCCTTTACATTTTCTATTGTATTTCTACTTAGTCATTCATTAAAATCCTCATCTCATTTTCCCTCACTGCTAATTTTTTCCCTAGTGATTATATTTTCCTTCAATGATTTCACAAATCTAGCAATAAAACCATTCAGCTCCTCTACAAAGCTGATTCATTTCAATTCCATTTTCATTCTGTCAAATAAACCTTGATCCACTGCAAAAATTTTCATCCATAGTCCTTCAAAAATTATTCTTTCATGCTTGCGTTAGTTTATGGAGGATTTCCTAAGGTCTCCCTTCTAAAAAGTCTTTGCTTATTGAAATCAGCACCTTATCTAGGTCCAAGACTAGAGTTCTTAATGGTACCTTGAGGCTTGTGTGCATTAATGACAAGTTCTCTTGCTGACAATCATGGGAATACATCAATGTCCCTTGATCATCAGATCTTGCAAGTGGCTCGACATCAACCCATATATTCGCACTTTGCAAGATGTACGTAGGTACCTTGGCACTTATTGACATTAATGGTGAGTTTGCCTCGCATTGGTTAACGACATTAATCAATGGTCGGTAATCCAATGACTTCTCTTCATGCTCGACATCAACACATTTATTTGCATGACTAGAATTGTACCATTGGATTTTGTAACGATTGAAGACTACATCATTTCAACAGTTTACAGCAGGAATCAATTTGTAACAGCATCAATAAAGATCCCAATCTTGTCATCAGCACAAAGAGAACAAAGAAGCATATCAAATTCATTTTTTTACATAGTCGAACAACATCAACAGCCACACTCTTCAGTACACACATGCAACTCATCCATTTCCAAAGGGTAAGTTAAGGTACATCATTTTCTAACTTTTTACCATAGAATTCCTTGAAAAGCTAGAATGATAATTTTTGGAAAAAAAACATCTCTGCCTCATTTCATAAAATTACAAATACCATCAGTTGGGGGGGGGAATACATTCATATTAATATTTTTCCATGTTCAGATCACATTCAAAAACCCACATACTTCCAAAATATATTAACTATTACATTATTATTATAGCATACAATGGCTTTTCAAAAGTACTCAAAAGATGATTGGATACAAACACAATCATGGTTGTCACATAAGAAACAACCAAGATGCAATCTAGTAAAGATATACTTTGAAATAAAAATCAAATTATCATTATGCAAAGATCAAAGGTCAAAATTGAATGCAACAATAAAATATGGTTGTAACACAAGAACCAACCATGTTGCAATTCAAGTAAAACACTTTGTAGACATATGAAGTTATCAAATGATACCACACAAAGTTAAGTTGAAGCTCAAGGATAAAAAATAATTACTGTAATAGATTGCATGAGGACATGCAATAGCTTCAATTGGGGGGTATGTTCGGCCTTGAAATTGTCATTCACTTCCATTAACTTTTCACTTATATTTCCATATTACCACCTTCACTCCACCTCCATTTCATTACACTTACCTTACCATTGCCACTATTGGGTTACATTTATGTTTTTCCAGACTTTATTAATTCTTAGCATTTTTAAGTGAATTTGTGGTTAAAAATTAGAAAATAATGTGCATATGCTTATACCTAACAAGTGGGATGAGATAGTTTCCATGTGTAGGTCAAAAGGAAGCTTCTAAAAGACCTTTATGTGGCCTACCAAAACTAAATTCGAATTTGAGTGGAGAAGATCATGGGATCATGAGGATACGTGTCTCATTTCCTTTTTGTATTGAAACTCTAAGAAGATATGTGTCTCATTTCTTATTTGTATTGAATCTATAAAAAGACATGTGTCTTATCATTTCCTATTTTGATTGTAACTCTAGAGATAGAGGGAGAGATTCATGGACTCTCATGAGATAAATTCTCATATTTTTGTATAAATAGGGGAAGCTTTCTCCCATTATGGGGGAGAAAAATAGGAGAAGAAGAGAAAGGATTATAGAGTGTCTTGTAACAAAGCTTAAGATGGCATGGGATGTAGATTTGTGAGTTTATCAATAAAGAAGTTTAGTTCTTTGATGTTGTTTTGATCACATATTCAAGAAGCTAAGGATTACACCAAATTTGTAGAAGAGGGCCCCTGCTATTCGAGGAGGTTTTACATGTTTTCTAGATAAGTCATTTTCAATTCTGTTTTGTCATATTTCCTCAGATTTCTATCTAAAATCATAGCTTTTAGTATTATGTTTCATGTCATTTTATTAGATAAAGTATCCTCATGATATTGCAGTTAGTCTCTTTCTCAAGCTCTTCCAATACATCTCTATTAAATGAATGGGATTCAATTGTGATATTCTACATTATTAGCATTTCTTTTTCTGTTATTTAGTTAAAAAGAAGATCCGCATTATATTGCAGTTAGTCTCTTTCAAAAGCTTTTCCAATAAACCTCTAATTCACGAATGAGACTAAGTTGTAATATTGTGAGTTATTGATTATTTTTCTGCATAGAAGATCCTTATCACATTATGATTAATCTCTTTCAAAATATCTTCCAATAAACCTCTAACTCATGAATGAGATTTAGTTGTAATGTAAAAAATTTGTTTCAACATTTCATAGGAGATCCTTATTACATTATAGTAATATTTTTCTCAAGCTCTTCCAATAAACCTCTATCAAATGAATGATATTTCACTGTAATGTTCTAAGTTACTGTTTGTTTCAACATTTTCTTTTATGTTTTAGGAGATCCTCATTGCATTAGAATTAATCTTTTTCGCAATCTCTTCAAAGAAATATCTAACTAAATGAATCAGATTAAGTTGTAGTGTTTTGAGTTACTTTTCATTTCATGAATTTTCATTTAGAAGCTGTAATATCCATGGATTAGGACTCTCCGTTTTCATCATTTTCTAGTTAGGAATAGAACTTGCAAATAAACTCTGTTTTAATTCATTTATTAACATTTTATTTTCTCCCTTTTGACATAGATCTAACTTCATCTTTTTAGCATAGAGTAGCATACTAAGAATCAAACATAAAAACCCAAAAACATCAATAAAACACTAAAAGAAACAAAGTAAGAAAAAGGGATACTTAAGCACATATAGTGCATCACACTTCATTAGTTTACTAGCCCTGGTCAATAATTTATGCTATCAATTTAGGACACTAAATTGACTAAACATCTACCCGATGGAAACTCCTGTGGGAAAATTTGTAAAGCTTTAAAGTAATTCAAAAAGGTTTTAGTATTTTAGCCTTTATTTCAAATTAAATAAAATATATTCTATGGAATTTCTGGTAAATAAAATTAATTAAAGTGCCCCTTATGAGATGGAATGGAATGGTTTTGAGAGAAAGTTTCAATTGTTTTTATAATCTATAACCTCTATTATCATTAAATCACAAATTGAGTTAATTTGTTTTAATAGTGTTATTGATTTGCAATGCTCAATTTCTCTTTTTTTCACTAGAATTTTTGTTCTTTGAAATTTGATAAATAGATAGGATTTTATCTTAATACCTATAATTGGTTGTTGGTTGAGCTCGTTATCTTCCTTCCTATAGAACTACTTTAGAAAAAAAACTTTAAAACTTAAAAAATAAAATAAATATGCTACAAGTTCCAAAAATTTAAAAATTTAAACATGTATAGACACAATTCACAAAGCTATATCTTCTCCTAAATGCTTTATTTATTGAGATCTAGATACAATATGGATCAATATTAGTATTCTTGATTTGTGAAACACTTAGTATATCAAATATTTGTGAGTTCATTTTCTATGTATGTATAACTAAATACGTATTCACATATAAGTGCATGAACATAATTCATATTTATGTATGAGGTTAATATATATATATATATATATATATATATATTATTTAGCTAACTATACTAATATAAATAAATAAATATATATCTCAAATTTCATGGAAGATTTTTTTTACACTAAGATAAATAAATATGTTTACGGAGAGTTACCACCCACCATAATTTATGCAAATCTTTGCATAAATTTAGACAAGAGTAAGTCTGGAAGTATACATATTTATTGAGGTTAGTGTCCACAAAAAAAAAAATTATGTAAGTGGTCGAAAATGTAAGAATTATTGATGTTGCAATCAAAGAGAAATTAACAAACTGCAATTTGATGTAAGAATTATTTTCATTTTTATTTTATTTTATGGCTACATGATTAACAAACTATCATGGGTACTACAAAATTTAATGTAGGATGTGTAGATATATTAGCATATGTGTGTATGGATTGTGTAAAAATAAGTTATTCATACCTACATAGATAAAAGCCTCTAATGGACTATAGAGTGGTTTCATATCGAACTCAGTATCTCATTTGAGTAACAAAATGGATCATTAACCAGGTTACCATCACCCCTGCTTCCTCAAAAAGAGGGCATCTCCTACACTTTCCCTTCTTCATATTTGTATGTTATCCCATGTGAGGTTGAATCGATTAGTTCTAACCATGCGAGATAATCATCTTTGACATGGCCTCTATTTTCCAAATATGTTTCCGCCACCAAGGAGACTCCCTTACATATTACGGTCTGCACAATGTTCCATACCCCAGTTTAAATAAGTGCCCTGGATAGGATTGGCATGCGAAAGGAGCATGTCTTATTCCTCCCTCAAATTTATTCCTTCCCTTTTCTATTGAGCTCTGAATAATATCCATTGCTCCTATTCTTTCCTAAATGAGGCATGCGACTTAGCTGCTGAGCCATTCTTGCTTCTATGTGTGGTGAGCCATTGGAATGACTAGATAGGATATGTACTTGAGGTTTCTTCTCCTATATTTTTCCGAGCGAACTTTGGGTGTTATGAGTTTCCTCTTTTCCAACCAATTCATTCTCTACAAATATGATTGGATTCTCATTCCTAATCTTCCAACAGAGTGAGGAGTCGATGATGCGAAAGCTTTAATCAAATGATTCCAGAAATTTTATCCTCTTTTGACTTGCCTATTGGGTTATCTTAACCAATTCCTCTATTGATTTCACTGAAATATACTCATGAAATAAAATATTTTTCCAAATTCCTTTGTTCATGAGTAATTTCGAAATTCCAATCCCCTTTACTAGGTAAGGCTTTGGAGAAATGAAAAATATGTTTTATTCCTAGCCCCCTATATCCTTAGGCATTGAAGCAACCTCACATATAATAAGAGGTATTCATACTAGCCCTTTATTTCCTCTCCGCATATAGATTAAGATGGTATACCTCATTCCTATACGCCACATTCTTGTTCAGCGCAGATTTTACAACAACTATCCTACGAGCCATTGAGATCCATATGTGAGTCTGGTGCTCTATCCTGCCATTAATTTTGACCATTAAACATGTCCAATCCTTGTACCCATAATTTTATAGCTTCAAATGACAACCCAAGCACGAGAGTTTAGGCTCAAAGTTCTTCACAGTGAAAGTGAGGAAACCAAGGATCGTTTTCCCTCGGGCTTGACTGAAAAGATTGAATCTGATGGAGAAAATTTTCAGGTTGACCTCCATTCCTATTGCATCAAAAAAGAGGTTAAGGATTCCTCCAAGGTTTCTTTCCTCTACCACTATGATATTCCCAAATAGTTCTTCTATGAACAATAGGTTGGTCATGTTTGCTCGTTTGGCCACCTTGATTCCTATACTATTAATAGAGGAAAATTTAGCCTGAAAGTTCACATGAAATTTTCAAGTAATTTCCATGTCACAATATGTAAACCAATCGAAACTATTTACATTTAAAAAGAGGTACATGTAAATATTTTGGGGAGAAAAGAAGAAAAATTGCTTTTTTCTAAATGTATTTTTGGCTTATCTCCTTATAGGTTTACTCAAATTTCATATTTATAAACTCATTAAATGCGGAATTAAATTCCACATCCAAAAAGTACCCATTATGCACATTTTTTAGAAAACCCACATTGATAAAAATTCCAGATACATTAAAAACCATGTTAAAACATGTTTTTTTAATGTATCTGCAACTTTTATCAAGGTGGGTCTTCTCAAAAGTATGCATAATGGGTATATGTTGAATGTGGAATTTAATTTATCATCTAATGAGTGTCTAAACTTGAAATTTGAGTAAACATATAAGGAGATAACTTGAAAATACAATTTAAATAAAAGTAGTTTTCTTGTTTTCTCTCCAAAATTCATAACTCTTATTTTCTTATTTTAACTATTATTTTATTATTTTTCCTTAGGAGGCCACTTTTAGGCTAAAATTTCCTCTAATAATTCCCCTCTTAACCTTTTCTTGATAAGCATATTAATACCTTATACTACTAAGACCAGGGGGCGGGCAAGAAGGGACAAGTCGAGCTTAGACCTCTTGAAGGGTGAATGAAGTCAATGGCTATTCCAATGATCCAACCCACACACACAACTAAAATGAAACATGCTTCCATCCAAACAATGAGTGAATGAGAGAATCCTACTTGTGGAAGGGTTAGACATAGATACAACTAGCTTATTTGATTGAACAATTTGGTGGGATGTGGGTGGGATCTACTTTAGCTATGAAATATTTGTTTATCCTCAGTTTGATAGTGTGCAATAAATCTTGTGATGTTACCATTACATCGTGGATAGCTTGACCTTCCAAGGACCCCATTTGTTCCTATGAGATTGCTTTAGATTCTAGACATAATTGGCTTCAGCCTCTAAGAAATGGTTCTTGAAATTAGTTTATATATTAAATTTATTAGAGAACTTATTCTTTATTGGCTAAGTAACAAGGGAGAGATGGAGAAAGAGTGTGTATGTTTGGGGGTGAGACAAAGAGACAAGGAAGGATATATGGAGAGAAGGGGAGAGAAGGAGAGAGAGAGGGATATAGTAACAATGTTGGAGGGTGAAGAGAGAGAGAGAGAGAGGTGGGAGAGAAAGGGAGAGAGAGGAAGAAAGAGAGAGGATGTGAGAGACTGGAGAGAGGGAGGGAAAGAGATGAAGTTGGAGAGGGAGAGTGATATGTATATGAAAGATGGAGAATTATGTCAAATTTTGCAAGTCAATAGATTATGGTTTTTAACCCCTTATGCAAATTTATTTAACACATAAAAATACTTTTAAAACTTATATTTTGCAAAAATAATGAAGACAATTCTACCATAACAATAAACACAAAACAACAAGTGGTGAAGGAGTTCACCCATCTTGGGCTACATCTCCTATTTCATCTTCCAATGGTTGGGTATCTTTTATTATGTTATAAAAAGTGTTTTTACATCAAGTTACAATGCTTAAATGTCTCTAATGGCTCTAGAATAGTAAAAAACCCCTGGTTGGTCTCTTTCTGCTCCAAAAAATTCTAAAATTGGAATGAGTTATGCTCCCCTAAAGTTATGCACTATCTATCCTATAAATCACACCTTCTTGTAATTTGTTCTACAATATCCGCCTATCATGACAACATGGGGTGATGATTTCACCCGGTTGCGATGAGATTCCCACTGCACCGAGTGTAAACTATTGCCTCCTTAATTTTCCTATGTTAGCCTTTATCTGGCTAACCGGGTGCCACATTTCCTCTACTCCAACATCGATTTCAGGCTCGTCGTACCTTTTCACGTCGGTGCTAACCATAGCATTCAAATGTGACCTCCATGGAAATGTGAATGGTATAAACTTAACTATCGTAACCAAACAACTAGAACCAAACTGTAACATCAACTATTAACATTTTGTGCTTATAGGTGTTCACATGTGACACTTCAAAACCGCCAATGCCTAACCCATTTGCCACCATAACTTGTTGCATCAAACCTTAACCTTGGCATGTGAACATCGTTCTAAGGCTTAACCCACCATATTAACAGTTAACAAACCCGCTGCAAATAAATTTAACCATGGCAACAAAAGTCGTAGACCACTTAACCCTCTCGAGTTAACACCCATTCCAAAGTCTTAAACCATCGCAGAAAATGTTACAAGAACTTTGGGTTCCATGGGTTATATATATGGTTTGGTTAAAATATATCTGTCAATAAATATGTGTTTCAAACTATAAGTTATGTGGTATATATATGTGGTTTTCTCCATCATATATTGCAACCAAAAACTTTGGTTAGTAGTAATACAAATTTTCAGGGTTGGGGTTAGCCCTTAACCCTAGTTTGTGGACCGAGGTTGGGGTTAACCGTGGGTTAACCAAAGAAATTAAACTTTCAATAGATGTGGATGGCTATAGTAGTTAATTACTACCACAGTCGAGATTCTTGGAGACATTTGGGGCTTCGTGGAGATCTCGCGCTAGAATCCACGAAGGCCCACTATGGCCTAAACCATAATTTTGCATGGCCACAAGGAGGCCATGTGGCAACCTCTGGTTGGCCTACATGGTCCTCTCTGCTTGGACCAACATGCCATCTTGTAAACAAGTAAAAAAACCTAAAATTCGAGCCAATAGGATTGTGCCAAAATTTAAGAAGCCACTGGTCCAAAAAGAAGTGTCAACCTGTGATGTCATGGTCTAGTCAGTTGTACAAAATTCTGATTGTGGACCCCTATACAACCCAATTCAAAATAATATATTGTTTCCCAAAACGAACAGAATGCAATATCAGGAGCATCCGATGTCGGATTTGAGAAAAATGAGTTGCGTCAGATTCAGGTTGACGAGACATACACATTGTAACTCGTTTTGATCCATTATGAGAACTTTGAATTTTGAGCATAAAATTGATCCATCGGATCATTCCTCCCCACTAGAAGCTTTTGGAACACAAAAATATCTTTATCCATCAACAAATAGATGAGGGTACAAAACCCACACCCTTCCAATCTCAACCCACTGAATTTTTCTTGAATTCGACACTTTGAGATTTTCTTGAAAACGCATCATTTTCCCTGATTTTGGAATCCTTGTATTACTGTCATAGATAACGTCTTATTGGAATTTCCCAGAATATGTAGAATAGAAAAATTCCCTTGAAGGAATAAACGCATTCCCTCCTCAATCGTTAATCAAAGGAAATTAAACAACCTCAAATTGTTCTCACCTTGAACATTGTTGACATGACAACGCTTAACATCCTTGCGCTTGGATCAAATTTTGACCAAATGTGATCAGGATCGCCATGCACCATCTCTTTTCAAAGATAAAATATTATGAAACCCATAAGAAGAAATTTTGAAACAAATTTCCTCTTTGTCAAACTTATTTTCATTTTATCTTTGAACTTTGCACTCTCTAACACTGGAATTTTGTTCACACAATTGTTCAATAATGATGCATGCTGCTGCAAATTTACCTCGTCTTGTTTACCTACTTTAAGAGGAAACATGTTAGAGTCCTTAAACATATTGTCACAATAATGATCAACATCTATGAAACCAAATTTTACATTTGATTCATCTACTTAAAATGCCTCATTCACGAAATCATTTTTCTTGAACATTAACAATGAAATTTTTTAGCTAGCATTAACAATTCTCTTCATTTGTCCAACATTAGTAAGAGGTAAACTCATATTATTAATAGGTTCTCTAACAATGTACTCAATCCCATTCTTGAAAAACTAATACTTATTCTCATGGCAATGAAATATTTCTCTCCTATAATAAATATGTGGGCTTCAGAAAACTTTACCACAAATATCAAGCCGAATTACATCAAGTTCAACTTCATCAAGAAAGTTTGCAGTGATTGCAAATAGAAGGATGCACCTCCTTGTAACCTTCAATTTTTCTTTCTCACATATCCAACCCAAAGGATATGGTCTAGGACGTGGAATGATCTCCAAATTTAACTTCTTGACAATGTCTTATGAGGTAGGAGTTGCTTGCGAACCACTATCAAATAGTGTGTCTATCTTGGTATGCTTTGAAATAACTCTAATATGGAAAATCTAAATTATTGTTTCTCCATCTTCAGTTTCATTAATACAACTTGAAGAACTATTATTCATAATTTCCTTACCTTTCAATTCCATCTTTGTGATCTTTGTTTCATCTCTAGAATCAGAACCTAAATCATCTCGTATTGTTGCAGTTGTCTTTGCCTTCTCCTTGTTTTTCAACTTCTTGTGTCTCATATCTGGATGAGGTTTCCTGTAATGATCTTCATCATGTACATATTTGGAAAAATGTTTGCATGTGATTTTATCTCTCGCCATCTTGATGGAAGCATTCTTCTTTCCTTTTTCCCTTGAACTTACCCTTTCCTTTTTCTCTAGACTCAAAGGTATTCTAAGTTGTTTCATCTCAAACATGTTTCCATCTTGCCTCTAGATGTGTGGCCTATACACAAACTTCATCTAAAATTGTAGGGTTAAACATGAGAATTGTATGCCTTATGTAACTATGCAAACCTCCAACGTATTTCAACAAAGTATCTTGAGATGTCTAATCTACACCCAATATTAGTGCTCTTCTTCTAAACTCTTGAGTATAGATTTTCACACTTTTTCCCTTTCCTTCCCTAAAGTTTTTCGAATCCATTATAGTTTTCTACATGTATGCTAATGGATAAAATTCTCTTCTAAATTCAGCAAGAAAATCATTCAAAGAGGTTAAGACATTACCATGATTCCTCATTTCCTCTTGAGTGTTGTATTCCCACCAAATAAGTGTTCCACCTTCCAACCTTAATGAAGTAAGTTGAATATTGGTGTCATCATCCTTGATCCTTTGTATCTTGAAATATATTTCAAGCTGATGAAACCAATTATATTTTCTCTTATAATTTACCTCTCCATTATACATAGGAAATTAAAATATTATGTCAAGTTTCAATTGTGGAGTTTTACCATGTCCCTTTGGAGAATGTGGAGGTGCTTGTGAAGGGATTGTTGTGCAAGATGATGATAGCAAAGATGTTGGTGAGGATGGAGGTGAAGAGAATGGTGGTGTCAAATGTGTTTTTTCACCATTCCCTCCATTACCATTTGGAGTCTTGTCCCCGTCTCCTCCATCTCATTTTGAATACTTATCTCCCTTTGGAGGATTGGAGCTCTAACCTTGCAACCTTGTGTTTCTCTCCTCATATAGAAATTTCACCATTTATGTTATGTCAAAGAATGATTTTCTAAAATATTTGTGATCCTCTAACATATTTTCAGGCTCTCCTTCATGCGACATGCTTGCTGAAGCTTCAATTACAATTTGAGGTGAAATTTGTGGTGGAGATTGTGGCAAATTAGCTCTCCTTGTCCTTGACCTAACTTGAGGAATTGCAACCACAAGATTTTATTTTCCTCTCTTGAGATTCAACTTTGTAAGCGTCAAAAACACTTGAAAAGAAATTTAACCCTAAAAAAAACAAAGAACCCAAGCTCTGATACTAAAATAATCAGT
The DNA here is from genome assembly GCA_034641835.2 of Pinus albicaulis. Classification (NCBI taxonomy): domain Eukaryota; kingdom Viridiplantae; phylum Streptophyta; class Pinopsida; order Pinales; family Pinaceae; genus Pinus; species Pinus albicaulis. The sequence continues at coordinate 883,882,189 of CM076573.1, read as the reverse complement.
ATATGGAAGCTTGAGGATTATGCCAAATTTTTCAAGTGAATAGATTAGGGTTTTTAACCTCTTATGTCAATTTATTTAACACATAAACATACTTTTAAACTCATTTTTTGCAGAAATAATTAATAAAATAATACCACAATAGTAAACACAAAAATTCAAGTGGTGAAAGGGTTCATCCCTCTTGGGCTATATCTCCTCGCCCAACTTCCTGTTAGTCATCCATAATTTTGAATTTATCCAAAGATGACTAAATGTAACATACCAAAATTTCTAAAAAAAAATTGCAAGAACATTATGAATTCTATAAATCTCACTTCCTTCATCACTTCAAATCCATTAGTCCACTAAATCTTCATCTATGTCTCCTAAAAAGGTTAGTAATGGTGTTCCCTAAAAATTGTTGTTCCCTAAGCTGATGCTGCTATTCCTTATTCAAGATCCTCAAGAAACACTACTGAATAAAAAGAGACTGTATGTAGGCCATTTTTTCCATCATTTGATAAGCCCATTTCATTCTTTTTCCTTTACATTTATCCTCCATTTTTCCCTAAAAAACCCCTTTTAAATCATTAAAAAAACCCTTTTATGGTTTAAAAATGCCTCTTTTCACCTACCGGAACTTCTAATTTGGCCTAAAACCCATTTTCTGGCCTAAAAATAGCCTTTTTCATAAATAAAATTTTAAGCCCCTGAGGGCTTAAAAACTTCAGCCTCCTCTGTCATATAACCCAATGTTTTGAAACCAAGCACTTAAGACATGGCCCCTTCTTTTTCCACTTGACCACTCTCTCCGCACCTTCTTAAGCCCTTACCCCTTTTTAGGTTTTTACCCCCGGTCCTTCTTTTACCCACAGGACCGCACTATCCCTGCTACTTCCTTGGCTCCTCTTCCCCTCCGCTCCTGATCACCTTATTTCTCCATGGGACCGGGCCCCAGCCCCTTTCGTTAAGCCCTCCTTCCTTTTTCTTTTCCCCACACCTATGCTATTTCTCGATGGATCCCAACCATCCATCTCGACCCTCCAACGGCCAACAGGCCTCCCCTCCTACCCTTCATCCTCCCTAACTCTCCTATCCGTTCAACCCTATGATCAATCCCCACCGTTGATTAATCAAATCCAATGGTTCTCGATAAAGGTTCCCCATCCAACACTGCCAGGACCTACCACCCACTACGCAGAGCTATCATCCAATCACCACCTACCACCTGTCCTCCACTAACACTCCCACCCGCACACCTTTCCATCGCACTAAACATTCTCCATTAGATCTACCTCCCACGATCCAATGGCTCAAATCACATTTCACATAGATTTTGCAGTCGATGTTTAACACCTCAAATTCACGTGAAAAAAGTAGTTTTACGAGGGGCACGTGGTGAGTGATGAATGGAATCATGTTCCCCAGGGGCGAAACTGCCAACCGCTCATCAACAACGTGAAAACCACTTATGGTTTCACAAAAATGCCTTTACCCATTTCACGCTAAAGCCTTTTTAAACCTGGTTTTCGCAGTTCTGCCATGGAAACCTCTCCCCTATGCTTCTCCTTCCTCTACCCACTATCCTCCGCCTCTACAATATCCCCCTCCATATTCCATTAGACTCTGTGAAGTAGTGTTAAGCCCTTGTGTAGGATTTTATGATGTGTTTTGATGGTTGTTTGCAGGTTCTATGGTGGAGGAGGCTATTGACAGTCTAAGACAATGCTAAGTCTGAGGATCATAGTCCTATGTGGCCCAAAAATCAAAGAAAAATAGCTAGAGGTTTTATATAAAAGGTTTAAACCCTTGACCGGTCATCAAACCCTTCAAACACATTATGAAACCCTGCAGACAACAAAACAAAGAACAATCAATAAATTTAAAGGTGGATGCAGATAGAAAAAGGAAAAATACATTGTCAATGCATTATAGAGGCTTAAGGCGAAATCAAAGCCTTAGAACAGAATATTAAAACCTAATCAAGGTTTTAAAATGCATAAGGGATTAATAAATGAAAACAGTTGTTAAAAATAAAAGAGTCAAAGGCTAAGAAAAATGTATTAAAGGGAAAGCCAGCAAATAGTCATAGTGGAAAGGGTTAAGGCAGAAGATTAAAGGATTAAAAGTTTAATCCTACAATTTTAATGATAAAACATAGTTTAAAGGTGGATACAGTTAGCAAAATAAAAAATTGAAGACTGAAGAAGGCATTATCAGCCTTAAAAACACAAAATCAGAGTAAAAATAGAGTATCAAGGTATACGGAGACAAACAGAAGTGTTAAAGGTTCAAATTATCAGATCAAGGCTAAGAGAGCCTTAAAACACAGTTAAATGATGAAATAAAGGCAGATTAGGCCTCCCTTTCAACAAAACTATGTTGACCAAGAAGAAGAAATGGAAGTTGAAAGGTTGGAAGAAAATCATGTAAACTTGATAGGATCTGACAGTGAGATATATGTTTTTCTCACTGAAGAGGAACAAGGTTTCTTCTCTTCAAAATAAACTGAAAACAATAATGAGGATTCTAAAGACTACATATTTGGGTTTGAAAATGCTATTATGGATCTAGACAAACAATACAATATCAGAAGCAAAGGTCGCCCAGAGAGTTCCAATGATAAAAAAACTAGTACTGTTGTTAAGAAAACCTCAGAAAATCAGCCTAAGAAAATAGTAAGTAACACCAACACTTTAGCCAAGAAAACTGACCAAAATAAAGAAAAAAGCATTCAGAAAAGTGTTGAACAAAGCTGCACTAGTACTTCTGCTAGTGTCCCTAAAAAATCTGTCCCAAATAACAGTTCAAATAAAGTTCAGCAAGTCAAAATTGCTGAAAGAGTTGTAAATGACAATACAGATGTAAATATGTCAAAAACAATAGCTCCTTTCAGCCTTGAAGGGGAAATTTCCAAGATTAAAATCATCATACCCTTGGTTGAACTAGTAACTCGGGATGTATATAAAAAACAATTTTTGAAAGATTTGAATATGGGAAGTGACATAATGAATATCAAATCATTCAACAAGAAAAGGAAAACAAAAGAGAATTTAGTCTACCAGAACAATCAAATCTGCCATCCGTTCAAGAAAAGAACAGCCTAGATTTTAGAAGCCTTGAATAGCAGAAAGAAAATGAAAAAGAAATTGAAATACCTTGGAAAATAAACTTTGATGGCTCTTGTAGTAAACTAAGTGCAGGGGATGGGGTATGGATACAAAACACAAACAAAGGATTCTACTACAAACTTGATTTTCCATGCACAAACAATATTGCTGAGTATGAAGCCCTCCTTATTGGCCTACACTTACTAAAATATTTAGGAGCGAAAAGAATATTAGTCCAAGGGGATTCTGAGCTAATTATCAGACAGATTAAAGGGGAGTATTCAACCAAAAACCCAAAACTCAGATAACATAGGAATGCTACCCTTGATCTCCTGAAAAACTTTGAAAAATATGAACTCATTTTTATCCCAAAAGCTCAAAATCATCTAGCAAATAAAATTTCCTTTGCTACAAGTAAACAATCCAATATAAAGGTTAAAAACAGACCTGCAATACCTGATAATGAATATTATTGGCAATTGTTTGAAGGAGAAAAACACATAGATGATTTTCTACAATCAAAGAATGACTTTGCCATGCGAACACCTATTTTAAGCCATAAGGAAGACTGTTTTAATGAAGAACAAAACCCTGAAACAACATTGTCCTTTTCTGCTGATATAAACCATTTTGAACATCCATTTGGAGCAGAAATGGTTACCAGTATGGACCAGAAAGACCTGGAAATTTTACATTGTAAAAATGATATAATTCCAAGAGGTCTTAGACCATTAGAACAACTTTTTGATTTCAATGATGTAGCCAAAGAACCAAGAATGGAGCCTATAGAAACAAAAATATAAGAACATAACATAGGCAGCCTAGCAGAACCCAAAATGATCAAGCTCTCTGGCACTCTCCCAGCTCACATTAAACAACAATACATAGACCTATTCAAATAATTTAAAGATGTATTTTCATGGGGATACAAGGATTTAAAATCATATGATACTAGCATCATTAAACACAAAATTCCTCTTAAGGAAAATCAGAAACTTTTCAAACGAAAACTTAGGAGGATAAACCCTGTTTTATTGTCTTTAGTTGAGAAAGAGATTAAGAAGATGTATGATGCTCGGATCATAGTTCCCATCAAGTATTCAAAATGGGTTTCCAACTTAGTATCTTTTAGGAAAAATACTGGAGAAATTAGGCTTTACATTGATTTCAGGAATCTAAATAAAGCCTCTCCTAAAGATAACTATCCCTTGTCAAAAATGGATCATATACTTCAAAGGGTGGTTGGGGCTAAAATAATTTCAATATTGGATGTGTTCTTAGGGTACAATTAGGTTTTAGTACTCCCAAGTGACCAACATAAAACTGCTTTTACTACACCTTGGGGTACATTCATGTATGTCAAAATTCCATTTGGTTTAATGAATGTAGGGGCCACCTTCCAAAGGGCCATGGAAATAGCTTTCTTAGAATACATAGGCTATTTTATAATCATTTACCTTGATTACATCACTGTTTTCTCTAAAACTGATGAAGAACACTTGATTCATTTGAGAAAAGTTTTTGATAAATGTAGGAGATATGGCTTATCTTTAAATCCAAAAAAGACACTCTTTGGTCTCCAAGAAGGGAAAATTCTTGTCCACATTATTTCTGAAGAGAGAATCAAATTAGACCCTAAAAGGATTTATGGCATATTAAAGATCAGCCATCCTAGAAACCTTAAAGAATTACAATCTTTCAATGGGAAGATAAATTTTTTAAGGAGTTTCATCCCCAACCTTTCTAAGCTATTTAGAAATATCACAAACATGCGAAAGAAAGAGGTAGGTGTTAAATGGACAATACAAGATAAAAAATCATTTAAACTGGTAAAACACGCTCTTACTCAAACACCAGTTCTTATTAGTCCTGATTTCACCAAATATTTTTATATCTTTTCTTTTGCATCTGAACATACAATAGCTATGGTATTACTACAAAATAATAACATAGGGCATGAACAACCAATATCCTTTTTTAGTAGGGCTTTGAGAGATGCTCCACTCAAGTATAACATCATGGAGAAACAAGCCTTAGCTTTGGTAAAAGCATTGAAATACTTTAGAGTCTATATTCTACATTCTCACATCATTGCTTTTGTTCCACACACAGTTGTCAAGGATATTCTAAATCAAGACTTTGATGGTAAAAGGGGAAAATGGATTGCTATTATTCTAGAATATGATTTAGAAATCAGGCCTACCAAATTGATCAAAGGGCAGGGATTAGCTAAACTCATGGTTGAGTCAAACTTCCAATGGAGAAACAAGCCTTAACTTTGGTAAAAGCATTCAAAGAATTTAGAGTCTATATTCTACATTCTCACGTCATTGCTTTTGTTCCACACACAATGTTCAAGGATATTCTAAATCAAGACCCTGATGGTAAAAGGGTAAAATGGATTGCTATTATTCTAGAATATGATTTAGAAATCAGACCTACCAAACTGATCAAAGGGCAAGGATTAGCTAAGCTCATGGCTGAGTCAAACTTCCAAGCACCTTATATGAATATGGTTGATGTCTTAGAAGAAATAGAGGAATGCACAGCTCCATTCATTGAAGAAACATTTTTGAATTCACATTGCTATGCTGATATCATATATGTGTTGCTTTACCTGAATGCCCCTCCTTCTTTGTCCAAAGCTAAAGCTAGATTTTTGAAACAAAAGGCTTCAAATTATTGCATATTAGATGAGGTTTTATATTGGAAAAATGCTGTTGGAATATTTCTTAAGTGTTTGCTTGAGGATGATGCAGGAAAAATCATGCATGAACTGCATGAGGGAGAATGTGGAGGACATCTGTACTGGAAGACCGCAACAAATAAAATCCTCAAATCTGGTTACTATTGGCCCACCCTTTTCCAAAATACTCAGAAACTTGTCATGTCTTGCCATAAGTGTCAAATTTTTTATGACAAAAGAAAACTTTTACCCTTACCCTTATATCCCATCAGTGTTGAGGCTCCCTTTCAACAATGGGGCTTGGACTTCATTTGGGAAATTCATCCATCATCATCATCTCAACATAAGTGGATCCTCACTGCCACTAATTATTTTACCAAGTGGATAGAAGCCATGCCCTCTAGGAATGCTATTGACTCTATCATTATCAAGTTCCTTGAAACCAACATACTATCCAGATTTGGTTGTCTAAGAAAAATTATCACAAACAATGTTGTTGCCTTCAAATCTAAGAAAATAGTTGACTTCTACTATAAATATCATATTACATTGGGTCATTCCACTACCTACTATCCCCAAGGAAATGGATTAGTTGAATCCTCCAACAAAATCCTTGTCAATATTATCAAAAAGATGTTGGAACATAATCAGAAATCATGGCATAGTAAGCTTGTTCATGCGTTGTGTTCTGATAGACTAACCACCAAAAATTCAATTAATATGTCCCCCTATCAGCTGGTTTATGGCATGGATGCAGTCTTCCCAAATTCACTAGGAGTTTCAATCATGAAGCTCCTCCAAGAAGTACAATCCGAGGAAAATGATATGCAGAGAAGGATAAATCAGACCATTCATTTGTAGCAAAATAGAGAGGAAGTGTACAGTAAAACAAAAACAATCCAAGAAAATATCAAGAAATTATTTGACAAGAGGACTGAAGAGAATGATTTACAAGTTGGAAATATAGTTCTAAAGTGGGATTCTAGAAGGGAGGAATAGGGAAAACATGGAAAATTTGAAAATATGTGGAAAGGTCCCTATATTATTCATTCTATCAGGGGTGATAATTATTTTTCTCTACAAGAGCTGAATGGAGAAGATTTATTTGGAGGTCGTGTCAATGGCAGGATGCTCAAGCATTATTTTTGCCAAGTGTCCTAGATTTCAGATCTTTTATTTTCCACTGTATATAACATTGTTTTTAAATTTGAAAAAAGAAAAACACAAAAACAACAGAAAAAGAAAAGACGGCATATTCAAAAAATGGTACAACCCCATACCCAAAAAGAAAATTTTCTGAAAGTGAGCCAATCTAAATGCCATTGCTAATTTGAAAATGACATATTGTTTAGTCATCTAGTCTAACCATGGCTAAACATACTTTAAATTTATGTTGATAAGTTAGTAGAAGCACAAATTTATAAATATTTTTTTCAGAGTTGGCTTATCAGTAGAATATATTAGGACAAAATGGAAATGGTTCTAACAAGCTCAAAATAGGAACCAAGAAAGGGAAAATGACAGCTCTAAATAGATCAAAATCAGAGCTAGAAAAAGACTTGAAGGATATTTATAAATTTTTAGATCTTAAAGCCTTCATCATTTTGTTTTATTGTTCTGCAAATAAAGTCTATGTGTAGGTTGTACATACAGCCATAGACACCATATCAAATCAGATAGTCTAATCTTGATTTGACTGTGTTTAAATTTCATGTTTTAGAAATAGAAATAAAATCTGTCAAACAGCTTAATCTTGATAGGTAGTAGCTAGGTAGAAAATAAAGAGTTCAACAGTTTAATCTGAACTCTTGGAAGAGATAAGGATAGGATTAGATAGTTTATTTCTATTTTCAAAAATAAAAATGTCGAAAGAGTTTTCCAGTTCAAATGCACTCAAAGAAAAAAAAATAAAAATTCTAGAACAAGTAAGATAGATCAGCAAGAAAAGAAGAAATCTGCCAAATGGATGAGGCACTGGTCTACTGAAACTCAAATATTTCTGAGGTTTTGGACACCTAAAAGGATAGTTGTCCTCCCCAAATGGATCCATTGTTAGTCATCCATAAGTTTGACTTTATCCAAAGATGAATAAATGTAACAAACCCAAATTTCTAGAACAAAATTTCAAGAACATTATGAATTCTATAAATCTCACTATCTTCATCATTTCAAATCCACCATTCCATTGAAATCTTCATCCATGTCTCCTAAAAAGGTTAGCAGTCTTGTTCCCTAAAAACTGATGTCCCCTAAGCTGCTACTGCTGTTCCTTATTCAAGATCCTCAAGAAACACTACTGAATAAAAAGAGATTGTATGTAGGCCATTTTTTCCATCATTTTCTAAGCCCATTTCATTCTTTTTCCTTTGCATTTATCCTCCATTTTCCCTAAAAAACCCCTTTTAAATCATTAAAAAACCCCTTTTATGGTTTAAAAATGCCTCTTTTCACCTACCAGAACTTCTAATTTGGCCTAAAAACCCATTTTTTGGCCTAAAAACAACCTTTTTCAGAAATAAAACTTTAAGCCTCCTCTGTCATATAACCCAACATTTTGAAACAAAGCGCTTAAGACTTGGCCCCTCCTTTTTCCACCCGACCACTCTCTTCGCGCCTTATTAAACCCTTAGCCCTTTTTATTGTTTTACCCCCAGTCCTTCTTTTACCCATAGGACCGCATTATCCTTGCTACTTCCTTGGCTTCTCTTCCCCTCTGATCCTGATCACCTTATTTCTCCATGGGACTGAGCCTCAGCCCCTTTCCTTAAGCCCTCCTTCCTTTTTCTTTTCCCCACACCTATGTTATTTCTCCACGAATCCCAACCTTCCATCCCGACCATCCAATGGCCAACATGCCTCCCCTCCTACCCTTCATCCTCCTTAACTCTCCTATCTATTCACCCCTACGATCAATCCCCACCATTGATTAACCAAATCCAACGGTTCTCGGTAAAGGTTCCCCATCCAACACCGACGGGACCTACCATGCACTATGCAGAGCTATCATCCAATCACCGCCTGCCACATTTCCTCCACTAACATTGCCCCCCACGCACCTTTCCATCACGCTAAACCTCCGCCGTTGGATCTACCTCCCACGATCCAACGGCTCAAATCACATTTTGCGCAAATTTTGTAGCGAAGGTTTAACACCTCAGATTCATGCAAAGAAATCAGTTTTGCGAGGGGCACATGGCGAGAGATGAATGGAATTGTGTTCCCCTGTGGCTAAACCACCAACCACTCATGGGCAACGTGAAACCACTTATGGTTTCACAAAAATCGCCTTTACCCATTTTTTCATGCCAAAGAATTTCTAAACCTAGTTTTCACAGTTCTGCCATGGAAACCTCTCCCCTATGATTCTCCTTCATCTACGCACTATCCTCCACCTCTGCAATCTCCCCCTCCATCTTCCATTAGCCTCTATGAAGTAGTGTTAAGCCCTTGCGTAGGATTTTATAACATGTTTTGATGGTTGTTTGTAGGTTCTATGGCAGAGGAGGCTATTGACAGTCCAAGACAGTGCTAAGGCCGAGGATCATAGTCCTATGTGGCCCAAAAATCAAAGAAAAAGAGCTAAAGGAGTTATATAAAAATTTTAAACCCTCGATGGGTCATCAAACCCTTCAAACACATTAATAAATCCTACACACGATAAAACAAAGAACAATCAGTAAATTTAAAGGTGGATGCAGACAGAAAAAGGAAAAAGACAATGTCAATGCATTATAGAGGCTTAAGGTGAAATTAGAGCCTTAGAACATAATATTAAAACCTAATCAAGGTTTACAAAGGCATAAGGGATTAATACATGGAAACAGTTGTTAAAAATAAAAGAGTTAAAGGCTAAAAACTATGTCTTAAAGGGAAAGCCAACAAATAGTCACAGTGGAAAGGGTTAAGGCAGAAGATTGAAGGATTAAAAGTTTAATCCTACAATTTTAATAATAAAAAACAGTTTAAAGGTGGATACGGTCAACAAAAGAACAAATTGAAGACCAAAGAAGGCATGATCAACCTCAAAAGCACAAAATTAGAGTCAAAACAGAGTATCAAGGTATACGGAGACATACAGAAGTGTTAAAGGTTCAAATTAGCAGATCAATGCTAAAAGAGCCTTAAAACACACTTAAATGATGAAATAAAGGCAGATTAGGCCTAAAGAGAAGTTTTTAGAATTTAATCAACAAGACTTAGGCTCAAAGATAGCCTCGAATACATCAAAGGAGGAGTTATTCACTTAATAAATCAAAAGTGACACCTTTCACTTACTTTATACCTCAAAGGGAAAATTGGCAGTTATTACACAAAAAGATATTTTATAATTGTCAGACAATTATTGTAAAGGGCGGAAAGGAGCCTCAAAGTCAATATTTTCAGCTATTTCATCCTCAGGAAGTAAAGATAGATTTAATACACAGATAAATAGTTGAGAAACATTCCTACCTTATGCCTTGCATGGTTTTTAAGAATAGGAGTGGATTTACTATGTCATTAATGCCATTTTGAACCCTAGATGTTTCCACCTCCTCATTTGCAGTATAAATACTGCATTCAAACTCATTGTATAAGGAGGCATTTGATAACTCTTCGAAGTAATATATAGTTCTGCTGAGATTGAAAATAAATTGATGTATTGGAACCTGTGGATGTTTTGACTTGTTTGTGGATGGAGAAAGCTCTGTCATTGGATCCCTGAGCTTGGCTATTGGTGAATTATTCTAAACTATTAATGTTTTTTCCTGTTTTCCATTCCGTTTCATTAGTTCTTGCTTATAGTAGAGTAAAATTTTTAGGCTAAGAAATGTCTCCTGGAAGCACCTTAGACCTGTTTACTCTTCACTGTCTTTATGTTTTCATCTGCTGAATGTTTGATTGAGTGGTTTAACTACTTTTCAAACTTTAAAGCTTGCTTATTTCAGAAGTAATTCAATACAGTTGGCCTCAAGATGATTCATGGTTTTTGCTGCTTCTTCTTGGCACTTTAAAAACTATTTATAAAGTCCCCTTTCAAAGTACCCTTGTCCAAAGTTTGCCAAAGAGGTATGTTTTGATCATACCCTTTGAACTTGCTCAAATAATTGTTTTAAAAGTCTTTATAATTGTAGTCCTAGATGTTTAGGAGTTCCCTCTTCCATGAATGTAGTTATCTGTTTATATTGAATGTTTTCTCATCCTTGAAAGTGAAGTCTTTGATGAAATAGAGTGTTCCTCAACTCTTAGATTTCATTTTGAAAGTTTGTCTTGAAATTGTTATTTTTTGAAGTGTAATTTCTAGAATTCATAATTAGCCCTGTCTATAAATCATTTCTTCATGTTCAGATAATGTTTTAAGTCCCTCTGTTGAGAAGTACATATAAATAAGGATTCTTAATTTCCCTTAGTTCTAGTTTTCATTCTAAAACCCTTAATGTTCATTTCATTTCACTTGAAAACTTTGCAGATCCAATAGCCAATTTATATTTTCCCTTTGACACCCCTGATTCATCTACAAACTCATTACCATTTCCCTTTACTATCTATGTTTCCTAGATCATCATTTCCCATCAAACAATCAAACAAACTCAAGCTTAATAATTGGCCTAAAATAAACCTATTTACAAGCAAACAAGTCATTTCTTTGCAAACAAATTGAGAGATCCATCTCTTAGACTAGGAGGGCTAGATCCTAGAGCTCTAAAGACTAGTTTTTTTGTTGCCTTGTCATTTAGTATGCCAATCTGCTAAATCACAGGATCCCAACACTTCCAATGGTTGGGCCTCTTTCATAATGCTCAAAAACATGTTTTTTCATCAATCTATAATACTTAACTGGATCAAACAATGTCTCCAATGGCTCCATAATAGTAAAAAACCCCTAGCTAGGCTCTTTCTGCTTCGAAAAAGGCTAAAAAATGAATTAGTTATTCTCCCCCTTTATTTTTTCACTATCTTTCCTACAAATCACACCTTCTTGAATTTTTTTTTAGAAAATCTGACTTTTGTGGCAATGTGGGGCAACAAGGCTAACAGTTTCACCCCACCCCAACGTGATTCCTGCCGCATCGGGTGAAAAATTTCACCTCCTTAATTTTCCTGTGCCAACATTTATCTGGTTAATTGGACACCACGTTGCCTCTCCTCCAATGTCAATTTTAGCCTCGTCATACCATTTCCCATTGATGGTAACTGCGACATTGAACTGTGATCTCCGTGGAAATGTGAATCATATAAAAATATTCGTTAGATCCAGACCACTAGAACCAAACTGTTACATCAATTGTTAACATTTTTTGCCGAGAGGTGTTCACATGTGATAGTTCAAGACTATCAATGCCTAACTCATCTGCCACCATAACCTATGGCATCAAACTTTAATCTTTCCATGTGAACATCGTTCCAATGCCCCTTAACCCGCCATGGTAAATGTTGACAAAACCGTTGGAAATAACTTAAATGGTGGTAATAAAATTCACATATGAAAACTTAAACTACCAAAGTTAACACTCATTCAAGAGGATTAAAATTTAGTGGGACCTATTGCACAAACTTTGGGTCTCATGGGTTATATATATGGTTTGGTTGAAATATATCCACCAATACGTATGTGTTTCAAACTTTAGGTTATGTGGTATATATATGTGGTTATATTTTCCATATATTGCTACAAAAAACTTTGGTTAATGATTATACAATGTTTCAGGGTCGGGGTTAGCCCATACCCCTGGTTTGTGGCCTGGGGTTGGGGGTTAGCCACAGTCTCCTCACCCAATACCAAAGCAGTTAAAATTTAAATAGATGTGGATACTTATTGTAGTTAATAACTACCGCAACCAAGATGCTTGGAGACCTTTAGTGCTTGGTGGGTTTCTCATGCTTGAATCCCCAAAGGCCCACTTTGGCCTAAACCATAATTTTACATGGCCACTAAGAGACCATTTGGAAGCCTTTGGTTGGACCACATGGTCCTCTCTTGGACCAACACACCATGCTATAAACCAATCAAAGACCATGAAATTAGAGCCAATAGGATTGTCCCAAGTGTCAAGTAGCCACTGGTGATAGGATAACATTCAACCTACCATGTCATGGTCCAATTAGTAGTATGGACTGCTAACTGTGCATCTGTGTATAACCAAATCCAAAAAAAAATCTTCCCAGAAAAAACACAATGTGATATCAAGAGCATCCAATTTCATAACAAGTTGCACCATATCCAGGACGACCAGATATACACATTGGTGCTGGTTTCAATCCGTTATGAAAACTTTGAATTTTATGCATAAAATTGATCCATCAAATCAGAGAGAGAGGGGGGTAAGAATAAATACATAGAGAGATAAAGGTGGAGGGATAGAGAGAGGGAGTGATAAGAAATATGGAGAGAAAAGGAGAGAGGAGATTATCTAGGTGGATATTTTTGGCCACCTCCCTATTCCACTTTGATCCCCACCATTACTTCTTTCATCTTTTCAGTTTCCTTAATTGTAGCACAATTTACTATTTTTGAGGCCCTAAATGACATTTTTTTGGTATCAAACCTTCGGTGACTGTGAGTCCATACAACAATTTTAGTCCTCAGATAGATACTTCTAACGATGTATCATGTGCATCAAATGGAGGTAGTATGCCAATCACGACCCTGGGAAATTGATGTAAACATTTACCCCAATAGGGCCCATATTCTAGCATTTCATCTCCTAGGGTTACGTTTTTGGATGTTTAGCATTTTCTATTGTTTCTCAATAATATATAGGCCTTCGAGCCTCATTGTAACATAGATTTTAGAGGCCTGTAGCCACCACATATCTTCTTAGAGATAAGCTACCAGCACCCTAGATATTTTATTTCTATAAGAACAACACGGTGAAGCTGAGGAAGGACACGGGAAAGTGGTGTGAGTTCCATAATAGCTCCACTCACAATAAAAGTGAGTGTCAGACCAAGAAATAACTGGTGGCCAAGATGAAGGCTTCTGAATTAGATGCATGCTACGACACTGTATCAGAACCCTATAAGGGGAATGACAGAGGGATGCATATTATCATTGCGGAGCCCAGCGCCACTGTTCCCACCAAGAAGATCCAAAATGAAGAAATATAAGATCCAGACGAGGAGGAGTGTCTCTTCCACTCCAAAATGTGGGTAAAGGGTTGCCCACTACGGTTCATTGTCGACAGTGGGAGAAAAAATAACCTCATTTCAGCAGAGGTCGTGAAGTGGTTGGGCTTGCCAACCATAACACACCCATAATCGTACACCATCAGGTGGCTTCACCAAGGATGGGATCTCCATGTCAGGCAGTAGTGCCACCTTACCTACAACATGAATCCCTTCACCGATGAGGTATTATGTGACATTGTTCCTCTTGATGTTTGTGGTGTATTATTAGGCCAACCATAATTATGGAAGTGACATGTTGTGTATGAGTCCCGACCTCGTTGTTATTGGTACTTTAGGAAATAAGTTGTACATGATACTAGAGGTACCACTGCATGCCGCTATCTCTTTTTCTATTACAAAATAATGCAGTAAGCTCATTTCCAAAACCGGGATTTTTTTTTTCCTAATGATCTTCCCTCAAGGAAATAAGAAGATTATGGCTACCGTTAGCCACCTATAAAATTTGTTATATCAAAATGTGGCTAAAACATTTTTGAAGCCTTCAAGAAACAAGTTTTATTGCAAAAAATTTTATCTCTTGAAGACTCATGAAGACATCATGCCCTTTGCTAAATCTTCACTGCTGTTTCCCTTTCAAAGTCTGAAATTTTGTTCTTTTCATGAAGAAAAGACTGCTGCAAAATCCATTTTTTCCCTCCCTCCATTTCAAAACTAACCTTCATTTTTATTCCCCTTTTTCCCATGAAATTCCTCTATGTTTCATTTATTCCCCTTTCCCCTTCATGAGAATCCTTTTACAAGGTTTAAAACTCACTTTTAAACCTTACCGAAACCCCAAAATCCATCAAAGAACTTTGAAATTTTATAAAAATAAGCCTTTTTTTCTTACAGGCCTAAGCCCCTTTGGCCTTAGCCCCCAACCCATTTTCCTGCATAAATACCGGGGCTAGAACCCAGTGCTAAACCTATCGGGCACTTATCGTATCTGCAACAAATGATGAACGCAAGTCTTTGGCCTTTATAAGACTTCTGATGCGATTAGCCTCTAGTTATTAGCCCCCGATCTTATTACCACTTTATATAACCACAAGGCCCGCACTCAGGCACTTAGCACTTCGTATAAATCCTTCCCGATCACTTTTTTCCCTTTGTAAATACACAAAAACCCCTTTTTTATGTTTTTAACTAAGCGCACCGGTGCGATGTTTTTAATGAAAGAAGACCATTGGTTTGTTTTCTTGATCAATGATCTATATATTCTCGCATCGGAAATTTAGTTGAATGGGTAGATTGAAAAACCTGCACCGGTGTTTCGATACCAATTGGCACCCTTATATATAGCCCCAGTCCCTTTTCCTTCATATAAACCATCAGCCCCGCAATCAGGCGCTAAAATTCATGTATATAACCCGCCCGAGACCATAAAAACCTTTGTATTTCATTAATTTTTGGTTTTCATATGTTTTAAAGGGTTTCTACCAGTGCATGATTTGAAACAATATCCACCATTGATCCCAGACCAATCAACGGACCGTGCAGTATCGCATCGGCAAAAGTCAAAGGGTGCATTTCATATTGTATTTACCTCTCCCCGATTGGCAATCTTCTGATAAAATTTTGGCCATTGATCTCACCCCACCATCCCAGATCCAGCAGTTGATATTTCCCACACTCAAAGCCCTATCCCCGTTGAAAAAATATTCTTATTCACTCCCCACCATCGATCTAATCCTCAGATCGACGGCCATCGCTCAATCGCATTGGCGCCATTTAGTTTTGTTCCCCCGCCGATAGAAAATCCCTGATTGCATCTGGACCGTCCATCACGTCTCATCCGATGGTCCAGATATTCTCTCTCCTCCATTTGTTATTTTCATTTACCCCACTGTATAAAGTTTTAAGCCAATCCCAGCCATTGATCTCTGCAGATCAACGACCCATGTTAACTCTTCATCCGCCTCTTGTTTTATTTCTTTATACCCCAGATCGAATCCTGACTGTTGATCCTCTACATCCAATGGCTCATATTAATCCTAACAGGCCTGCCTCCTGTGGGTCCTGCCTTCCTCAGATTTAATCTCAACCATCCAATCCTTGATCCAATAGCTCAGATTGAAACTACCCCACTTCTTTCCATCCATGCATCTTTCCCACCGGCGCGTGCGATCCACACCATCGGGTCTTCGCCCCTCAATCTAACAGCTGGCATTAGGTTTTGCATTTTTTCTGCGACAGAGACTTAACGCCCAAAAATTATGTGAAAAAAGTGGTTTTCCCATGGACACGTGGCGGGCGGCGTATTGTATCGCTTTCAAAAAGGTGAAACCACCTCTCTGCCCTTTTCAAAGCGCAAAACCCATGGTTTTCTCCTTCGAAACCACTTTTCCCCATTTCTATTTTGTTTTATCCCGTTTTCTCCCCGTCGTTGATCTTTGCAGATCAACGGTTCAGATTTAATCTGGCCATTATATTATTGCCCTCTGCCTTTTCCAAAGTGGTTTCAACGTGCAATCTCCATCATTGATCTCGTGGCCTGATCTCATCTAATGGCCCACGATCATCCTGAAACCCCAATTTCAATTCTTATGCATTTTACCTCTGCCGAAGGAAATTTCATCTGTTTCCTTTGTTTTTGTTCCAAATTCCAATAATGTGACCATTTGAATTATATTCCTCCCAATTAATCCTAACTGTCGATCTCTACAGATCAATGGATCTGACTTAATTCTGCATTGCTTATTCATCCACTTCTCTCCTTTTGACCCCCACGAACAAATCTCCACCGTTGGATGCCATCATCCAATGACCATGCTCCTACCCGAAACCTCCTAAGCAGTTTTACCAACTAACGTAATATTTTATAACATTTTTTTGTATTTTGCAGGTTCTAATTTTTTTTTCATATGATTTTAAAGAAGAACAAAAGCTGAGGATGACGATCCTCCATGCTTTCGTTTATTGAAGAATATCCATCTGCGGGGTTCCATATCACGTTTCATCAGTGTATCTTGGGCATTGATGCCATATGAACCCCCTGTACACCTGCACATCAACAAGACATATAGAATTAAATAAAACAAAAGAGTATCAGTGTTGAATATTAAATCAAGCCATAAATGAAGAATTGAAGTTGATTTACACAGTTTGGATGGATTACGGCTAAGATCAAAATCAAAAGCCTAATCCATTAAATTAAACACAATTAAAGACATATCAAAAATATTTATCAGTCAGAAAGTGCCTCCACTGCCACATCATAGGCTTATCGATTCCTCTCAGCTACCCAATGCCACCTGTAGCCTCAGAGCATTCAACAGAGGCCTAGTTATGATCAGAAAAGAAGATATTTTCCTCAATGCAGCCGAATAGTTAATTCAGCCAAAGGAACTTAATGCAAAAATATCAACAGAGTTATTACAACATGAAATAGAGCCTCAAAGTCAACAAAATCTCCCACCGAGCTTAATTCTTAAATGTAAAACAATTAATACAGAAAAAACATATGTAAACTTTTCCATCAAGCCCCTCAAAGGCTAAGAAGCATTAATCTGTATTAATTGACCTTGAAGATCTTTTGACCCATTCCACCTCCTCATATCTTCTATAAATACTTCTGTAGAAGATGAAACAATCTTGGTTGCAGAACTTTTAGATATACTTGTGCTCAAATTTTATACTTGTAAATAGTGTTCAAAGGCTCCTGAGGCTCTGTTTGTGATAGAATAGTTAGACTAAAAAGTGAAGATGATTGCTAAACTGAAACATTGAACCTGAAGATTGTAACTAGTTTGACATCAATAACAAGTTGTTTCTTGGGATCCTGGTCTATATCACTAGTGAAGTGCTCCTTTCTGTGTAATTGTTTTTCCTTTTGTGTATTCCATATTTTCCATTTATTCTCTGATAAAGAATAGTAAGCATAGATTTAGGACTTACTATTTATAGTACCCTTCTCTGGCTGATAATCTTTATCTCAATGTTTTCCTCTAATTGGTTTATTCAAGAATGATTCAATACAGTTTAAGCAGTTAGAAATGTTGGCGTTCCCTCGTCCTACTGTTTTCTTTAAACATTATTCTTGAATGTTATTTTCATTATTTTCTCATTAAAGTTGGACTGGAAAAGTGATGGTGAGCCCTTTTTTCTAGCTTCTTTCTCCAAAGGTAGATTCTGAAAGTTTCCCTTAAGTGTTGGCTAAAAGCAGATTAGATTTAAAAGTATCTTATCTGATCTTAAGTTGCACTTTGTTTCTCTTATGTGTTTTCATACTTTCTGAAGGTAATTATGTGTATTACTGGATTTTTTTTCAATTAATTTTCTTTAATAAGAACTTTCCCAAGAAGTCTATGGTTAGCCCCGTCCTTGGTAAGTTTTAAACAGTTACTTAAGAGGCTTTTCTTGTTTGGACTGAATATAAACCCTTGTTGAAATTATTATCAGTTTCCACCCCTCCAACACTTTATTTTTTCCATTCCATCATTTAATCTCAATTATCTTGTGATATAGATGACTTGCCCCTTCGATCACTCTTGATGTTGTTGCTTAATTAAACCCTCTTATGACTCCATAGCCCACTGGACTAAAAACCAACGTTATATCTATCTTTTTAGCCAAAGCTTGTTCTGATTTCTTGCAACTTCACACCTTTGAAACTATTTTCATTTAGGACGTTCCACTCAAATAATAATCATGCTAAGCCATCCAAAATAAACAAAAACCCTCAGACTTCATAACTAGCCTAATATCATTACCCAAAAACTTAAAGATAAATCAATCTTTGCACTTTACTGGAGAGATCCCTCTCCAGATTCAGGAGGGCTAGATCCTAGAATCCAAAAGTGGTTGAAATAATGTTCTCTCTGTAGTTTGAATTTTCCAATATTGCAAATTACAGGGAGCTAACATCTCTGGCGACTCCACTAGGGAACAACTGAGAAAATATTCATTCCAAAAAACCCCTCGAGTACAAGTAGCATTCTTCAAGCACTACCAAGCAATGGTAATCATGATAAAACTTATCTGAATCAGTGACAAACTAAGGACATCTTAGGATTCTCATAAGTGGTTATCTAATCTTGAAGGATCAGCTAGCTTAGCCATAAGAGTAGATTGTCTCTGTCTCATAACTGTAGCTAAGTTTTGAAATAGATATAAGGCACTATTAGAACCCATTAGGACTAAAAAATAACTTAGAAAACCCATAATCTCTTTATATTGCTACATGGTGGTGGACCATAAAACATTTTACCTCCAAAAGAGCTAAAAAATTCCATCTGGCGACTCGACACTCTGAAACTTCCAAAAGACCAAATAACTCCACTGGTACAAGACCTTGAACTGATTGAACAGACATAGTGACCTCTTTCCCGAATTACAAACTTGGATTTAGATGTAGACCTAGAAGACAAACCTATTGTCATGATGGAAAAATTGATGTACATGCTTGGAAGAAGGGTGGATAGGTTTATGGCTAATCTTAACGTTAATGATCCAGAGCATCATATACCTTTCCCTCCGAAAACAAAACCTCTATCACCACAAGAAATGTATAATGAACAAGATGATAAATGAAATAATCAAGAAAATTTTCTAATCATGATGGAAAAGATGATGTATATGCTTGGAAAGAGAATGGATAATTTGATGGCTAATATGAATATTGATGATCTAGAACAGCCTATGCCTTTCCTTGGTCAAACACAAGCCCAATCACCTCAAGACCAAGACAGTGACCAAGACATGTATCATGATCAACACTTTATAGAAGATGATGGGAAAACTTACAAAGAAAGAAATGAATAAGGTTGTCAAGAAATTCTTGATTGCCTTCCTATCTCTTGTACCATGCTAATTAGGGACCTTCACGATCAAATTGCAGATACTAATAGTGAGGAGTGCTTTGAGGAGACAAGTAGCCATTTGGAAAACACAAAAGCTAAAATGGAAGAGACACCAACACATATCGAAACCCTTCATTTGTGTTATAACTCATTTCATATTATACAACAAGAGTGGCACCCTGATAATGAAGAGAAAATAACTCATAGACCCGATATACAAACTAAATATCAAAACAATCATGAGGGATTTTTTGAAATGAGAAAATATCAGGAAACAATAGAAAATCCTCAAAGTTTCCCTGCAAGCACAAGTGAAGTTCCCATAGAAGAGGCTCAAGAAAACATCCAGCCTCAAGATTAGTTTTTACAAGAGACAGAGAACTGTTGTACTTCTGTTCAAAGGAACATAGAAACATATTCCCCTTTGACAGAAAAATAGATAGATCAGACTACTAATAAACAGTCAGTCTCTGGTATTTGTTGCAAAATAAATACTCTTGCTCATTCACATAGAGAAATTTGTTGTAAAGATGTAGAAAGTTCTTTTGGTGATCATAAGAAAGAGGGTAGTTCCTTTTCTATTTTTACTGAAAGAAAAATCCCTCCTTTAACAGAAGAACAGATTGATCAAATACTAAGAAAAAAATACCCTCTAAACCATCATCTCAATAAGATAGCTATGAAAATGGTTCCTATTCCATAGAACAATCTAATGGCACTCAGGGCAAAGAGGATAGTAAGGAAATTAATGATAATGCTGAAACTAGTCCTCTTTGGAATATGAATTTTGATGGGTCATGTACTAAAATTAGTGTAGGTGCAGGAATATGGCTTTATGATACAGAAAAAAAATATTCTGAAGCCTATTCATATAAATTGAACTTTCAATGCACAACTGACATAGTAGAGTATGAGGCACTCCTCTTAGGGTTACACTTATTGAAGAAATCAGGAGCCCAAAAGATAACAGTTCATGGAAACGTAGAATTGGTAATTAGGCAAGTGAGAGGTGAATCCATGGTTAAACATCCCAGAATTAAATCTTATAAGGATGATGCCATGGATTTGTTAAAATATTTTGAAGAATTCCAACTTATCCTTGTTCCTAAAGACCAAAACAGTTTTGCTAGTGGATTATCTCTTGTGGCTAGTACAGGTATGAGACCTTGGGAGATAAAACAATATACAATTCAAGAAAAATTCAGACCAGTTGTCCCAAACAATAAAAGATACTGGAAAAACTTTGAGGGAGAAAAACAAATAGAAGACCATCCTACTGAGGATATACCATCTTTTCAAGAAGAAAATTCTCCCATCACTGATATCAATCTGCCATTCAAAAAACCTGAATTTATATCAGAAGAAAGCATAATTTTAGAAAAAGAAATTTTTTCACTATTTGTTGATTTGCAGGTTAAAGATGATGATGCTCCCAAGCAACGTACTGAAGACATAGTCCTCAAAGCTGATATCTTGGAGGCAGACAATCTACCAGACATGGAGAGCCAAAAAGAAAAGAACCTTCATCTTTTCTTTGTTGATCCTTTGGAAGAGTGTGTGAAGGTCCCAACCAGCTCAAATTATCAAGCATTGATCCTTTGCAAGAGCCAAAGACGTGAAAATTTGTCACCTTCTGTGATAGCCTTAGTTTTGAAGATTAATCTTCAAATTGTACTATGGATACCTCTGACAAGTAGCCAGAGTTTCTTCTTCTTTATGATACTGCTCAAATGGCTACATTGGCACTTTTGTATCATATGAGAATGTAAATAATCCAAGTTAGATTAGGTTATATAGGAATGTCAATAAAGCTCAACTCTGAGCAATTAGATAGTTGCTTATTTTTGTCTCCAAAGAAAAATCAAAATCACAAAAATACAAAAACAACAAAAAGAGAAAAGAGGGTAGATTGTAAAAAACAATAAAGGTACAACCCCATACCAAAAAAGAGAAACAAATATGAAAGTGTGAAAGCTTAAATGCCACTCCTGAAAACACACTTCTAGTTAGTCATACTGCCTAATCATACTAATTAGTTTTAAATTGATTGCCGACAGGTTAGTGAATTCGATTTGCAAAACAACTTAATATTGGCTTATCAGTTGATAGATTAGGATAGAAATTAAAGGTTCAAACAAGCTCAAAATCTAAACCTTAGTTTTCAAAAGAAGAATGACTCCAATTTTTTTTAATTCTGAGTCAATAATAGAGGTAAAATTGGTTCTAATCAGCTCAAAATATAAACTAGTCAAAAAAGGAATAACAGCTCAAACAAAAGTGAAGAACAGAGCTAAAAAAAAAAAGATGAAGGAAGTGCTTTGAACTTTCATATTTTAAGCCTTCCATTTTGATTTAATTTTCTGCAAAATAATATCTATGTGCAGCTTGTTTCTTATGCCATAGATTAGCAACAAGTCAGACTATTCGATCCTAACTTGTATGCTTTTAAATTTCTATTTTAGAAATTAGTGAATAAAAATATGTTAGACTGTTTAATCCTAACAGATTAGTAGATTAGGTAGAGAAGCATATGAACTCAAATGTTTAACTTGAGTTCATGGAGAAATAAGAAGTAGAAATAGATTATATTTTTTTCTTTCAAAAGAATAAAATGTTGTAAGAGAGTTTTCCAATCCAAGTGCACTCAAAAGAAGAAAAAATGTTAGATTAGTAGGGTTGGGTAGGTAGAAATCTTGTGTTGATCAAATTCCATTGTTTTTCATGGTTGCTAACATTTTCCATAGAAAAAGGAGATCATCCAAGAAAAGAAAGTTGCAGCCCAATGGATGAGACACTGATCAGCCACCAGAGAATGTGAGTCTGAAGTTCTTGATGCCTTCAAGAAGGCACCATCCCCAAGTGGAGCCGTTTTTAGCCACCTATAAAATTTGTTATATCAAAAGGTGGCTAAAACATTTTTGGAGCCTTCAAGAAACAAGTTTTATTGAAAAAAATGTTATCTCTTGAAGACTCATGAAGACATCATGGCCTTTTTTAAATCTTCAATGCTGTTTCCCTTACAAAGTCTGAAATTCTGTTGTTTTCATGAAGAAAAGACTGCTGCAAAATCCATTTTTTCCCTCCCTCCATTTAAAAACTAACCGTCATTTTTATTCCCCTTTTTCCCATGAAATTCCTCTATCTTTCATTTATTCCCCTTTCCCCTTCATGAGAATCCTTTTACAAGGTTTAAAACTCACTTTTAAACCTTACCGAAACCCCAAAATCCATCAAAAAACTTTGAAAATTTCAAAAAGATAAGCTTTTTTGTCTTGCAGGCCTAAGCCCCTTTGGCCTTAGCCCGCAGCCCATTTTCCTGCATAAATCCCGGGGCTAGAACCCAGTGCTAAACCTATCAAGTGCTTATTGCATAGGCAACAAATGATGAACACAAGTCTTTGGCCTTTATAAGACTTCCGATGCGATTAGCCTCTAGTTATTAGCCCCCGATCTTATTACCACTTTATATAACCAGAAGGCCCACAATCGGGCACTTAGCACTTCATATAAATCCTTACCGATCACTTTTTCCCCTTTGTAAATACATAAAAACCCCTTTTCTATGGTTTTAACTAAGCGTGCCGGTGCGATGTTTTTAATGAAATAAGACCATTGGTTTGTTTTCCCGATCAATGATCTATCATCTATATATTCTCACATTGGATTTTTAGTTGAATGGGTATATTGAAAAGCCTGCACCCTTGTTCCGATACTGATTGGCACCCTTATATATAGCCCCGGTCCATTTGCCTTCATATAAACCATCATCCCTGCAATCGGGCACTAAAATTCATGTATATAACCTGCCCGACACCATAAAAACCTTTGTATTTCATTAATTTTTAGTTTTCATATGTTTTAAAGGGTTTTTGTCAGTGCATGATTTGAAACAATATCCACCGTTGATCCCAGACCAATCAAAGTATCGCAATGGAAAATGTCAAAGGGTGCATGTCATATTGTATTTACCTCTCCCTGATTGGTGATCTCCCGATAAAATTTCAGCCGTTGATCTCACCCCACCATCCTATATCCAACAGTTGATATTGTCCCCGCTCAAAGCCCTATCCCCACTGAAAAACTCTTCCGATTCACTCCCCACCGTCGATCTGATCCTCAGATCGACGCCGAGTGCTCAATCGCATCAACGACATTCAGTGTTTTTCCCTCGCCGATAGAAAATCTCTGATTGCATCTAGACCATCCATCACGTCTCATCTGATGGTCCAGATCTTCTCTCACCTCCCTTTGTTATTTTCATTTACCCCACTGTATAAGGTTTTAAGCCAATCCCAGCTGATGATCTCTATAGATCAACACCCCATGTTAATCCTTCCTTCGCCTCTTGTTTTATTTCTTTATACCCCATATCAAATCCTGACCATTGATCATGTGCATCCAACAACTCATATTAATCCTAACAGGCCTGCCTCATGTGGGTCCTGCCTTCCACAGATTTAATCTCAGTCGTCCAATCCTTGATCCAATGGCTCAGATTGAAACCACCCACTTCTTTATGTCCATGCATCTTTCCCATTGGCATGTGCCATCCACACTGTTGGATCTTCGCCCCTCAATCCAATGGCAAGCATTGGGTTTCACATTTTTTCTGCGACAGAGACTTAACGCCCAAAAATTATGTGAAAAAACCAGTTTTCCCTTGGACACATGGCAGGAAGCGTATTGTATCGCGTTCAAAAAGATGAAACCACCTCTCTGCCCTTTTTGGAGCACAAAACCCGTGGTTTTCTCCTCTGGAACCATTTTTACCCATTTCTATTGCATTTTATCGCATTCGCTCCCCGCCGTTGATATCTGCAGATCAATGGTTCGGATTTAATCTGGCCATTATATTATCACCCTCCACCTTTTCCAAAGAGGTTTCAACGTGCAACCTCTGTCGTTGATCTCATGGTCTGATCTCATTTGACGGCCCACGATCATCCCAAAACCCCAATTTCAATTCTTGTGCACTTTACCTCCGCCGAAGAAAATTTCATCTATTTCCTTTGCTTTTCTTCCAAATTCCAATAATGTGACCATTTGCATTATATTCCTCCCAATTAATTCTAATCGTCGATCTTTGCAGATCAACGGATTTGACTTAATTTTCCACTGCTTATTCATCCACTTCTCTCCATTTGACCCCCACAAACACATCTCCACCATTAGATGCCCTCATCCAATGGCCATGCTCCTACCCAAAACATCCTAAGCAGTTTTACCCAAAAACGCAAGATTTTATAAAAAAATTTGTATTTTGCAGGTCTAAAGTTTTTTTTTTCATATAATTTTAAAGAAGAACAAAAGCCGAGGATGATGATCCTCCGAGCTTTTGTTTATTGAAGAATATCCATTTGCAGGGTTCCATATCATGTTTTATCGGTGTATCATGGGAACTGATGCCACATGAACCTCTTGTACACCTGCACATCAACAAGACATAGAGAATTAAATCAAATAAAAGACTATCAGTGTTGAAGATTAATCAAGCTAGAAATGAAGAATTGAAGTTGATTTACACAGTTTTGATGGATTACGGCTAAGATCAAAATCAAAAGCCTAATCCATTAAATTAAACACAATTAAAGACATATGAAAAAGATTTATCAGTTAGAAAGAGCCTCCACTGCCACATCAGAGGATAATTGATTCCTCGCAGCTACCCAATGGCACCTGTAGCCTCAGAGCATTCAACAGAGGCTGAGTTATGATCAGAAAAGAAGATGTTTGCCTCAGCGCAGCCGAGTAGTTAATTCAGCCAAAGGAACTTAATGAAAAAATATCAGCAGAGTTATTACAACATGAAACAGAGCCTCAAAGTCAGCAAAAGCTCCCACCGAGCTTAATTCTTAAATGTAAAACAATTAATACAGACGAAACATCTGTAAACTTCTCCATCAAGCCCCTCAAAGGTCAAGAAGCATTAATCTATATTAATTGACCTTGGAGATCTTTTGACCCATTCCACCTCCTCATATCTTCTATAAATACTTCTGTAGAAGATGAAACAATCTTGGTTGCAGAACTTTTGAATATACTTGTGCTCATATTTTATACTTGTAAATAGTGTTCAAAGGCTCCTGAAGCTCTATTTGTGATAGAATATTTAGGCTGAAAAGTGAAGATGATTACTGAACTGAAACACTGAACCTGAAGACTATAACTAGTTTGACATCAATAACAAGTTGTTTCTTAGGATCCTGGTCTATATCACTGGTGAAGTGCTCCTTTCTGTGTAATTGTTTTTCCTTTTATGTATGACATATTGTCCATTTATTCTCTGATAAAGAACAACAAGCATAGAGTTAGGAATTACTGTTTACAGTACCCTTCTTTGACTGATAAGCTTTATCTCAATTTTTTCCTCTAATTTGTTTATTCAAGGATGATTAAATACAGTTTAAGCAGTTAGGAATGCTGGCGTTCCCTCGTCCTAATGTTTGCTTTAAAAATTATTCTTGAATGTTATTTTCATTATTTTCTCATTAAAGTTGGACTAGAAAAGTGATGGTGAGCCCTGTTTTCTAGATTCTTTCTCCAAAGGTAGATTCTAAAAGTTTCCCTTGAGTGTTGGCTAAAATCAGACTAGATTTAAAAGTATCTTATCTGATTTTAAGTTGCACTTTGTTTCTCTTATGTGTTTTCATACTTTCTGAAGGTAATTATGTGGATTACGGGATTGTTTTTCAATTAAGTTGCTTTAATAAGAGCTTGCCCAAGAAGTCTATGGTTAACCCTATCCTTGGTTGGTTTTAAATAGTTACTTAAGAGGATTTTCTTGTTTGGATTGACTATAAATCCTTGTTGAAATTATTATCAGTTTCCACCCCTCCAACACTTTATGGTTTCCATTCGATCATTTAATCTTAATGATCTTGTGATATATATGACCTTCCCCTTGGATCACTCTTGATGTTGTTGCTCAATTAAACCCTCTTATGACTCCATAGCCCAATGGACTAAAAACCAGCGTTATATCTATCTTTTCGGCTAAAGCTTGTTCTGATTGCTTGCAACTTCACACCTTTGAAACTCTTTTAATTTAGGACTTTCCACTCAAATAATAGTCATGCTCAACCATCCAAAACAAACAAAAACCCTCAGACTTCATAACTAGCCTAATATCAATACCCAAAACCTTAAAGATAAATCAATCTTTGCACTTTATTGGAGAGATCCCTTTCCGGATTTAGGAGGGCTAGATCCTAGAATCCCAAAGTGGTTGAAATAGTGTTCTCTCTGCAGTTTTATTTTCCAATATTGCAAATTACAAGGAGCTAATAGCTATGACCTTCGGACGGGGCTCCTATGCATGAGAACAACAAATGGACAAGGTCGTGGAGGAGTACCCATACATATTCACCTCACCCATAGGTGTGCCTTTGCACTGTCAGGTCTAATGCCCCATTGATCTGACTCGAGATGCGCCACTACCCAATGGACCAATCTATCAGTGCTCTACTATGGAGAAAAATGAAATCAAGAGGCACATTTAGGAGATACTACAGAAAGGTTATAGCCGGCCAAGTTCATTGCCCTGTGGAAACCCGATTGTGTTGTTGCATTTGAAGGATGGGATTTGGAGACTCTGTATTCACTATTGGCCACTGAAAAAGATCGATTTCTGGAATAGGTACCAATCACATAGATTAATGACCTTATGGACCAACTCAAAGGGGAAATTTTTTTCATGAATATCGACTTAAAGTCTGTGTATCACCAGGTACCAATCGAATTATCTGATGTGTGGAAAACTTCTTTCAAATCCAAGGAGGGCTTGTTTGAATGGCTAGTCAAGCCTTTCAGTTTAAAAAATGCTTCTGCTCCCTCCATGAGTTTGATAGATGACATCTTACGACCAGTCACCAACTCATTTTTAGTAGTGTACTTGGATGACATCCTAATCTTCAACCAGACTTGGGAAGAGCACCTCCACCAGATCTGACATTTCCTCCAAACACTACATAAACACAAGTTGCGTGCCAATTCAGAGAAGTTCACTTTTTTCATGACCTACGTTCAATATCTGGGATATATTATTGATGAGCGGGTGGTGCATATGGATCTAACCAAGATCCAAGTCATTTCGGATTAGACAGCCCCAACCACTCTAATAGAGCTTCGCAACTTTCTGGGTCTTACTAATTTCTACCGCAGGTTCGTGTTGGGATTCTCTCATATCACTTGGCCCTTGAGTCAAGTCACCAAGTGGGGAGCGAAAGAAAATTTATTTTTTTCGGAACCTTGATAAAAAGGCATTCGTATAATTGAAACATCACCTCTGTTGTGCCCCAATGCTCACATTACCATAGTTGCAACAACCATATGAGGTCGAGACAGATGCCTCTGACTATGCTATTGGAGAAATTCTTACTAAACATGAGCATTCAGTGGCATATCACAGTGATACACTATCTGACACAGTCTAAAAGTATCCCACTTATGATAAATATATGTATTCCATTATGGAGGCTTGACACCAATGGAAGCATTACATTTTGGGTAAGGAAACAATCATCCACATAGACCACTGACCCCTATAATTCATAGAGATGTAAGGGCACCATCAGAAGTGGTTCATATATCTTCAACAGTTTCATTTGAACATCATGTACAAGAAGGGAAACACCAATAATGTTGCATAATTCCTCAACCAACCAGTGATCGTGGTGATAAAAACCATGCTCAACTGTTATGAGCATGAAACTTCTGATTGGCCACTTCTCTACAAGAGTGATCCAGAATTTGGCCACGTATAGAAGATGCTCTTGGATAGTAATCAAGTGCTAAGTTTTCACCTCCAGGATGCACTACTATGTCACCTGGGACACCTTTGTCTTCCTTAAAGT
Organism: Pinus albicaulis; assembly: GCA_034641835.2. Classification (NCBI taxonomy): domain Eukaryota; kingdom Viridiplantae; phylum Streptophyta; class Pinopsida; order Pinales; family Pinaceae; genus Pinus; species Pinus albicaulis. The sequence goes on along the minus strand of CM076573.1, from coordinate 883,853,616 downwards.
GAGTGTGCGAAGATTATTTGGGAAGTGCACTACATTTGGGTCACTGGGCATTTTGGGGTCGAAAAAATAGTGGCAGTATTGAAAAATTATTTCTATTGGCCAAACCTTTGAGAGGATGTCAGAAACTACATTACATCTCACACTGCCTGCGCCATTTCCAAACCAACCATAAAGAATAAAGGCCTCTATACTCCGTTGCCTACCCCTAGTCAACTGTGAGAATCCATCTCCATGGATTACATGTTGGACCTTCCTTCTAATAAACATGGCAACGACTCTGTGTTCGTGGTCATCGATAGATTATCAAAGACGGACATTATGGCATCCTGCAAGAAGAATATCACAGCATAAAACACTGCTAAACTCTTCTTTGAATGAGTGTGGGTGCACTTTGGGACCCCACATTATATCATCTTAGATCGAGACAGTAGGTTCCTCAGTACATTTTGGTCGAGCCTCTGGTCAATTATGGACACCAAATTGACCAAGTCCACAGCTTTCCATCCCCAAACTTATGGCTAGAAAAAGGTCGTCAACATGATGATCATACACATTCTACGCATGTACAACTCAAAGCATCCACAAACATGGGATGAGAGCCTCCCCTATGTACAACATATTTGTAACCAGGCCCTCCACAACTCAATTTACCATAAACCCTTTCAGGTGGGCTTAGGATTCCAACAATTATGTCCCATTGACGTAGCCATGCCATTTACAGCTACTCAAGTTGATTCAACTCATGTCCAGTCTCAAGCTACCAAGGCGAACAACATCATTGAGCGCATTCAGTACATTCACTAACAGGTTCATCACATATTGGACATAGCAATGCTAAGTACAAGCAGCGACATGATCAACATGGGGTACAACACAACTTCCAAGTGGGTGACAAAGTGTGGCTACATTTTTAGAAGGAGAGCCTTAGTGGACCCCACCACAAGCTTTTCCCACTCCCATATGGGCCATACACCATTAGCAAGGTTGTGAGGCACAATGCCTTCAAGCTCATAATTCCACCATTCCTTGGTCTACACCCAGTGTTAAATTTTGACCACCTTCCACCCTACTTTCCACCTCTACTGGACACATTCGACTTGGCAGAACAACTGACACCAACAGATTCAAACCTAGACTGCATGGAGCAAGCCACAACTGATCGTATTATGGACACATAGATCAAGAACACTCCTTTACCAGGGGAAGTGGCTCACTAGGGACCATTGTTCCCTAAGGGGGAAGGAATGATCCAGGTGGATATTGTTGGCCACCCGCCTATTCCACTTGGACCCCCACCATTGTTTCTTTCAGCTTTTCAGTTTCCTTAATTGTATCACATTTTACTATTTTTGGCAGTTTTTAGGGTTCTGAACTTCTAGAGCCATTTTGAGGCCCTAAATTATGTTTTCTTGGCATGAAACCTTTGAATAATGGGAGTCCATTCACAATTTTTAGTCCTGGGATAGATCTTTCTAACAATTTATCATGTGTGTCAAACAGAGATAGTATGCCAAAGTTACGACCTCGGGAAATTGATGTACTAATTTACCCCAACAGGACCCATACTTTGGTGTTTCATGTCCTACCGTTAGGTTTTCAGACGTTTAGGATTTTCCATTGTTACTCAATAATATATAGGCATTATAGCCTCATTGTAACACAGAGTTCAAAGGCCTATAGCCGCTACATATCTTCTCATAGATAAGCTACCAATGCCCTAGCTAGTTTATTTCCATCCTGTCTGTAAACAAATTTTAGTTATTTTATATTAATGAAATTAAGTGTTATTTCTCTTACTTATTTGTATTTATGGTTATTTGTGTGCTCTTTTTCGTTCCTTCATAAATTCAGATCATTGGTATCAAACAGGTCTTCTCTTTCTCGATCTTTCTTTGCATGTCCCTAATGAGGTCGGGGTACAAGGATTTAGGGCTCGATCTCATTGAACCTTTGCAAGATCACCCTTGCAAACCCCTACAGCCGCCCATGGGGGAAAAAAATAAATATGAGGTAGCAGTAGATCCTATCAAAATATTACTCAAGGAGGCCCTTGAAAAACAAATGAACGCGATGATTGATAACTTCTCCCAGATCCTTCAATGACTGCCCACTGGTGGCGCATCTACATCCAATGGCTACTCTCGAGGCGTAACCCCTTTAAGGTACAAGTAAAATTTGAATTTCCCATATTTGATGGAAAAATAGATGCAAACGTTGTAGATATATGGTTGAATATGTTATAAGGATATTTCTTGGTTCACTAATTTTACAACCAGGAGAAGATTATTTTTTCATTTCTCAAAGCCACCCCCAATGTCAAGGACAGGTGGGAAACCTATTGTGAGAAAATGGATGAGGGGGAACCCTCTTTTTCCTCAGCCATACCCACTTGGAATTATTTTTGAGATGCCATCAAGGAACAATATTATCCCATTGGGATCTATGAGGACAACTACATACAATGGACTATGTTGCAATAACAAAGGGATGAAGATGTGAATGAGAAGATGAATCTATTCCATAACCTGCACAGAAAGTTGGGTATTAAATATTCAGAGAAACATTTGGTGATGAAAGTACTAAATTTCTCTGAACAGATACATTCAGGAGGAAATGGAGTTCCTCAACATCTCCTCACTCAATACTGCATACCAGTATGTTGCCAAGATTGAGCAGAAATTCAAACAGAAGAAGCAAGAATTTGGATCTATGAATCAAAAGCAAGCAAAATGTGCCCCAAAAATGCAAAAAGAAATGACAAAGCCAAGGCATGGTGGCCTAAGACAACCTCCCAAAGCCGCAAGCAAAGAACAACATTGTGAAGCCTAAGAAGGACACGGGAAAGTGGTGTGAGTTCTATAAGAGCTCCACTCACAACACAAGTGTGTGTCAGGCCAAGACGTCACTTGTGGCCGAGATGAAGGCTTCTGACTTAGAGGCATGCTCTGACACTAAATTAAAACCCAAGAAGGGGAACGATAGAGGGAATCAAATTATTAATGTGCAACCCAACACCACAGTTTCCACCATGAAGATCTAGAACAAAGAACTGGAAGATCCAGAGGAGGAGGAGTTTCTCTTCCACTCCAAAATGTGGGTAAAGGGTTTCCCACTACACTTCATTCTCGACAGTGGAAGCCAAAAGAACCTCATTTGAGCAGATTTCATGAAGCAATTGGGCTTGCCAACCACAACACACCCACTGTCGTACACCATCGGGTGTCTTCAACAAGGACGGGATCTCTATGTCAGCCACTAGTGTCACCTTCCCTACAACATTATTCCCTTCACCGATGAGGTATTATGTGACATTGCTCCTCTTGATTTTTGTGATGTATTTCTAGGGCAACCATACTTGTGGAGGCGACATGTTGTGTATGAGTCCCGACCTCACACTATTATTGTTACTTTGGGAAATAATTTTTTACAGGATACCAGAGGTACCACTGCTTGTCATTATCTCTTTGGTTACTGCAAAATAATGAAGTAAGCTCATTTCCAAAACCGAGAATTTTTTTTTTATTGATGATCCACTCTTATGGAAATAAGAATACTATGGCTATGACCTAGTCAAGATAGGGTTCCTCTACACGACAACACAAAATGGACAAGGTTGTGGAGGAGGACTGCAACATCTTCACCTCACCCATAGGGGTGCCTCTACATTTTCAGGTCAAGCATGCCATCGATTTGACCCCAAGTGTGTGGCTACCCAATGGACCAATCTATCAACGCTCTGTTCTGTTCTAATCCTATTTTTTTTCTTGAACTTGGTGCAATGATTTCAGTGTAGATGATTTATAATCCTATTCTATTATTTGGACTAAATGCATTGATTTCAGTGTGGATGGTGATTTACAATCCTATTTTATTGCATCCAATTTCGAATTTGAGTGAAACTAATTGCGTCAGATTCAAGACGACAAGATATATGCATTGGAGTTGGCTTTGATCCATTTTGAGAACTTTGAATTTCGAGCATATAATTGATCCATCGTATCATTCCTCCCAAATGGAAGCTTTTGGACCACCAAAATCTCTTTATACATCAATAAATAGATGACGGTAAAACTCCCACACCTTTCCAATCTCAATCCACTGAATTTTTCTCGAATTCGACACTTTGAGATTTTCATGAAAGCACATCATTTTCCCTGATTTTGGAGTCCTTGTATTATTGTCATAGTTAACATCCTACTGTAATTTTTGATAATATATGGAAGAAAAAATTTCCCTTGATGGAATAAACACATTCCCTCCTCGGTCATCAATCAAAGGAAACTTAAACAACCTCAAATTCTTATCACCTTGAACATTGTCGACATGATGATGATTAACATGTCTAGCCTTACGATTGGATCAACTCTTGACCAAATGTGATATCCATCGCCATGCACCATCTCTTTTCAAAGATAAAATATTATGAAATCGATAAGAAAAAAATTTTAAACAAATTTCCTCTTTGTCAAATTTATTTTTCATTTTCTCTTTGACCTCTGCACTCTCTAACACTCGAATCTTATTCATACCATTGTTCAATAATGATCGATGCAGCTGCAAATTTACCTCATCTTGTTTACCTATTTTAGGAGGAAACATGTTATACTCCTGAAATATCTTGTCACAATCACTAACAACATCTATGAAACTATATTTTACATTTGATTCATCTCCTTGAAAGGCCTCATTCACAACATCTTTTTGTGTTAACATTAACAATGCAAAATTTGACTAGAATTAACAATTCTCTTCATTTGTCCAACTCATATTATTAATATGAACTTTAACAATGTACTCAATCCCATATTGAGCAAGTGATACTCATTCACATGGAAACTAAATATTTCTCTCCTATAATAAAAATATGGGCTTCCCAAAACTGTAACACAAATATCAAGATGAATTACATCAAGTTCAACTTCATCAATAAAGTTTGCAGTGATTAAAAATATAAGGATGCACCTCCTTGTAACCCTAAATTCTTCATTCTCACATACCCAACCCAAAGGATATGGTCTAGGATGTGGAATGATATCCAAATTTAGCTTCTTGACATTGTCTTCTGAGGTAAGAATTGCTTGTGAACCACTATCAAAAAATGTGTATATCTTGGTATGCTTTGAAATAAATCTAATATGGAAAAGCTCAATTATTTTTTCTTCATCTTGAGTATCGTTAGGACAACTTGAAGAACTAGCACTTGCAATGTCCTTACCTTTGAATTCCATCGTTGTCATCTTTGTTTCATCTCTGGAATAAAAAACTAAACCATGTTGTATTGTTGCAGTTGTCTTCTCCTTCTCCTTGTTTGTCAACTTCTTGGGTGTCATTTGTAGATGAAGTTTCCAGAAATGATCTTTATCATTTCCATCTTTGGAAGAGTGTTTGCATGTGAGTTTATATTTCTCCATCTTGATGGAAGCACTCTTCTTTCCTTTTTCTCCAAACTCAAAAGGTATTCTCACTTGTTTCATCTCAAACATGTTTCCCTCTTGCCTTTAGATGTGTGGAGTGTACACAAACTTCATCTAAACTTGTATGGTTAAACATGATAATTGTATGCCTTAAGTAACTATGAAAACCTCTAACTATTTCAGCAAATTATCTTGAGATGTCAAATATACACACAATATTATTGCTCTTCTTATAAACTCTTGATTATAGCTTTGAAAACTTTGTCCCCTTCCTTGCCTAAAGTTTTCCCAATCCATTATAGTTTTCTGCATATATGCTAATGGATAGAATTGTCTTCTAAATTCAGCAAAAAATCATTCCAAGAGGTTAATACATTACCATGTTTCTTCATTTCCTCTTGAGTGTTGTATTCCAACCAAATAAGTGTTTCACCTTCCAAACTTAATGAAGTAAGTTGAATCTTGGTGCCATCACCCTCAATTCTTTGTATTTTTCAATACCTTTCAAGCTTACAAATCCAATTATATTTTCTCTCAGAATTTACCTCTCCATCATACATAACAAATTCAAATTTTATGTGAAGTTTCAACTATTGAGTTTTACCATGTCCCTTTGGAGAATGTGGAGGTACTTGTGAATGGCTTGCTGTGGAAGATGATGATAGTGAAGATAGTGGTGAGGATAGAGGTGAAGAGAATGGTGGTGTCAAAGGTGGTTTGTAACCATTCACTCGATTAAGTTTTGGAGTCATGTCCCCATCTCCTCCATCTCCTTTTGAATAATTATCACCCAAGGAGGCAACTATGACAAGCATAGGTTTATTGTTGATAAAATGAGTTGTCCAACTCCAAAAGAGACAGTGATCAAAAGGAAAAATTTGTTTAAGCATCTGCAAGAACTGAAGTGGCCAGGAGAGACACAAAATGTTTTAAAAACTGCTAGCTTTTCCCACTAAACATATAGCATTGGAAAACTGATCAAAAGAAAAAATATGTAATTGGTTTAAAAAGTAGAGAGATCCCCTAACAAATTTTCCTTATCAAAATAATATTCTACAAAAGATGGCTTAACATAAATGACACTTCTGCAGGACTGTCAAAAGTGTTTCCCTACAGGAAAATTGATAAGGTAAAAGAAAAAATGTTTCAAATGATGGTTGCACATCTAAATACCAAAATACTGTTGATGCTTGCTACTAAGGTTTTTGCACCAGGAGGTTTTTCTCACTACTTCAAAGAGAAAACATGAAAAAATGTAAATCAGAGGAAAACACGTCAGAATGGATCACAAGTTTGCTATTTGCAAGTGTTAAGCATCATAAAGAAGGTTAGTTTTTCAAAATGGGTAAAGAACACATGTTTTAGCTTGATGAAAGGTCTGTTAGTACAAGAAGAACATTAAGGGGCTTCTAGCAAGGAAAAAACCATATTTTTTGTCAAACTGCCACCTACAGGACCAAAAGGGGTCAAACAGACAATGAAAAAGTAAAGAGAAATAAACCTTAGAAAGTGGATTTTTGCTCATAAATTTATTTTTTTAAAAGCTATAAAGGTCTCCTTGACCCTTTTCCCCACTTCATTTGTCTTTGTAAAAGGAGAGAGAGCTGTGGAAGAAGTTTTCTTAGGGTTTCTGGGCAACTTGGGTGTAATTATTCAGGGGCTGCGCACCGATGGAGGCGCTATGCACCTAGTCATCGGCGCTATGCACAAATGAGGTGGCCATAGTGTAAATCTACATTGCGCTGCACACCGGCATGGTGTCACTATGCACAGGCCAAGGCGCTATGCACAGGCTCAACCTGACCTGAATCGCCCACAGAACAGTTGGGTGGCGCTACGCACCTACTGTTTTTTGTCAAAATTTCTCAGAAGATTGCCCAGATCAAAAATTTTCTTCCAAGACCCTGCAAAAAGTTAAACAAGGTTGGTGGTCCCTCTTTTTGCCTTCCAAATTGATCTCTCTACATGCACAATCAAAGGAGAGTTTCAAAACCCTAAACCTTCATGCCAATCAATTTTTTTACCCTCCAGGGCAAGGAATTACCAAGTGAAAGGCTGTCATAGGTGTAAAGACACTCACTAATAGCAAAGCTACCTCTAAAATATAAAAACACTCTTTGATTGCTTCAGTTTTCCCTCATTTTCTGAAATTTTCCCTCACAACACTCATTTTCCCTCCCTAGACCTAAAGGCTCTCAACCAGCTAGAAATATTTTGTTCTTAACCAGTCACCATGTCTGAGGAAGAAAAAAATACCAGCAGTGATGAAGGCCAAAGGCCTATCAAGCCAAAACACAAGGGATGAAGGGTTAATAGGTCTGAAACTTTAGATACCATTCAAATCACCTCTTCTCCCATGATCCTTGCATGTTTTGAAGATGTTGGATGCTATCAGTTTTTTGATAGGGTTAAACAGGTCCAGAGCCACTCAAACTTGACTAGGTTGTTCATTCTCAGCGTACAAAACCACCAAGTCAAACTAGCAGGGGTAAAATTTGAATTATCCTCTGAATCCATTTCTAAATCCATGGGAATACCAGATATTGGTGAGAGATGGTTTAAACAGAATAAATTGGACTTGAGCTACTATGAGCCCTTCCTCAAACCTAGCTGTCAACAAGGATGCAAGGTTGTTTTCCCCTTCTCTCACCTGCTAGAGAGATATGCCTTACTAATGAGGCAAATTGTCAAATATTTCACTTGTGAGGGGAGGTATTCTAGAGTTTATTCATATCACATAAGGCTACTAATGCACTTCACCAGGGTTAAATTACTAAACCTACCATACTATCTCTAATGGAGCATTAACAAAATGGCTTAAATGGTCAAGAAGAGGAGTTATGCCCACCAAATGCAGAGCCTTTTTCACAACTCATTGGTTAAGATGATTTTTTTGCACCAACTAGAGTAGCAAGGAATCCCTTGGGAATTTTTTATCTCACATGATGTATTTGCAAATCCCTAAGCCTTCATTCAAAAAAAATTTCCTTCAACTTCACATCCACTAGACTCCACTCCTCTGTCATCTCTAGCTATGCCTTCTCCACAAGGAAACTTACCTCCTACTTCTCCTCCTGATGCGTCAAATGAAGATGATAATAGTGGCGTTGATGGACAAGAATATGACAGTGAAAGGGAAGAAAAAAATGAGGTAGAAACAGAGTTAAATGAAGAAAAATAAGATGATAGTAGTGCAGAGGAAGAATATGAGGGCATTAGCAATGAAGAACAAACAAATAGCAGTGGAGATAAAGAAGACAGTGAAGCAGAGGTAGAGTCTAATGAGGAAGACCAAGAGGATGATGATGGCATGGAGGAGAGTGATGAAAATGGAAGTCAAAAAGAGGAAGATAGTGAGCAATTGGAGAAAAACAGAGATAATGATGACACCAATAGATCAATCTCAAATGCATAAAATGGTTTTGATGATGAACAAGGTGAGGACTAAGACGATTATGAAGAAAACAATGTAGATAACAGTCAAGAAGAGAGTGCACAAGACATCCTAGAGGATGATGTGCTTGAGCATGACGGTGAGTATAATGATAGTGAAAACAATGCTGAAATGAATGAAGATAATGATCCCGAGGAAATAGGAGGAGATGATGAAGGAATTCAAGACCAAGAATAGGAAAATGATGTAACTGAGATAGATTTTGAAGGGGCAGACAGTGACCAAGGTAGTGGCAAAGATGGGACATTCAATGAACAAGACAACCAAGAAAATAGTCATGATAGTCATGACAGCTGTCATGACTATCATTACACTAATCAACCTCTAAATGACCAAGAAACTCAAATTGACAGTGCAGGAAATGACCAAGAAGAGGACCTCAGTGAAGGACAGAGCCAAAATGAGGCAAGTAAAAAGGATAGTTATCAGTTTGAAGGCCCAAAAGATGGTGTAGAAAACAGTGAGGGAAATAATGATGATGTTGAGGCTAAAGTTCAAGAAATCAATGACCGAATGAGGCATGAAGTGGCTAATGAAAGCTATGTAAAAAATGAGAAATTTGATGACAATAAAAATGGTCAAAGCAATGAAGAAGACACTGTCAAATCTACCATGATCACTCCTCTCACATGCACATACTACAGAGGAAAAATATGTGTGTTTGCTACCTCAAAAATGAAAAGGGCCATCTCTCCTCCAATTATCAAGCCCAAGGACAAAGGCAAGGAAAATATGGACAAAGTTGATCAGAAGGTAAAGGTAAAGAGAGGCAAAAGGATCAAGAAGACTCCTCAAGAGCATCAATTCATTGATCTAGACAGTCACATGAGGACAAGGAGATGACTACTAGATTGCTTCTCTTGGAGAAAGATGCATAGCTTCAGGAGTTGGAAAGATACTTTGACATGGCGCTACACATAGAGGCTGCCTAGTGTGTTTTGGACCAAAAGTCAACAAAACACACTCATTTATTGCAAATAGACTTTTTTGAGTTTTTTGAGGCAAATTACTTTAGAATTAGGTGCAAATAGTTATTTTGGCATTTATTTCTTAGGATATTATGTGCCTTGGGCCTTGCACGGTCCCTTCGCCATAAATGACATTTATGATTATATTTGACATTTTCCTACCACATTTAGGGTTTTAGTGCTCCTCTGCTCCATAAATAGAGAATGAGGCCCCTGTTTATTTTATTGGAATTTTATGAGATTGAAGATAAATATACATGGTTTCATGAGCTTCGAGAAGAAATTGGTTTTGTGAAGTGGATGAATGGCTTGTTTGGCTTGACGATGGAGAAGCTTGTTTGCAGGATTCCATAGCTTGGTGAATGGTGATGTTTTCCTAATTTGTCTATTGTTTCCTTTGTTATCATTATGTTTCATGTTTATTGGTTTCTATTAATCAGAAAAGTATAGGTTGAGACATGTTATTTGAGGCACCTCAGTCCTCCTATTTTGTTATAACCTTGATATTTTCCTCTTTTAGCCATCTTAAGGAATTCTTGATTTCTCCTTAGGTCCACCAAATCTTTTTTTTTTTCATGTATGGTTAGCATTCTAGCTTACAAGTGTGATTCATGGTATGCCCTGCTTATTTGAAGTTTTTAAAACCCTATCTTGAAGCCTTTCTATGGAATATTGATTGCTAGGTTAAGTCAAAGAGGTCTCGTTTTATATTTCCCTTTTTCCATGCTTACCAACTTGTTTTAGAGTTCCCAATAGCTTGATATATGCTATTTAGGATTTCCCTCTCCATAAATTGAGTTATATGTTTTATCTTATATGTTTTCCTAAAATCTGAAGGTGAATTACTAAAGTTAGAAGCTCTTATGCTCTCTATGTTTCACTGGAATTCTTATCTTATATGTTTATCAGTTTAAGTATGGTTCATTGAGCTTAATGGTTTTCCCTACCTCATGAGTTGCAACTTTTAACTATATATGTTTAGTATTTCCCAAACTTGATGTTCACTACACCTCATACATCACCTTAAGGATCCATTAACCTTGTTAAATTGGCCCTGCAACACACTTTGTTTCATCATTTAGACGCTTTTGACTTCATTTGACTCCATAGCCCAATGGATTTGACAGATTCTCACTCCACTTATTCCAGTTGACCATCTTACCCAACCAAAATAATCAACAAACCCTACACTTAACAACTAGCCTAAAATCAAAACCCTAGAGCAAGAAGAACACATCCTTTTCACCCAATAGAGAGATCCCTCTTTGAGTCTAGGAAGGCTAGGTCTTTGGAATCCAAAGCTTGGTTCCATTTTACCCTGTCATTTCGTCTACCAATCTGCCAAATCATGGGACCCTAACATTCTGGAGATCACAATGGGACCTTCTGATTTAGTGATAATCTAAGTATCCCTTAGGACTGCAGAATCCCTTGTTAAAGAGTATCCAGTGAATCTGCCACCTCATCGCCACCCTAACATTCTAGTGATCACGGTGGGACCTTCTGAGTTAGTGAAAATGTAAGTAACCCTTATGACTTCAGATACCCTTATCAAATCATTAAGAAATCACATTATCTGCCAAAGACTAAACTCTATTTGTTTCATCATCCTAGAAAAATGATGACTCAGCTATAGAACACTCTAAAAAAATTGAAGAAACTTAGAAAACCCCAAAATGCCCTTAGATTGTTTTCTTGTCAATTATTGGTGGTGGACCATAAACATGCATCCTTAAAACAACAAAAAATATCCACCTGGCGACTCTGCTAGCCTCCGGTAGGCCTATTACTCCATTAGCACTCATTTGAATTCTAGACTTGTTTCACACCAACCCTAAGAAGCTTATCAACCCATTTATATATTGTAATAAGTATCAAGCATTAAGAGGGGTCAGCCTTAAGAAACAGTCCTAAAAAATTTCAGCCTCTTTGAATTTAAAAATTTGAAATCTAGCTTCACATAGGATCAGTACCAGATCTCATTCGGACCCAAACCCTCCCAACATAGTTGATGACCCAGAGAAGATTTTGTGGCAAAATTCTAGATCCGGAAACTTAACCACTGTTAGGACCATCCATAGAGCAAGATATATACCTGAATATCTTACAACTTTGCAAGATCCCTAGTTTGACTTGCACCATACTAGGAACCTCTTCAGGAACAGATCTCAAAATTATATTGACAAAACTGACCTTGAACCCTTAGATTTGTATCAGAGTTCTAGTAGAGAAGCCTCTCCTTCCACACCACCTGAATTTCAGCTCCTCCATCACTTAAACTCTTTCCATACCAAGTCTACTCAAAATCAGTTTGTTGGTCCAATTAATTCCACCACACCGATCCATACCACCACTGTGCAAACCACTCCACTTCATCATACACCCCCTATCACAAACCCACCTCTTGTAAATCCTCCATTAGTTCCCATCATGGTAGCTTGGTATGCACCTTTGGCCTTACCTCAAACCCTAGTACCTTTTCCAAATGACTATCAGTCCAAGGTTCCTCATTTCATAGGGGTTGAATCCATCACTACCCAACAACATGTAGATAAAATCAATGATGCTTTTGATTACATGGAGATAGAGGAAGAAACCATCAAGATGAGAATATTTGCACAAAGCCTAGGAGGAGAGGCCAAAAAATGGTTCAAAGCATTAACTCCTAATTCAATACATTACCTCCCTTCCCTTTACGAAAAATTTATAAAGAAATGGGAAATCAAGAAAAATCCCCTCCAAATCCTACTTGAATACAACAATCTTAAAAGGAATGTAGGAGAAAGTGTGCAAGACTATTGCAGCAGGTTTAACAGTGTGTATGATTCTCTTCCACCTCACATGAAACCTCCACAAAGCCTAGCACTAGTGAAATTTCCTAAAGGTTTTGATCCTGACATGACTTTCCAATCGAGAGAAAGATACCCTGAAACTTTAGAAGAAATGCAAAAAGTAACAATTAGTGCAGAATTAAAATTAATTGAAAAGAGAGCTAGGTGGAAATCAAAGAAGAGAGTAACCTATAAAGATGAAATTGTGCCCTCAACCTCCTCAACTCATTCTAAAATGGACAGCCTGATGAGAACTATGGAGAGAATGATTTAGAATATCAACTTAAATGAAAGGAAAGCTCCTAGGGACAACCAAGACAACTCCCAAGACCAAAACAAAACTCAAAACTTCAGAACAGATACCCCTCAAATCAAACAAAGGGAAAATTACCAACAAATTAGGCCTCCCTTTCAACAAAACTATGTAGATGAGGAAGAAGGAGAAATTATAGAACCTGAGGAAAACCATATAAATCTAATAGGTTCTGATAATGAATAAGATGTTTTTCTCACAGAAGAGGAACAAGGCTTCATTTCCTCAGATCAAACCAATATAAACTATGAGGATTTTGAATACTACAGTAGTATGATCTTAGGAGAAAAAAAATACCTAGATTCAGCCAAGAAAGACCAAATAGATACTGCTATTTGGAAAGTACCTAAAAAAATATCTAAGAAAACAACAGAGAATGTCAACACTCTGGTTGAAAAAGCTGAATGAAACAAAGGAAAAATCAGCCATCCAAACAATGACCTTAGTTGTCCTAGTACCTCCACTAGTGACCCTAAGAAAACCATTTTGACTAAAAATCAAAATCAGGATCAACAAATTAAGAATGTAGAAAATATCATGGTTGATAAAGCTGATGTTAATATATCCACAACACTAGTACCTTTCATTTTTGAGGGAGAGATTGCCAAAATCAAGATAAATATGCCCCTCACTGAACTGGTTACTCAACCGATGTATAGGTCTCAGATGTTGAAAGTACTAAACCTAAAAAATGATGCTGTCACTTTGCACTTGGATGATGACACACCCAAGTTGTTTTTTGGACCCAAAATAGAAGGAAAGTATCAGGAAGGAACCATTCCCCCTTTCTATATCAGCTTAAATATACATGACAAAATCTTACATAATGCCATGTTGGATTTCGGTGCCTCTCAAAATCTCATGCCGAAATTTGTGATGGAGAGGTTAGGCCTAGAAATAAATAAACCATACAAAGACATGTACTGTTTCAATTCAAGTAGGGTCAAATGTTTGGGCGTGATCAAGGACCTTTGTGTTAACATGGCACAAGTGCCTGCCAAGAATCTAGTCATGGACATAGTAGTGGCAGACATTCCTCCCAAGTATGGAATGCTCTTATTCAGATCTGGGGGAGCCAAGCTTCAGGGGAACCTTTAACTAGATATTTCCTATGATACCATCCCTGTTTTCAACCAGACAAGGAGATAATACCAAGAGTCACATATGAAGTATATGGTTAGCAATCAGGATAGACTAGACAACACTCCTCTTTATTCTATTCACTCAGATTTTGATTCTTTCATATTATATAATGAGGAAGATAATGATGAAAAAGTATATGAAGTTGAAACACATCAAGACACACTACAACATCCAAAACATTATTTGCATAAAGAACTCAATATTCAGAACTATATCAATCTTGAACAAACACATTATGACAAAATCAAACTTGACTCTCTACAAACTAACAATGAAACTTCAAAACCAATGGTGAGTTTGACATATGAACCAGGTTTATCAAAGGGAGGAAAAACATCAGAAACACAACCCTTCTCTTTTACCTATCTCAAAATGCTAACATTCCTTCAAAAAACAAAAATATTGGGTGGTATAAATCAAAGGAGTCTTATGTTCTTACCTTATCTACACACTTCATTATCAGAGAGCCTTGTTCCCCCAGAAAAGATGTTGACTCTCACTAATGTTGCCATCAATCATGAAGGGATGTTTGTTGAAACTGATATAGAGGGATACAATATAGGAAGCCTAAGAAGACCCAAGGTGATTAAATTATCCAAAGCCTTGCCATTACACACAAAAATCAAATACTTGAGGTTATTCAAGAAATACCAAGATGCTCTTGTTTATAGGAGTAAAAGCTCAAAGCTTGATGACATAGATATTGTTCAAAAGAGACCTTCTTCCAAGAAGGACTATGAAACCTTGGGACAAATTCTGTCACTAAAAAAGAAAACCAAAGGATGCAAACTATGTATGGACTTTAGACACTTAGGCAAAGCCTCCATGGAGTCCAAGCACCATTTTCCCAAGACAAATCATCCTATGCCAAAAATAGGAATTTATAACAAGGTGACTTTGATTGGGAGTGTTTCAGGTCTTCATGAGATGATACCACTAATCAATCAACAGAAAGACATTTTCAAAGTTACTTGGGATTACTACATTCTTGACCATATCTTTTCTGGTATAAGAAATGCTAAAGACACCTTCCAAGAGGCCATGGCACCTGTTACCAAATTTTTCACTATAATGTACATGGATGACATTGTCATTTGTTTGGAAGATGATGAACAATGAATTCCTCACCTAGACAGTTTCTTTCACAGAAACAAAGTTTGGAAACAAAACTCAAAGGAGAAATATAAAGAACTACTTAACATGTTTGACAATTATTGGCAGAAGTCCTGTACATGCCCTCAAAAATAGATAGCCATGTTCCTTATCTACAAGAGTTGAATGAAAGAGAATTAGTAGATGATCTTGTGGAAGACAGGGTAATAAAATACCATGGCCATTTATACTTTAGTTGGAATTTCTCATTCATTGTACATATCACTGTTTGATGAAAGATATTGAGAGAAATCACAAATATATATATATATATATATATATATATATATATATATATATATATATATATATATATATACAGAGAGAGAGAGAGAGAGAGAGAGAGAGAGAGAGAGAGAGAGAGAGAGAGAGAGAGAGAAATGGAAAAGAGGGCAGATTTGAAAAGAGGTAAAGCCCCATACACAAAAAATAGAAATATTGAAAGTAGATAAGCTTAAATACCACTACTAGTGTATAAAGAAGTCTTGTTTGATTCATCTAGCCTAATCATGGTTGAAACATGTTTTAAATTTATTGTTGATAAGTTAGTGAAAGATATTGGGTCAAATTATTCAAGCTTGACTTATCAAAAGAATATATTAGGTAGAAATATATTGGTTCCACATGCTTAAAACAAAACCAAAGAGAAAAATAGAGATGAGTAGCAAACAATGTATCCAAGCCTGGATTTTTCTAGTCTTATTTTGTAGAAAAATAACATTTTTGTGCAGCTTGTTTTTATGCCACAAACCCATCGTAAGTCAAATTGTCTAATCCTGATTTAGCCATGTATTCAATTTCATGTTTTTATCTTAGTGAATAAATCATGTCAAACAATCTAACCTTGACAGTTGAATAGTATAGGCAGAGAATCAAAGGAGTTGATCAGCATAATCTGAGCTCCGAGAAGAAATAAGGTAGAAGTAGATAGTTTATTTTTCTTTCAAAAGAAAAATGTCAAGGTTACTAGTCCAAATGCACCTAAAGAAGAAAAAATTTCAGGAAAGTATTTTGGGTAAGTAGAGATGAAGTGAGCTAATCATGTCTTTCATATTGTTGAGATCATAGCTTCGAGAAAACATTAGAAAATCAAAAGAGGTAAAAATCTGCCCAATGGATGAGGCATTGGTTTCCATAAAGCTAGAGATCTAAAGTTCTAGACACCTCCTAAAAATGAGCTACCCTCCCCAAGTGGAGCCATTGTTAGTCATCAGTAATTTTTTCCTTTTTCGATGACTAAATGATTATCCCAAGATTTCTAGAAACAAGGTTCATAAACATTGTGAGTTCTAGAAATTTCACTACCTTTATTATCCTCAAAGAAAATTTTTCACTATTTCATCATTCGTTAATATCTATCTTTGCTTACCAGTCCCAGAAAACCCATTAGAGGCTTATGTCACTCTTTCTATATATATGTATTCACATTTGGCCCAAATCCTCTATTTTGTTTTGCCTAAAAACCCCCCACTACTACCTAAGCCCACCAATCAAACAGCTTTGTTGTGTCTCCCAAAATACTCCCAGACACTGATGGTCTCAAGCTATCTCTGTCAGCTCTTTAGATAAATCAAGTACAATGTATTTTGATCTTCAATACATTATTTTATCATAAATTCTATCTTACACTTGATGATCCCAAATTCTAGGTCTCAGTCCAAAAGCCAAGTCCAAGAAAGCTTCCACTAGGTCACCTAGGGTTTCACAAAGTCATAGGGTGGATTTGGTATCCTAACAACTTTGTTTTTCCTGCATGAAGAAAATACATTAAAAGAAGAAAATGAAAAGTGATATTGTCCAAACTGATCAAAAGAGGTCACTCAAAAAGGATTTTTGGTCTAGAGCACAAATCTTGCAGGGGGACAGCTGCCCCTTGCTCACATTTTTTCAAAAGGATCAAATGGCCATCAGCATGGAAATGGGTAAGTTAAAATAAAGTATCACCATAAGAATACCATTCACAGCAATGAAGAAAAGCAGCTAGTATGTCTTTGAAAAGAATCAGGGTTTTTGACAGCTTTAACCAAATAAGGAATTAGTACTAGGGTTATAAGGGAAAAGGCCACCTCAACTCCTTCAAATTCTCATTAAAGATTTTTAGAAATAATTAATGAGTTTTGAGAAGTTTTTGAGAACTTAGAAGACAACACTATTTACTTTTTACTAAGAAGCCCTAAAACATAGGAGTTTGGGGAGAATGACAAACAGTTCAAATGATGACAAAGAGCCTCCTTCATAACAGCAGATGGCTTCAAAGAGTTTCAAGTTGCCCTCTAAGGTTTGGAAAATAGGTACTAATTCCACCTCATCAAAAGGTAAAATCAGATATCATAAAGGGATCAAAGGAGGAAAACATAAAAACCAATACTCCACTACACCAAAGGAAGAAATATGATAAGGGTATCAGGAGAAGGGCCATAAATATCAGTTCAAGGTTTTGAATTCTCAAAGGAATAGTCGGAAGGATTTTGAAATGGTCAAAGGGGGCAAGCATGAGGGAAAAAATTCCCAAGGAGGCAACTATGAGAAGCATAGGTTTATTGTTTATAAAATGAGTTTTCCAACTCAAAATGAGACAATGATCAAAAGGCAGAAGTTGTGTAGGCACTTGCAAGAATATAAATGGCCAAAAGAGACACAAAATGTTTTAAAAACTGCTAGCTTTTCCCACCAAACATATAGCACTAGAAATTTGATCAAAAGAACAAATCTGTAATTAGTTTAAAAGTAGAGAGAGCCCCCAACAAAGTTTCCTTATCAAAATATATTCTGCAAAAGATGGCTTAACATAAATGACTCTGGGAGGACTGTCAAAAGTGTTTCCCTACAGGAAAATTTATAATGTCAAAGCAAAAATGTTTCAAATAATGGTGGCACATCTAAATACCAGACTGTTGTTGATGTTTTCTGCTAGGGTATTTCCCACCAGGAGGTTTTTCTCACTACTTCCCAAAGAAAACATGACATAATGTAAATCAGAGGAAAACATGTCAAAATTGATCATAAGTTTGTTATTTGCAAGTGTTAAGCATCATAAATAAGGTTCATTTTTAAAAATGGGTAAAGAACACATGTTTAAGCTTGATGAAAGGTCTGTTAGTACAAGAAGAACATTAAGGGACTTCCAAAAAGGAAAAAACCATATATTTTGTCAAACTGCCACCTACACGACCAAAAGAGCTCAAACAGACAATCAAAAGGTAAAGAGAAATAAACCTTACAAAGTGGGTTTTTTCTTATAAATTTATTTTTAAAAAATATATAAAGGTCTCCTTGACCCTTTTTCCCACCTCATTTGCCTTTGCAAAAGGACAGAGCACTGTTGAAGAAGGTTTTTTAAGGTTTTTGGGCAACTTGGGTGAAATTGTTCAGGGGCTGCACACCGACCAAGGCACTATAGACCTAGCTGTCGGTGCTGCACATAGACGAGGTGACCGTAGTGTAAATTTACATTGCACTATGCATCGAGAGGGTGGCGCTACGTACAGGCTCAGCCCGACTCAACTCGCCCACAGAATAGTCAGGTGGTGCTACTCAACTGTAGCTTTTTTTCAAAATTGCTCAGAAGATTGCCCATATCAAATTTTTTCTTCCAAGCCCCTGCACAAAGTTAAACAAGGTTGGTGGTACCTATTTTTACCTTCCAAATTTATCTCTTTACATGCATAATCAAAGGAGAGTTTCAAACCCCTAAAAATTAGCCAAACCCTAAACCTTTAGGCCAATCAAGTTTTTGACCCTCTAGGGCAACGAATTACCAAGTGAAAGGTTGTGATAGGTGTAAAGACACTCACTGATAACAAACCTACCCCTGAACTCTAAAAACACTCCTTGGTTGCTTCAATTTTTCCGCATTTGCTAAAATTTTCCCTCACATCACTCATTTGAGCTCCCTAGACCTAAAGGCTCTCAACCAGCTAAAAATATTTTGTTCTTAACCATTCACCATGTCTGAGGAAGAAAAAAATACTAGCAGTGATGAAGGCCAAAGGCCTATCAAGCCAAAACATAAGGGAGGAAGGGTTATGATGCACGCGCGTTAGGCTCAAGAAAAGTCCTCGTATTTTAATAGACTTAGGGGTTTTGTGTTTTCAAGGGAGTTTGTTTCTTATGTAATGATTTGAGTGATTTTTATGAGAATTAATTAAATATTGTAAGGAATTTTGTAAATGTTCTCGAATGTTGGAGAACATGAGAGAATTAGGCTAGTTGAGAGTGTATAGGGATTGAGAGATTTAGGAATTAATTATAAATCCTAAATTAGAATTTGTTTCATTATTTTGTGGATGAAAGAGGATCCTTAGGGATTAGGTAGTGACTTTAGGATTAAAGAGGATTCATAGGAATTTTTTGAGAAAATAGAGGATTTGGAACCAGAATTGGGTTCAGAAAAAATTGTATAAATTGTAAGCCTAAAAGGCATATAGATATAGATTTCAAGGTAGAACATAGATAGAGAGGTAGAGTTTAATTTGTAAGCCTACGATTAGAATAGGGAAAAGGCCACTAATACAGAAGATTGGGCTAGAGGAAGAATTTCTATGTAAATATTGGTTTTAATACAGAAAACTCAATTTTTTAGTTTGTGTTTGAGTGTATATTGTGTGCAAGTGAAATTGATAGGAACAAGGAAAATTCTGTCATTTTAATTCAAGCTACATTTTTAAGAGATTGTGTGGTTTGAGGGAGAATGCTCATTTATTGAATTCTGTGTGATTGAGAAAATAGCATCGATCAAAGAATGGATCGATGCCATTAAAGAATTGCTTGAACTTCTAAATTGAGGTATAAATAGGTCTAGATGTATTTTTCAATTGGAATGACATCGTATAAGTATTTCAAGGAGAAATTACACATTCTATTGTGTATACACAGTGCAATGAGATCCGGGGGTTGAATTCACATTTGAGGGTTTATTGTATGGATGAGAACCTCAAAAGATGAATAATCCATGCATTTTTTGAATGTCAGTGTGGGTTTGAAGATTGGATGGAACCCTGGCCTATTCGAAATCAGGAATGTAACTTCGAAGGCATAGAGGAAGCATGGCGGAACTATGCGATGGGAATAGTGAAGCTGGATTTGAAAAATGACAAATGGTTTTTGTGCGATTATAAAGTGGTAAACAATATTAAATAAATCTACGCGATAGACCTCAGTGGATGACACGTAGCAGTGAAATACCGCTGATTTCACATAAGTTTGGAGGTTTTACCCATCATGCTATTTGGAGTGTGATATCAAGCTCTGTCTGTCATATTTGGAGCGGTTGAATGAACGACAAAGATTGGATTGCACAAATGAATATGTAAGTTATATATATGCTATGGGACCGGATCTAATATTATGTTGATGCTTTGGGTTTTAACCAAAGTCGAACTTGTGAATGAAATGAATTGATAAATGTGGGCCCAGTTATATATTAATGTCTATTGGCATTCAGATTGGTGAATGTCGAGTCAGCTTTGACTTCGTTAAAGGTAAAATATTCATGGAAGGCATATTAAGGAAATATTTAATAGGGTATTAAGGAAATTAACCATAGTCATTAGTTAAAGGTGAGTTGGTAAGTGTGGCCATTATATTTTGGGTTTTAATGCAAAGTCGAATATTGATTCAAATTGTCCATAAAGTGGGTTTCGGTATATGGTTTTAACCATAGGTTTGGTAAAAGGAAAAATCTTCCGCTTATCAAGTGTACCTCTCTAGAGGTTTATTTTAGCAAATGAATGAGACAAGTATTTTTTTTTAAGGTGAGAATGTGGGTATTTTCATATAATTTGAAAATGTCAATTTTATGAAGAGGAATAGTTTTCGAGCAGATTATTGGGTTGACATGCATGAGGATATGCATATTTAAATTGAAGAAGTATTTGTGTGTTTTGCAGCCTTTGGCTGCATCATTTTGGTATCAAAGCAGAACAAGCTCTTTTCTAAAATTAAAGATTTCTTTTGAAATACATGTGCGATGAGGGAAATAAGAGGAGATCAGATATTAAATATGATAAGCAGCAGATACACAAAATTGAAGTGAACATGCATTTGCAGAAATAGATGAAGACAGTTCAATCAAAGTACAAGTGAATGAAGAGAACAAGGTCATGTAGAGATCTTGAAGGTGAGATAATTTTAATCTGGTTTAAAAGTTGTGATTGCAGAATTATGGTTGCAGACAAGATGAAGACAAATTTTTTGATGATGATGGCAGTGAACCTAATATTTCAGCTAAAGTTTGGATAGGGAGATCAGATAAAGTGTTCTCAATAGAAGGTGAGTTGAGGATATAAGCCTAGAGAGAGTAGAAGAGAGTGCTCAAGAGGTTCTAGGAATAGAGAACCAGTGCTTGCCAAAAGACCAAGTCCATAGAGGGGATTGGTGAGGTAAGTGGCAGCAGGGAGGACTTGGTGTTGCAGAGGCTTAGTGAAACTCATAGTGAGTGAGGAGCTCATGAAGAAGATGATCATGGAGGATAAGAGAAGAGGTTCTAAATAATTCAACAGAGATAAGATGAAGGATAGAGAAAGAGATATTGCAGTGATGAAAGTACAAATAGAGGTACTAAAGGAATGGCTACAAGAAGAGGAAAACGAGAGAGGAGGATGGATCTTTCCACTGAAGGGAAAGAAGGTAATTTGGAAACCATTAAAAATGAAGTGGAGGTAGAAGGAGATTGCCTTATGGAAAGAAGAACTCATATTTTTTGAGTCAAGGATGTAATATGAGGATTCCACATGAAAATTTGTTCAAGGAGAAATGCTTGAAGAAGCAAACGAGACTGAAATGTATTGTGTTTTTAAAACTAAATAATTGTGTATGATTTTGGGTACATCATAGGATGATGAAAAAGCTTTAAATTTTGTTAAGGAGAAGGAGCTGAATCTAAAATCTATTCATATTAATGTTCAGATAGCAAAATCTCAGAAAGAAAAGGAGACAGAGGGGTCTCATGGGAATATTCAGCAAAATATTGAAACAGAGGAAAAAATACCATCTGATGATTGATCAACAACAAGTGAAGGTATGGAAAGTTGTGTAAAGTTTCCAAGTACTATCCCAATTGAAATTGTTGATTTATATAGAAAGTTAGATATTCAAATAAGAGAGTTGGAAAAGAAAAGGATCTACACTCAGGATAAATTGCTAAATGTGAAAGACAATGAAATTTTCATGAATGAAAGTCAGGAAACAGAGCATAAGGATGTAAGAATGATTCAGCAAATTTAAGAAGTTCATTATTGTGAACCAAAGAAGAGAGGCATTCATGAAATAGATGATAAAAAGAAGAGACTAGCTGACAAACCCATGGAGAATTTAAATCAGCATACTGATGTGCTGACAAAGGAATTAAACAAAAACTCAAAGCAGCATACTGAAATGTTGCCAGAGAAGGAAGAGACATTGAAACCTTATATTTTTAATACTAATAATTCATGTGTTAATTATGCATACAAAGAAGGACAACAAATGAAAAATTTCAGAGAATTTAATGAAAAGGAAACTATGTTTGTTACACCATTTTTTGGTCATCTAACCTTTTATCATTAGATGGACCCAAGTACACCATGTAAGACCAGTTTTACCCTAAGTAAAACTGCTTTCACTATGTTAAATTAGGAAACCCCAAAAGGAAATATTAAACAAACCTATATTGGTTTGATTTTCCTCATGGAATAATTAATTAAACCATAATTTAATTATTATTCCCAGTCATGTTTAACCCAAAAACAAAGAAATTAATGAGATAAACCCATAGTTATCTTGTTATTTTCTAGGAATAATTATTTAAATCTTATTTAGATAATATTCCCTGTTAAATATGACCAAATCAACCACCATTAATCAAACAAATCATTATTTATTTGATTATCTCCCAACCACTTCCTTAAAAAGATAAATAAATCATTTATTTATTTATTTTTCACTAATCAAGGGATTTGACCCAAGTCAAACACCCTTTCCCTCCAACAAATAATAATAAATATTCCATAGAGGTGGATCTAGATTTGATTAACATTATTTTAATCATGCACCAAGATCTAGAATGACCCAATATTTTGTTATAAATAGGAGGGTTTCCCCCATCATTCTTCACCTTTTGTTGCCTACTAGATCACTCTGGATCTACACACTTGGTCTCATTTTTCCATCACTTGCTCCCATTGAGCTTCATTTTTGCATTGGGTTTTCTACATCTACAAGAGAGAGAAAGCTTAGATCTAAAGTGCTGAGGACTACAAAGAACCCATCCCATTGAGGAGAGCTGGATACACCTTCTTGTTTTCCTCCCAGGTGCCCTGTAATATAAAAATTCATTCAAAAATCGTGTTCTTGTCTTGTATGTTGGATGCATGGAGCAAACTCTTTACTTTACTGCTTAATGTCTTTCCATTTATAGATCTGTTTGTTGCAGCACTTTAACTACTAATTGCAGATCTGAAGATGTTTTGCAGCCATTATTGTTGTTAGGGCTATTAGTTATGCGTAGCTAAAGTGGTTCTTTTCGTACACTTCGACGAAGAATTCATACTAACAAATGGCGACTCCACACGGGTTTTAAATTACGACCGCTGTCGTTTTTCATATTCCTGCATATCCAGCTACTTCAGGCCCTAGGGCTTCTTTTCAGTTGCTTAGTTTTCCTCTTTTTATGTCATTTTTCTCACATAAAACCCTAAAAACTTAAAATTTCTAACTTCCGTGTGTTTCTGGCCCTATTGCGCAGGTAAGCGACACCAGCCGCACCTGAGACGGCAACTTTTCTGAAAATCTGCCGCCGAGACAACCGGAACACGGGGGTCGCACTTTTTGGCCCTAAACCTGCGACCTGGACCTCCAGGTCGCACTTTTCAGCCTGTTTTCTGCAACCTGCACTCAGATCAGGTCAGAAACTGCGACCTGCCTTTTTTCCAGCATTTTTTCTGCAATTTTTCTGGGTTCTGCTGCAGCTTCTGTCAGGGTCTTCCAGCCTCTGTCTCAGCCCGCCTTGACCAAGATCTGATCTATTTTTACTCATCTAAGTGGGAACCCAGCCCCTTAGGGCTTTAGTACCCTCCACTTTTTGTGGAAGAGTTTTAGCTGTTTCAGCCGTCGGTTTCAGAGCTTCAGCCCCTTCTTTTCCAGATCTGTTACCTCCCTTTCAGATCCGTTGAAATCAGCCTTTTTTCCTTTCAAATCACCTCTTGTCGTTTTGTTTGGACCTCCTTTGAAGGCCTCCGCCTCACCCCTCCGGTTTTTTGCTGATTTCCCTTCCTTTTCCAGCCACCTTGCCTCTATCTCTTGGCTGTGATCTGCACCTCTTACATGCAGCTTTATCCTCCAGATCTCTGTCCCTTTTGACCCTAGATCTGTTGAGCTCCCTTTATGTGTGTTTTACATAGTTTTTCCCTTTCTTTTCAGCATAGTTGTGAGAGACCCACCTTCTTGGGTTAGATAGATGCATACGTAGCTGTTATTTTTCTGTTATTTCAGTGTTATATTCTGTTCTCTGTAGGTTTATTTTCAGCTACGCAGCACACTTTTCTTGCTCTCAACAACGGAAAGGGTTTAAAAATTAAAATTAACGCACACCACACACTGACCCTAAGTGAAGAAGCGCCTGGTTAACACCGCCTGGAAAAGACTCTAAAATCAATTGTCACTGCACCTTATCTGCCCTTGACCTTTCTTGATTCTGTCCCTTTCTGCCCTTGTCGGTTTCCTTCTTCCTGTCATCATTGTGCCCCCAAGGCGCCGTTCCCGGAGACTTCTTGGCCTTCACCCTCAGTTTCCGGTTAATCGACCTGCTCCGCACCGCCGTCGTCGAGCCAGTCCACCTTCGAGTCCGCACTCCGACTCCTCTCCTGATTCATCGGGTCCCCCTTCTCCTTCTGGTTCTCCCCCTGTTACCTTCACTATGTCTGGACCAGGGCCTAACGCTAGCGGTTCTCCCGGCCCCAATGCTGGCCCTACTTCTAGCGGAACCGCCACAACCACTACCCCGGCCACCCCTGTGCTGCCGTACATTGCAGGCCTCAGCCTCCCCGATTTCCATCAGTTGATTAATGACCCCATTCACCACAGTGCGACCTGGCCCGCTATGCCCACCAAGCTGCCCTCTGATATCCCTAAGTTCGAGGGCCTTAGTGGAGAAGATCCAACCAATCACGTTCGGTCTTTCCACATGTAGTGTTCCTCCAATTCCATTACCAATGACTCCATCCGTCTTCGTTTGTTCCAACGCATGCTTACCGGCGAAGCTTCTAAATGGTATGTCGAACAAGCCACCTCTTCCCATACCACATTCGAGACTCTTGCCCAAGCCTTTTTGTCATACGTCCAGCTCCCTCTCCGATACGACACTGGCACGGAGCTCTTGACTTCCTTTAAGCAATCCTCTTCCACACGCCTTTCTGCCCATGTTCAGGAATGGCGACGAAGACGGAGCTTATGTCGAGCCCCTCCCTTTGAAGATCGGGTTTACATGGACTGGTTCCTCCGCACCCTTCCATCTCCCATCGGCAAAGATGTCGCCTCTCACTTTCCTCAAACTGAAGAAGCCGCCCTTCAAATAGCCTTAAAATATGACCTGATCTATGCTCAATCTGGTTATGTTTATACCGTCCTTCCTGACATCCCCAGGCCCGGTGGTGCTAACGCCCCAGGGGCATCTCATTCCGCCGACGGTATCGTTGGATCTCTTTCCCATCCATCTGCTCACCCTCCTATGGGCTATGGTCTCCCTCAGGGAGGGGCCAGCACCTCAAGCACTCTTCCCCCTCCCGACAACATGTATCCAAGATACGGCATGCCTCCTCCTTTTGCTCAACCTCCTGCTTACCTCAATGTCGCCCAACCCAACCCTTACCTTTATCCACAGCCTGGTGCGCCAGCTCCTCCAGCATATGCGCTTTCGCCTCCCTTGCCTCCTCACAACCCGCAACAGCACTTACAACCCCCTCCAGGGCAAGTATTTGCACAGCAGGGCGCGATTAATCCCCCTTCTTCTCAAAGAAGGCGGAGAGGCAACCAGAACCAATCTGCCCCTGGTAACCAAGGACCCAATTCTGGTATGGACCCTAACACTAGCAACCAGCAACAGGGCATTCCGCCCAAGCCGGACAGGCCGCTTCGCACAAACAAGCCCTGTTCGTGTTGTGGTGTTTACGGCCATTACACGCACGATTGTCCTCTCTTACCCCAGATGCGGCAGATGTGGGAGTCTCAAGCCACATTGCGCGGACAACACGCTTCCCCTCATGCTCCTCCTAATGTGGCCATTTCCCAGCCAGCTGTGTTCACTGATCCTTTCCCTCAACAGGGATTCGTGGCCACCCAACCGCCCGACAGCCAGGTAGCCGCCCCCCCTTCCATTTCTGGTTCCTCTGATTACCAGATCCTTATGATGCACTCCGATCCTTCCCCATCCATCGACCTTCACCTTCAAACTCGGTCTCACCAGTACCCCAAGCCTCCTGCTCAGTCTGCTCCCGAGCCTCCCTCTTCAGGTTCTACAGAGCCTCTTTCGACATCCAGTGGCCCTTTACACATCCCTCAACCCAAAGTTGAGGTTCATCCAAATATTCCAAAGGGCCCATTACGCCGAAATGCTGCTTCCGGTCGAGCCGCTCAGTCGTATAGTATAGTAGATGATTTGGCGCAATCCCCTGCTGCCATTTCCACACTGGAACTCCTCCAGTCGTGCCCTTCCCAAAAGAAGGCTCTACTATCTGCCATGGGCGCTGTTGATCCTGCTGATGACCAAATGATTGTTTTCGACGCCACTCAATCGGACCATCCTCCTCTTCCTCATTCCGTCGCCTTCCAAATCCCAGTCAAAATCCGGAACGTCAATGTATCCCGGTGTATAATTGATGAGGGGGCATCCACCTGCGTGATGTCCACTTCGGTTTGGAAGCAACTCGGATCCCCTGAGCTGGCCCCTTCCACGATCACCCTTCGAGCGTGGGACGGTCATGCCTCCCAACCCATTGGCCTGTTTCATAACTATCCCATCACCCTCGCCGGTAAGACCGTTTGCGTTGATGTCGAAGTCATTGATGCCCCTCTAGACTACAACATTCTATTGGGGCGAAGCTACACCTATTCCATGTCTGTTGTCCCATCCGCGGTTTTCCGCAAGATGTCTTTCCCACACAATGGGAAGATAGTCACTATTGACCAGCTATCTTATCATGAGCCGCCGTCTCAGACCTCCTCCGAGACGACCATCTCTTCTATAGCCAACAAGCAAACCGTCGATTCTCTGACCAGTGTCTCCCCCGGCGTCTACAAAGATTCCACCTTGCTTGGTACTTTCCCTCATCTTCCCCCTCCTTCGGTCACTGATCCCAGCTTGTCGAATATTTGCATGATGCAATTGTCTCAGGCTGCCCATAAGCGGCCTGCCTCGGCTAGTCAACAACCTCCCCCCCGCCCTCCGCAACCCACTCCTAGCCATTCATCTCAGCCAGCCGGACCTCCTCCTTCTGGCCCTTCCCCTACAGCTGGTATCCCTGAACCCCTTTATCCTCCCGGATCAGTTCCCCCTGGCCTTAAACATCTTGGAGCCGTCCCTCCTGGTCATTTCCCTGCTGGGCAGATCCCTTTCCTAGCTCCCCCTCCCGGAGTATATTCTGTCCCCGTCATGGCCACCCTCTCCCTCCCTAACTTGACCTTGGGCATTCCGGTTTGGTACCTTGATCCCCCAGCCGCCACTCCCCCTGGTCACCCCAAACCTTACATGGCTTTGACACCGTTTCAACCGGTCCCCCTCGCTTCCTCCGTAGCCACTGTGCCCCCAGAACCTCCACAGGACCCTTCTCCTGTTGCGACGGCTCCCGGGAAGAAAGGCAAAGCCCGCAAGGGGGCACCCAAAGACATGACCACCACAACCGACCCGGCTCCTGCTCTGCCTGCGAAGCCTTGCGCCTTATGTGATGTCACCGGTCATGCCACCCATGCTTGCCCTGAGTTACCCCGTATCCGGCCCATGGTTAAAGTCGCGTTCCCCGAGTCTACGGCCCTTGAAGCCCCTACTCCTTCTTCGTCCGTGACCAAGAACCCCAAGACTCTCCGCACCAACAAACCCTGTGCCTTGTGCGGTGCCCATGGCCACTACTCCCACCATTGTCCTCACCTGACGCATTACCATGCCTCCCTAGAGGTGATCCGCGAGTATGAGGTTGAACAAAATCAATCCGCCTCTCCCATTCTCGCACAGTATGCTTCAGGCCAGCCTGAGGATCCCCCCGCTCCCATCGACATTCCTCCCCCTGATGTTCAGATGTCGGAGTCTATGGTAACCATCCTTTACCTATCTTCCTCTGCACGACACTCGGAGCCTAGCCCGTTTGCATCCTCCCCTGTTGTGTCCCTTGATCACTCTATTCCCCCTCATACTCGAGATCACTCAACTTGTGTCTCTGTTGACCTCCGCAGCCCGAGTCCTCACCATGTTTCCGATAGCTCTCATACACCACCTTGTTTGAGTCTTGATCATCCCGCCACTTCCCCCTCCTCCCGCCGTTGCCACCCGATGACTTCTGTACCCTCACGCTGCCGTCATTTCCTTTCATCCCCTCATGTATTGTCTTGTCACACCATTCTGCAGGACCCCCCGTCCACACCCTTTATCGGTTACGCCGATGGTGCAAGTCGCTACTCCAGGAATCTTGCCTCGGCAGGTTGGGCCATCTTCACCCCCTTGCATGACCTTGTTCTTTCTAACGGGGTATGCATTGGTTCTGCCACCAACAATCAGGCCGAATATGATGCAGTGCGTGGCCTATTAGCTGATGCCCTCATTCATCGCATCCTCCATCTGCACGTTCGTTTGGATTCCCTGCTTCTTGTAATGCAACTAAATGGTGTTTATCGTGTGCATAACCCTGTGCTGTTTAGACGCTATTTACGAGTGAAAGTCTTAATACGTGCGTTTGAAACCATAACTTTCAACCATGTACCCCGAGACCAGAATCACTATGTAGATAGTATTGCAAACAATGTTCTAGATTGGCATTTATCACACACATTTCATACAAGACAATAACATTAAATCAACCATCAAAAGACGATACATATCCATAATATGTGTCGCAAACCATATATTGACGAGTCCATCTACTCCGATACATACGACATGCCCATAGCATGTTACAAACAAAAATCCAAAAACTGGGGGGCACCACATGCCCCTACATACATCATAGGGGGCACCACCTGCCCCTACATCCATCAGAGGGGGCACCATATGCCCCTAATCACTATCTGGAGGCTCCCGGGCCAATGGCTCTGCCCCTGCAACATGTAGATCACGCATAGCTTGACCGGCCATCGCCATGCGCCGCATGATACCTCGCCACTCCGAGGGGAGACCAACACATGGCTCTATGTACTGGTCGTCTAAATCCTGCCATCCGCGCTCTGATACTCCGGTCAACAACTGCTCACATCTACGGCGGATGTCCTCCAGTAGGGCGGCTGCATCCTCATTCTGCGCTGCTCTCGACCCACTTGGACCTGTAGCTCCAGACGCTGCCGGTCGTCCCATATATCCGGCCGGTTTTACCGGTGCTATATCTGCATACCAAAAGTCCATGAATCAGTATCATTATTTACTATTCAAAAAATTTAACATGCCCACACAAGAATAGCAATTTTTCACTTACCATCGGGCCCCCAGACTCGACCAGGCGGAAGTGGCAAATCCGGATCCCCACAATAGCTCATCCCACTATACGGGTAGTCGTCTATGTACAACGGCATCTGATCCCAATGGGAAAAAAACTCCGGTCGAAACACTCGCCCGACCGCCCCTCCTCCTCCCCTGCAGAGTAGTCATCCCCAACGGCGCATCCTGGGCTCTCTCGGGCCCCCATCTGGAAGCTGCACACGAGGCCTCAAGGTCGGGATCTTCTCAAAGAAGAAGGCGCACAATAAAGTCCCATATGAGCAATCATGATTCACCTGCCGCCTGCATAGCGACAACTGTCGCTTTAGCGCCACCAGCATCATTTGAGCCCACCCAAAGTAGGTCCCACCCAACACACTCTCCACTATCATCATCTGCCCACCGGTGATGTGATGGAACGCCTGGCTGCCCAGGATTCGCAGCACAGCTGCAGCCACCGCACGGGTTTCTAGCCTCTCTAGATCCCCGATCGATATTCGAGTCCCCTTGACTTGGAGACCCGGTCGACAATGGCGTTCCACGAACTCCATGATATGCCGCCCCCGCGGCAGCACTGGTTGTGTGTTTCCCACCATCCCCAGTGGTGGGAGGCCGGTCAGGAAGTACACGTCCTGGACCGTCAGTTCGATCCTGTGCCCTTGCACTACAAAGATCTCCTGATCTGGATCCCAATAACTGATAATCCGGGCCAGTAATGGTTCCCCTGCTCTCATCAACGGGTTCTCCACAAACTTGAGAACCCCAAATCTGACCAATACACGACGAACGCCCTGATCCGCCTGGATCTCTGTCCGAAGTGTTCCCAGATCCCTCTCTCTCCAGTTGACCCGCAACTCTTCCATACCTGCACAAACACATTATTTTTGTCAGGGTACAGATCGGGAAAACCATAACCACACACCAAAACCCAACTCCCAGCCATAAAACAGCACCAAACCCCCCTCATCTCCCAGGTCGCAGTTTTCTGCCATTTTCTGGACCAGGTCGCACTTGTTGCCCTAATACCTGCGTCCTGGGTCGTACTTTTTGCCCCAAAAAAGTGCGACCCGGCCATAGAGATGAAGGAGGGGCGGTTTCTGGGGGTTTTTGGGCCCTCAACTGCAAATGTAATCCATCGAAATGCAAGAGCGCGGTTAGGCCTCTCGCCTCCAACTGACAGATCTCGAATCCAACGGTCGGTTTGTTCGCTACGTTCGCCGCAAGATTCAGGACCTTCTCTCCTCTCCACATTCACCACAGCAACAATAGCAAATGAATGAT
This sequence comes from Pinus albicaulis, assembly GCA_034641835.2. Taxonomy (NCBI): domain Eukaryota; kingdom Viridiplantae; phylum Streptophyta; class Pinopsida; order Pinales; family Pinaceae; genus Pinus; species Pinus albicaulis. The sequence continues at coordinate 883,822,413 of CM076573.1, read as the reverse complement.
TTTGGAGGGAAAACTGCCTCATTAAAAGAGAACCCCTGTTTCTTCTTTCGACTGCTGCGACCACACCGTAGCCCTGTTCGACGAACCGTCAGCACCGCTGGTCAGATCTCACCGAGCTCTCAAATGGGTTTTTATTAGTTTTTGGTGATTTGATACTTCACCCGGACACATTTTGTCCACGAAGGGTCACTTCACCGCTCCTTAAAATCGAATTTCCTCACTTACGACACTTGTACTTGGGGCACCATATCGCTCCCTTACTCGTCCATGTTCGTGTCAATTTTCGTCATGAGTGCCCACCTTGTACTCATGCTTCCATGGTCCCCCATTGGGGCCTTTTACTGTGTGGCAGCACTATCGAGTCGCCCTTGTTTAGAGCATCCAAGTTGAGTCATCATTGCATTCATGGAGTCTATCATGCGTCCCTTTATACCCCACTATAGCCCTCCATTCCTCTTTGCTTGGTTCCTCTCTTGTGTCGCATATCATGACCTTCAGCCCCACTGTCCCCTGTCCCTTCCGATATTGTGTCAGTCGCTGCCATGTCACCCATGCTCTTTATGCTCTAACAGGGGAAGTCTTCCATTCGCTACTCAGTCCTTCCCATTTCCACTACCATCATTAGTGTCAGTCTGTCCGTCGCTCTATTGTTTTCTCTCGTGCCTTAGTTGAGGATCTCTCATTGCCTCACCTATGGCGGACCTCCTTCTGTCGACATCAGCACATTCATTCCAGAAGCCAAGTCTAGAGGGCGGTGTACCTTGGTTCCAGCTTCCACTCTTGTTCGGTGCCTTGGATCAGGCAGGGGGATCTCTCACTTCCCTTTGACTTGATTGCTTCTCCAGCTCCTTTCAGCATGATCGAGATTCGTATACTTGACGGTCCAGTGACCCAGCAGCAGCTCTTGATGATTCCCGGGCGTGTGTGAGATGTCTCAACCCTCATGAGGGGGTGGCCCTGCAGGTAGCCCCCCACATGCCCGGATGACCTCTTCATTGCAGCCTTTGATGCCGCTCTAGATTTTGATGATGTTGGCCTTAGCCACTTGCAGCACCTCTATGATTTGCATGTACCAGTCAGATTTTGTGAGCCCTTCCCCATTTACAGGGGGCATTTGGGTTGTATTTATCTCATGTACTCAGATGATATTGTACTAGTCCTGGCTGTTATCCCAGGCACGGCATGTATGTGAGACTATTCATTGTATTTTTATCTGGCTCTTGATTATGCCAGCTGTACTCTATGGTTCGGTCCCTTGTTCACTGGACACACTATTCTTTTGTACTTTGTCACGGCGGGCATAGGTATGCCTCCCCCGCCGCCTTCAGCACAGGTACCCTCTCATAAAAGAGACTTGTTGCACCTGCGAGTCTCATCTCCTCAGGGTCTAATCCTTTAGCACACTATCTACCTCACATTTGTCTCTCTGACATCCCTTTTTGCTGTCTAGTGATTGTATTCTTACAACGTACTTCGGTCATACGATTTTCTCCTGACACTCGCACGCTGGGGGGCAATCTGTTACACCATTTTTTGGTCATCTAACCTTTTATCATTAGATGGACCCAAGTACACCATGTAAGACCAGTTTTACCCTAAGTAAAACTGCCTTCACTATGTTAAATTAGGAAACCCCAAAGGGAAATATTAAACAAACCTATATTTGTTTGATTTTCCTCATGGAATAATTAATTAAACCATAATTTAATTATTATTCCCAGTCATGTTTAACCCAAAAACAAAGAAATTAATGAGATAAACCCTTAGTTATCTTGTTATTTTCTAGGAATAATTATTTAAATCTTATTTAGATAATATTCCTTATTAAATATGACCAAATCACCCACCATTAATCAAATAAATCATTATTTATTTGATTATCTCCCAACCACTTCCTTAAAAAGATAAATAAATCATTTATTTATTTATTTTTCACTAATCAAGGGATTTGACCCAAGTCAAACACCCTTTCCCTCCAACAAATAATAATAAAATATTCCATAGAGGTGGATCTAGATGTGATTAACATTATTTTGATCATGCACCAAGATCTAGAAGGACCCAATATTTTGTTATAAATAGGAGGGTTTTCCCCATCATTCTTCACCTTTTGTTGCATACTAGATCACTCTGGATCTATACACTCGGTCTCATTTTCTGCCATTGTTGCTCCCATTGAGCTCTACCTTCTACATTGGGTTTTCTACATCTACAAGAGAGAGAAAGCTTAGATCTGAAGTGTTGAGGACTACAAAGAACCCATCCCATTGAGGAGATCTGGATACACCTTCTTTTTTTCCTCCCAGGTGCCCTGTAATATAAAAATTCATTCAAAAATCGTGTTCTTGTCTTGTCTGTTGGATGCATGGAGCAAACTCTTTACTTTACTGCTTAATGTCTTTCCATTTATAGATCTGTTTGTTGCAACATTTTAACTACTAATCGCAGATATGAAGATGTTTGGCAGCCTCTATTGTTGTTAGGGCTATTAGTTATGCGTAGCTAAAGTGGTTCTTTTTCGTACACTTCGACGAAGAATTCATACTAACAATGTTAGCTGAAAACATAGTTGAAGATCATCATTCTATCATGGTGATTGGAACAATGGAGATAACCTTGGAAGTTGGGAAGAAAGACAGTGAAGATTGTCTAAGTCCTAAAAGAGACTTGCAACTGCAAAAGGAAGATTTGGTGACTGGATCATCAAATGAGACCACTGGGTCTTGTAATTTTGAAATTGATAATTTGACTATGTTTACAAGTGTTGCAGAAGACAATACATCTCTTGGAATTGTCTTGAATGAAGATGAGTTGTCGCAGAAGAAGGAAATTATAAATTCCAAGGAAGGTGAGACAGTTATGTCTCATATGAAGGAACATGTTATTGTTGATGACAAGGAGGAGTTGGCTTGTTTGATCAGCCAAGAGAAGACTATAGGATAGACTTTTAGAATTGCTACAGTGATGGAGAATCAAAATTATATTCTGATAAAGAATTAAGATATAGTGTTTTAAGAAGTTGAATTGATTGCTAGAATCAATCAAGGAGGTGATGGACAATTAGTGAATATTTTCAAAGAAGAAGAAGGATATGCTGAAACCAAATTGCAACATATTGATGATGTGGTTGAGATAAAACAAGTACAAAGAGAATGGCTGAAATTCTTGCCGGAAACAACTGTGTTAGAGAAAGGAATTGTAGACACTGAAGTGGAAATGTCTGGAGTTATGGAAGAGGCAGGAGAAAATACTAGTTTGTCAAATTTGATTATGATTACTAGTATACAAAGAAGACTGAATGAGTATGTTACTGCAGTTAAAGAATCAAATGATAATTTCTTTTTTAAAAGTGAATTTACAGGTAGTGAACAGAAGAGGAATGTTGCAGAGGGAGATATCTTAAGAGATATTCAAGAACTTTGGGAGGAGACAACATCTGCAGCAACAAAGGCAATAATATTGGTAGCAACATCTACAGCAACAAAAGCAACAGAAATTGAAAGCAGCAATAAAAGGCAGAGTAATTTCCAGATAGAAGATAAACTGGACATAGAAATTGAAAGCATAATAAGGTTGATGATGAAGGCGTCTCAGGAGAAGACAACAACAAGAAAGCAAAGTAAAAACAACAAAGGAAAAACAAGAACTTAATGTGAAAGAATAGCTAGTGGCAAGATGTAGAATAAAGTATGGAAGCCTGGAAAAGTGTAGTTGAAGAATAATGCAGCTATTGGACAACAACAAAATAGAGTATGGGATCCAAGAGGCAAATATTAAAAGCACATGATTAGGAGCTCATGATTATTTTTGACCTTGGGAGTCTGATGCAGGGGCATTATGCTCAAGAAAAGTCCTCGTATTTTAATAGACTTGGGGGTTTTGTGTTTTCAAGGGAGTTTGTTTCTTATGTAATGATTTGAGTGATTTTAATAATAATTAATTAAATATTGTGAGGAATTTTGTAAATGTTCTTGAATGTTGAAGAACATGAGAGAATTAGGCTAGCTGAGAGTGTATAGGGATTGAGAGATTTAGGAATTAATTATAAATCCTAAATTAGAATTTGTTTCATTATTTTGTGGATGAAAGAGGATCCTTAGGGATTAAGTAGTGATTTTAGGATTAAAGAGGATTCATAGGAAATTGATGAGAAAATAGAGGATTTGGAACCAGAATTAGGTTCAGAAATATTTGTATAAATTGTAAGACTAAAATGCATATAGATATAGATTTCAAGGTAGAACAGAGATAGAGAGGTAGAGTTTGAATTGTAAGCCTATGGGCGGAATAGGGAAAAGGCCACTGATACAGAAGATCAGGTCAGAGGAAGAATTCCTATGTAAATATTGGTTTTAATACAGAAAACTCAATTTCTAAGTTTGTGTTCAAGTGTATATTGTGTGAAAGTGAAATTTACAGGAACAAGGAAAATTTTGTCATTTTAATTCAAGCTAGATTTTTAAGAGATTGTGTGGTTTGAGGGAGAATGTTTGTTTATTGAATTCTGTGTGATTGAGAAAATAACATCGATCACAGAATGGATTGATGCCATTAAAGAACTACTTAAGCTTCTAAATTGAGGTATAAATAGGCCTAGATGTATTTTTCAATTGGATTTGACATCGTATAAGTCACATTTGAGGGTTTATTGTATGGATGAGAACCTTAAAAATGAATAATCCATGCATTTTCTGAATTTCAATGTAGGTTTGAAGATTGGATGGAACCCTGGCCTATTTGAAATTAGGAATGGAACTTTGAAGGCGCAGAGGAAGCGTGGTGGAACTATGCAATGGGAATAGTGAAGGCAGATTCGAAAAGCAATAAATGGTTTTCACGCGATTATAAAGCAGTAACCGGTATTAAATAAATCTACGCAATAGACCTCATCGGATGACATGTAGCAGTGCAATACATCTAATTTCGTTTAAGTTTGGAGGTTTTACCCATCGTGCTATTTGGAGCGTGATATCAAGTGTTGTCCATCGGATTTGGAGAAGTTGAATGAATGACTGAGACTGGATTTCAAAAATGAATATGTAAGTTATATATATGTTGTGGGACCAGATCTAATGTTATGTTGATGCTTTGGGTTTTAACCAAAGGCGAACTTGTGAATGAAATGAATTGATAAATGTGGGCACGGTTATATAATAATGTCTATTGGCATTCAGATTGGTGAACGTCGAGTCAACTTTGACTTCGTTAAAGGTAAAATATTGGTGGAAGGAATATTAAGGAAATATTTAATATGGTATTAAGGAAATTAACCATACTCATTGGTTAAAGGTGAGTTGGTAAGCATGGGCCATTATATTTTGGGTTTTAATGCAAAGTCGAATATTCATTCGAATTGTCCATAAAGTGGGTTTCGGTATATCGTTTTAACCATAGGTTTGGTAAAAGGAAAAAGATTCTGCTTATGAAGTGTACCTCTGTAGAGGTTTATTCTAGTGAATGAATGAGACAAGTATTTTGTTTTTAAGCTGAGAATGTGGGTATTTTCATATAGTTTGAAAATGTGAATTTTATGAAGAGGAATAGTTTTCGAGCAGACTATTGGGTTGACATGCATGAGGATATCCATATTTAAATTGAAGAAGTATTTGTGGGTTTTGCAGCCTTTGGTTGCATCAGGTTAATAGGTTTGAACCTTTAGATACCGTTCAAATCACCTCTTCTCCCATGATCCTTGCATGTTTTCAATATTTTGGATGCTATCAGTTTTGTGAGAGGGTTAAACAGGTCCAGAGCCACTCAAACTTGACTAGGTTGTTCATTCTTAGCCTCCAAAACCACCAAGTCAACCTAGCAGGGGTACAATTTGAATTATCCTCCGAATCCATTTCTAAAGCCACAGAAATACCAGATATTGGTGAGATATGGTTTAAATAGAAGAAATTGGACTTGAGCTATTGTTAAACCTACCATACTGTCTCTACCAGAGCATTGAAAAAATGGATTCAGTGGTCAAGAAGAGGAGTTACGCCCACCAAATGTAGAGCCTTTTTCACCACTCCTTGTTTAAGATGACTTTTTTGCACCAACTGGAGCAGCAGGGAACCCCTTGGGAAGTTTTTATCTCACATGATATATTTGCAAATCCCCAAGCACTCATTTAGTAAAATTTATATTCCACTTCACATGCACTTGCCTCCACTCCTCTGTCATCTCCACCTATGCCTTCTCCACAAGGGAACTTACCTCCTACCTCTCCTCCTGATGCATCAAATGAACATGATAATAGTCGCAGTGATGGACAAGTAAATGACAGTGAAATGGAAGGAAACAACGAGGTAGAAACTGAGTTAAATGAAGAAAAATAATATGACAGTAGTGCAGAGGAAGAATATGATGGCAGTAGCAATGAAGAAAAAACAAATAGCAGTGGAGATAAAGAAGATAGTTAAGCAAAGGTAGAGTCTAATGAGGAAGACCAAGAGGATGGTGATCGCATGGAGGGGAGTGATGAAAATGGCAGTCAAAAAGAGGAAAACAGTGAGCAATTGGAGAAAAATAGTGATAATGATGACACAAAAAAATCAATCTCAAATGCAGAAAAATGTGTTGATGATGAACAGGGTGAGGACCAAGAGGATGATGAAGAAAAAAATGAGGATAATAGTTTTCAAGAGAGTGCACAATATAGCCAAGAGGAAGATGTGCATGAGCATGACAGTGAGCACAATGATAGTGAAAATAGTGTTGAAATGAATGAAGACAATGATCCTGAGGAAGCAGGAGGAGATGATGAAGAAATTGAAGAGAAAGAATAGGAATATGATGGAATTGAGATAGAGTTTGAAGGGGAATACAGTGACCAAGGAAGTGCCACGAATAGGATAGTCAATGAACAAGAAAACCAAGAAAATAGTCATGATAGTCATGACAGCTGTCATGACTGTCATGACACTAATCAACCTCTAAATGACCAATTAAATCAAAGAGAAAGTGGAGGAAATGACCAATAAGAGGAACTCAATGAAGGACAGAGCCAAAATGAGGCAAGTGAAGATGATAGTGATCAGTTTGAAGGCCAAAATGACAGTGTAAAAAACAGTGAGGGAAACAATGATGATGTTGAGGCTAAATATCAAGAAATCAGTGACCCAATGAGGCATGAAGTGACTCATGAAAGCTATGGAAAAAATGAGAAAGTTGGTGACAATAACAAAGGTCAAAGAAATGAAGAAGACACTATCAAATCTACCATGATCACTGCTCTCACATGCACATACTATAGAGGAAAAAGAGGTGTGTTTGCTGCCTCAAAAAGGAAAATGGCCATCTCTCCTCCAGCTATCAAGCCCAAGGACAAAGGAAAGGAAAATATGGACAAAGGTGAGCATTAGTTGAAGGTAAGGAGAAGAAAAAGGATCAAAAAGACTCCTCAAGAGGCTCAATTCATTGATCTAGACAATGACAATGAGGACAAGGAAATGACTACTAGATTGCTTCTCTTGAAGAAATATGCACAACTTCAGGAGTTGGAAAGATACTTTGACATGGCACATGGTGTCATTCAGTATTACAAGGAGGAGCACAAAAATTTCAAGAAGGTGAAAAGGGACCTTGCTCTCCAAAAGAAAATGACCAGGCACTATGCAAGGAAAAACATGCTTGCTTGTGCCAAACTGAAGGAGGCCCTGATAGAGGAAGAAAACCTAAAAATGGTAAAAGTGCATGAAATACTTGGAGTCTTGGCTGAGGCTTCTCAATAGGTGTCCAAGACCTCTTGAGGGACCTCTCCACCAATTTTGAGGTAATTTGAATAAAATTTTGTCTTTTTAAAATTTTCGCCCCTCTGTGCGCAGCACCCTAGGCACTACATACAAAATTGGTGCATCCTCAGCTCTCAAATTTTTCATTTTTGGATTCCTCACATCACCAGAAGTCTTCTCACCAATTTTTAGATCATTTGGAGCATTTTTGACCCCCCAAAAGGTCAAAAAACATCAAACCTTTGACCTTTCTGCCTCATTTTTAGACTAGGCGCTGCCCACAGAGCAGTGTTGGGGAAATTGATTTTTGAATAGGTAAATGGCATCCAATCAGAACAAATCAAGTATTTCTGGAAATTAGACTCATCAGGCTTTCGAACGTGCCATCGTGGAGCCAAATCCAGTGTCTGGAAGGGGCCCAAAACTCAGCTACAAGAGACCCTATTTTGTGTTGAAGTGGCACTATGCACAGAGGCTGCATAGTGTGTTTTGGACCAAAAGTCAACAAAGCACACTCATTTATTGAAAATATATATTTTTGAGTTTTTTTAGGTAAATTACTCTATAATTAGGTGCAAATAGTTATTTTGGCATTTATTTCTTAGGATATTATGTGCCTTGGGCCTTGCATGGTCTCTTGGCCATAAATGACATTTATGATTATCTTTGATATTTTCCTACCACATTTATGGTTTTAGTCCTCCTTTGCTCCATAAATAGAGCATGAGGCCCCTATCTATTTTGTTGGCATTTGATGAGCTTGAAGAGAAATATACATGGTTTCATGAGCTTGGACAAGAAATTGGTTTTGTGAAGTGGATGAATGGCTTGTTTGCCTTGATGATGGAGAAGCTTGTTTGCAAGATTCCATAGCTTGGTGAATGGTGATGTTTTCCTAATTTGTCTATTTTGTCCTTTTTTATCATTATTTTTAATTTTTCTGGGTTGCTATAAATAAGAAAAGTATAGGTTGAGACATGTTATTTGACGCACCTCAGTCCTCCTGTTTGTTATAGCCTTGATGTTTTCCTCTTTTGGCCATCTTAAGGAATTCTTGATTGCTCCGTAGGTCCACCAAAACTTTTTTTTGTTTTATGTATGGTTAGTATGCTAGCTTACAAGTATGATTCATGGTATGCCCTTCTTATTTGAAGTTTTCAAAACCCTATCTTGAAGCCTTCCTATGGAATATTGATTGCTAGGTTAAGTCAAAGAGGTCTCGTTTGATATTTCCCTTTGTCCATGCTTACCAACTTGTTTCAGAGTTCCCAATAACTTGATATATGCTATTTATGAGTTTCCTCTCCATAAATTAAGTTATTTGTTTTATCTTATATGTTTTCCCAAAATCTGAAGGTGAATTTCTAAAGTTAGAAGCTCTTATGCTCTCTATGTTTCACTGGAATGTTTAGTTTATATGTTTATCAATTTAAGTATTGTTCATTGAGCTTAATGGTTTTCCCTACCTCATGAGGTGTAGCATTTAACTATATATGTTTAAGACCTCTTAGTCTTTCCCAAACTTGATGTTCACTACACCTCATAGATCACCTTAAGGACCCATTAACCTTGCTAAATTGGCCCTGCAACACACTTTGTTTCATCATTTAGAAACTCTTGAATTCATTTGACTCCATAGCCCAATGGCTTTGACAGATTCTCACTCCACTTATTCCACTTGACCATCTTACCCAACCAGAACAATCAACAACCCTACACTTAAAAACTAGCCTAAAATCAAAAGCCTAGAGTGAAAATAATACATCCTTTGCACCTAATATAGAGATACCTCTCTGAGTCCAAGAAGGCTAGGTCCTCGGACTCCAAATCTTGGTTCCACGTTACCCTGTCATTTGTTCTACCAATCTAACAAATCACGGGACCCTAAAAAAGCATACTTTTAAAACAATGTTTTTGCAGAAATAATGAAGACAAGAATACCAGAACCATAAAAAATGAAGTGATGAAGGAGTTCATCCCTCTTGGGCTACATCTCCTAGTAAAACTTCTAATGGTTGGTTCTATTTCATAATTCTCAAAAAATTTTGTTTAGATCAAGCTAAAATGCTAAAATGGATTAAAAAATGTCTCCAATGGCTCCAGAATAGTAAAAAACCCCTAACTAGGCTCTTTCTGCTCCAAAATAGTCTAAAAAATGAATGAGTTATGCCCCCCCTAAATTTTTTCACTATCTTTCCTACAAATCACACCTTCCTGTAATATCTTCTACAAAATATGTCTTTTGAGGCCACGTGGGCGATAATTTTTCCAAGAATCGGCAAGATTCCCACTGCATCGAGTGAAAAATGTCTCTTCCTTAATTTTCATATGTCAGCATTTATCCGGTTAATCAGAAAGCACATTGCCTCTCCTCCACTATCAATTTCGGGCTCATCGTACCATTTCCTATCAGTGCTAACCATAGCATTAAACAGTGACCTATGTGGAAATTTGAATAGTACAAATTTAACTGTCAGAACCAGACCACTAGAACCAACCTGTTACATTAATTGTTAACATTTTTTCTGAGAGGTGTTGACATGTGAAACCTCAAAAACATCCATGGCTAACCCATCTACCACCATAACCTGTGGCATAAAACTTTAACCTTGGCATGTTAACATCGTTCCAAGGCTTAACCCACTACGGTAACCATTTCCAAACCCGCTGCAAATAACTTTAACCATGGCAATAAAATTCACATGTGACCACTTAACCCGCTGAAATTAAAAATCATTCCAAAGGATTAAAATGCCTTAGAAAATATTGCACAAAATTTGGGTTTCATGGGTTATATATATGGTTTGGTTGAAATATATCCGCCATATATGGGGTTCTCTCTACCATATATTGCAACCAAAAACTTTGGTTAACAGTTATACAATGTTTCAGGGTCAGTTTAGCCCTTACGCTAGGTCCATGGACTGGGGTCAGGTGTTAACCCTAGTCCCCTCCACCAATGCCAAAGGAATTAAACTTTAAATAAATGTGAAGGGATATAGTAGTTAAGAACTAACCAAGATGGTTGGAAATGTTTGGTGCTTAGTGGATGTCTCACACTTGAATACCTAGAGGCCCACTCTAGCCTAAACCATAATTTTACATGGCCACCAGGAGGCCACGTGGTAGCCTTTAGTTGGACCACCTCATCCTCTCTAGTTGGAATTGTGCCAAGTGTCAAACAACCACTGGTCGAAGGAGCATAGTCAACCTACCATGTCATGGTCTAGTCAACAATATGGACTGCTAACGATGAACCTATGTATAACCCAATCCAAAAAAAAAATTACTTCCCAGAAAAAACATAATTTGATAACGAAAGCATCCAATTTAATATTCTATCGAAACAAGTTGTGCCAGATTCAGGATGATGAGATATACACATTGGCGATGGTTTCAAGCCATTCTAAGAACTTTAAATTTGAAGTAGAAAATTGACCCATCGTATCAAAGAGAGAGGGAGGTAAGAAGAAATACATAGAGAGATAAAGGAATATGGATAGAGAGAGGGAGTGATAAGGAATATGGAGAGAGAGGGAGAGGGGACAATAGGAAGAAGGAGAGAGAAGTAGGGGAGAGGGAGATAAGGGGAACATAGAGAGAGATAGATAGAGATGAGGATGGAAGGATAGATAGATATATTGGAGAAAGAAGGTGTATGTTTTGGGGGTGATATAGAGAGACAGAGGGAGATATATATATTGATGGAAGGAAAAGAGAGATGGAGAGAGGGAGGAAAGGACAGAGATATTGGTAGATATGGAGTGAGAAATTGTGCATATTTTGGGGGGCCGGGTGGGGGGGGGTGAGATAGAGATATAAAGAAGGATAGATGAAGGTATATATAGATATAGATGGAGGGGAAAGATATGGAATAATATTTATTACACTAGGTGTATTGATTTAAGTGTAGATGATGATTTCTAGTCCTATTTTATTTCTTGCACTATATGAATTCATTTTAGTGTAGATGTTGATTTCTAATCCTATTTTATTGCTTGCATTCAATGCATTTATTTTAGTGTAGATAGTAATTTCGAATTCTATTTTATTTTTTGCACTATATGCTTTGTCAGTGTATATGTTCGTTTCTAATCCTATTTGATTGATTTAACTCGATGTAATGATTTCAATGTAGATGATTTATAATCTTATTTTATTGTTGGACTAAATGCATTTATTTCAGTGTGGATGGTGATTATCATCCTATTTGATTGCTTGCACTAATTGCATTGGTTTCAGCGTATATGTTGGTTTCTAATCCTATTTTATTTCTTTCACTAAATTCATTTATTTTAGTGTATATGGTGATTTCTAAACCTATTTGATTGCTTCCACTAGGTGCATCGATTTCAATGTAGATTTTGATTTATTACTATATTTGATTCATTGCACTAGATGCATTGATTTCAATGTAGACGACTTCTAAATATATTTGATTGCTTGCACTAAATTCATTGATTTCAGTGTAGGTGGTGATTTCTGTTGGGGTCCTGTGTTTTGATAGATTGGCTTACCAAAAGACAAGGCAACATACAAACCAAAATTTAGAGCTCCAGGATCTAGCCCTCCTATTCTCAGAGAGGGATCTCTCAATATATTTATAAATATGTATCTTGAAAAGCTTAAAAGTTGATTTTAGGATAGTTATAAGGTTCAAGGTTGTTTTTTTTCGTTTGGTTGGACAAGTATGTTTCATGCGGTATAGATAGAGCATGGGAATCTACAAGCCATTGGGCAATGGAGTCATGTGAAGTTGAAATAGTTCTGACTAAGAAGGAAGGGAAACCAAATGGAAAATATAACTTATTCAAGGATCTGTTGAATAATATAGGTGAAATGGCATGGAAATTAAGGACTAAGAGTGAACAAAAAAACAAATCCTTTCACGATGGCTTAAAGGATTCGGGGAACACCCTATTTCCTCCAGTAAGCTCACTGCTTTGGACTTAATCAATATAACACTCAAATAAAAGAGAAATGCAGACTAAACCCTCAGAATGAGTTATAGGATTCGGGGAATGCCCTATTTCCTCCTACAAGTTCACCTTTGAGAGCTTAACTGACAAAGACATACAATTGCACTCAAAGAAGAGCGAACGCCTTAGACATATAGGACTACAATTATAGGGGCCTTTAACACAATGATAAGAATAAGGAACAGAGGGTATGATTGAGACAAAACATCACTATCAAACTGCAAGCATTAATAGTCAAAGGTAGACTCCAGATACAATATTCAGTGGTAAAGAAAGAGGGAACACCTAAACAGTCTTTAACACAACCGAATTAACCATTTCTGAAGTAAAACAAACTGAATATAAAGAGAACTACTAGACTACCCTGTCACATTCAGTAGCAGAAAACATATAAACAGTGAAGGATAAATAGGTCAGAGGTGCTTCTAAGATACATTTCTCTGCCTAAACTTTTTATCCTATTGTAGGCAAAGCATGATGGAACAAAGTGGAAACACAGGAAATAACATTGACTATAAGAACTACTTCACCAAAAAAAGGCTCAGGGATCTGATGGTCCAACCTCCTTCATCAACAGAAAAACACAGATCTTCACACTCTTTCAGAACACCAAAGCTTCTTCAAAGCAGCAATATGTATTACTTTAGAAATCACAAAATGCCAACCTTTTACAATGAGACTTTGAAGAGTCTTTATAGGGAAAATGAGGAAAGCGGGTGTGGATAGTTTTAATGAACATCGGAGATTGGAGAAGGTGTTTTTAATGCTCCATGCTGTATCCTAAATATTTCATTTAATTGTTGACAGAATCCATAAATCTGTAGCTCGTTTGAGGCTATTTTGACATGACAGAAATCACCCGCAGGGTGTTCTTGAGAAGGAAAAAATATGGAGAGGTATTGTATCTTCTCAATGTGAATTAAGTGAAGGATGGGCTCTGAGGACTCCAATACTTCCAAATAACTGCTTCTGACAATATGTAGTAACTTCCATGGTGAAATCTTTGTTCTGTCTCTTTTGTACTTAATCTTGTATTAGCTCTGTTCATGCCTCCTTTTGCTGATTGCCCGAAATGTTTATGTACTGATGCAGATTTCTCTTATGTGGTGTAATAAATGCACTGTCAGGTGTTCGAGACTTTTTGCCAAAACTGATAACTGTGCTGGGGCTCGATGCAGAATGGAGAATGGGCAGTAGTGATTTTGGTCCTTCCTTCAGTAAAGGACTGTCCTGCTGACATATCTTGTGCACTGCCATGACCAATGATTTGCATTCAACCGTGCTGACTATGGATTAAGCCTCTTAATCTTCAATGTTTAGGATTTTTAAGTCCTTTAACATTTTTCTGATACACTTTTCCACTCCTGTGATTGTCTCTATCTTCCCAGACGTTCTCTCTACAAAATTTGGCTTTGAAAATGGTATTCTACGCCACTAAACAACTCTGTCCGTGACTAATGAAACAGAGCGCAACCGCAATCTTTTAACACCTACAAAACCAATAAAATCATCAAGAAAATCCATGGGGGTGGAGGTAGGATGTTGTGGAGGTCTAGATGAATGGTGGCGTAATAGAGGCAAACACTGTGGATGTAATGGAAACAGTGGAGAAATGCAAAAACATTAAAGTTTTAATGTTGGGCGTAATGATATAATGTTGATGCAAAACAAAGGTTCGATCCTTTGAATCGAAATACAAGGGAACACACGTAAAGCATATGAAATGAGTTTGGATATGGTGGGACCCAGCATGGGCGTAGGGCGATGGATGGTGTGCCAAGGATACTTCTTGCCTTGGTTATCGCCTGAGCATCTACGTGGCATGATCACCATTGGATGGGCAACTCTGGATCAGACGATGTACATTCATATCACATCAGGTCAAATTTCGAATGTTAATGTGTGATGGGGGGCAGTTTTCAAATAGTGCTCGGTGCCACGTGTCCTGCGGTGAGTGGAATCGCTCTGAAATGATAAAAAACTGCCCACCTTCCAAATGCAGTGCGATAGAAACCGACCGGTTTAGAACAGTGACCATGGTGCGGGGACCATCGGGTGGATGAAATGTGGGACGTCGATCTCTGGATCAAATCGATGCTGTATATGCAATCTGAGGAGTAAACGGGTTAGCAATGAGCGCATTGCGAAATAGTGCTGACCGTTAGATCTTACACAGATTGGCGATTGAGATTACAGCGTGGGTTTAATCGGCCAAACTCAATCGCATCGGAAACTTTTAGATTTTCAAAGGATAAGGGCGCATGTGAAACCCCCGATTGCGATAATCACCTGGGGCTCAAGCACTTTGTCTCGGGCGCAGGCATATGGGGAAGTGGTTTAAAGGGCTGGGCCGAGAGGGGCTTAAGCCTTAGTGCAGAGATGAGTTTCCAGGCCAAAAACAGGGATTTTTAGGGATTTTCTTGGCTTTCGGTAAAGAGGAAAGGGTTGTTTAAACCTGTAAAAGGGATTTTTAGAGGTTCAAAAGGATTTTGAAAGCCTTTCAGGGGGAAAATTGGGTCTTAAACAGGAAAAGGAGGATTTATGAAAATTAGGGGAGATGAGTAAAAATGGGCAGCTTCAGAGGCCTTTGGAAAACATTTTCTTTGATAGATCTGGCAGGGTTTCGGGCAGGCCCTTGTAGAAACAACAGTGGAGATTAATCCAAAGGGTCAATAATCATCACAAGACTTCAAAGATGATGGATTTTCAAGGGAAATAAATCTCTTGAAGGCTTGTAAACCAACTTAGCCACCATTTGGTATATCACAATTTATGGGTGGCTAAGAATTTCTAATCCTATTTGATTGCTTGCACTAAATGCATTGATTTTAATGTAGATGTTCGTTTCTAATCCTATTTTCTCACTTTCACTAGATGCATTTATTTGAGTGTAGATTTTTATTTCTAATCCTATTGATTTCCTTTATTAGATGCATTTATTTCAGTGTAGAAGTTGTTTTCTAATCTTATTTAATTGCTTGTGTTAGATGCATTGATTTCAGTGTGGATGTTGATTTATGATTCAATGTAATTGGATGTATGATGGTACGTTAATTTTAAAGTGATTGGATTAACAATGCGCATTTATTTTAGTGTAAGCATTAAAAAATATTGGCATGCAACTTTCTTTTTGTGTTATAGTAATTCAACCTATTAATATTGGAGAGCAAGAGAGATAAGGTATGTTGTTTATGACAGCAGCTCAAGCTAAATATTTAAATGTTTTACGATTTCAACTATCCTTTTCATATAATCGGTATGAGAAGATAACAAAATTAACAAGGGTTTTCATCATTTTTCATTATTAAATTTAATAAAAGTTACTATTTATCATCTCAAAAAACTGAGGTAACTAAGAAAATTTAAAATTAAAATGACTATTAGATTTATTTACATATTATTGATAAAATTAATCATATTTTCGATAGATTTTTCTTGGCCGCACAAGACTAAAACTAGCCTAGATCCATCTTAACTTTGGATATATCAAACGCTGAGAGGGATCAAATCTCTCGAATTGAAAAACTCTCTCTAGTTTTTCGCTAAAAAATGAGGTGTGCAGCTCGAGATATTCGATCCCTCTCGGTTCAGGATAGATCTGGAGTTAAGATATATCTAGGTTGGTAAATACTTTAAAAAAAATATATTTATCATGTCAAGAGGCTCTTTGTAGATGTCAAACTTAAATGTTTAAATTTAATATTTAAAATTTAACAAATTTAATCTAATGTCAATGTCGGCCCTAATTAAAAATTGATATAATTATTATGTATAAAAAAAATATAAATTCAACTTTTTTTTTATAGATATAGAGTTAAGATGGTTCTAGGCTAGTTTGAGTCGTGTGCAGCCAAGGAAAATATTTCGAACATATGATTAATTTTATCAATAATATCATGTAAATAAATCTAATATTAATGTAATCAGTTTAAATATTCTAAATATGTATGAGATTAATATGGTCATTTTAATTTTAAATTTTCTTAGTTACCACAGTTTCACTTTGTTGAGATGATAAATATTGTTAATAACTTTAATGATGAAAAATGATGAAGTAAAAATTTTGAAAGCCAAGTGACAATGTACTAGTGTTGAATGATAGAAAATGTGAATAATAAGAATGTATCCAATTAACAAGAGTCTTCATTGTGATGAATCTCAAACAATATTCTGCTACTATTCTTATTGTCACCCTTGTTAGTTTTGGCATCTTCTCATATCGATTATATGAAAAAACAGTTGAAATCGTAAACCATTTAAATATTTAGCTCAAGTTTTTGTAGTAAACACCATACCTTGTCTCTCTTGCTCTCCAATATTAATAATTTGAATTAGTATAACACAAAAATCAATGTACATTACCAATAACTTTTTGTGCTTTCACTTAAATCAATGTGCATTGTTAATCCAATAACTTTAAAATTAATGTACCATCATACTTTTAATTACATAAAATCAGAAATCAACATCTACAATGAAATCAATGCATCTATTGCAAGAAATTAAATAAGATTAGAAAAAAATATTCATCTTCCATTAATATCTCTATCTCCCAATGTCTCTCTATATTACCCCCAAATCATACACTATCTTTCTCTAACCTATCGATCTTTCCCTCTCTCTTCCTATCTCTCTCTCTCTCTTTCTCTCTTCCCCTTATCTCCCTCTCTCCCGCTTCTCTATCTTTCATCGTATTCTCCTCTCTCCCTCTATCTCCATCTTCCTTATCACTCCCTCTCTCTCTCCACCCTACTCTCTCTACGTCTTCATTGTTACCTCCCTCTCTCTCCCCCTCCATCTCTTAACTCCCTCACATCCTCGCTCTTCCTTCCTCTCTCTCCCTTTTTCTCCCACCTCTCTCTCTCTCTCTCTCTCTCTCTCTCTTCACCCTCCAACTATGTTACTATATCCCTATCTCCCTCCTTCTGTCTCCTCTCTCCCCCTTTCTCTCCATCTATCCTTTTTTGTCTCTTTGTCTCACCCCAAAAAATATAAAATCTCTCTCAATATATACCTTGTCACTCCTTCTCTCTCTCCACTTCTCACTCTCTATGTATTTCTTATTCTCTCCCTATGCCCCCTCCAAATCCATCTCTCTATCCCTCCCTCTATTTGCCTCTCTCCCTCCCTCTCTCCTCCTCTATCTCAAGTCCTCTCTTTTGTCCTTTCTCTCTCTCCCTTTCTCTCCTACATTTGTTTGTCTTCCTTCATCTCTCTCTCTCTCTCTCTCTCTCTCTCTCTCTATTTTCCCTCCAATCATCTCTCTTCCACCATCACTCTCCTCCTCTGTCAAGTCCTCTCTCTCCCTTTCTCTCCTACCTCCCTCTCTCTTCCCCATCACTCTCTCTCTCTCTCTCTCTCTCTCTCTCTCTCTCTCTCTCTCTCTTACCTCCAATCCTATTTCTCTCTCTCTCTTTACCCTCAAATCCTCTCTCTTGAACCATCTCTCTCTCTCTCTGACTCTCTCTCTCTCTATGTTAATATTTCTATCCCTCTCTCTTATCTCCCCCCTTCTCTCGATATCTCCTTCTACATACACACTCTCTCTCTATCTCTCCCTTTCAACCTCCTTTCTATCTCCACTTCTCAATCTCTATGTATTTCTTATTTCCTCCCTCTTCTCCCCTCCAACTCTATCCCTCTATCCCTCCCTCTCTCCTTATCTCTCTCAAGTCCTATTTCTCATGCTTCCTCTGTCTCCCTCTCTCTCCCCCCATATCTCTCTCTACCCTCCAATCATCTCACTATCTCCCTCCCTCTCTCCTTCTCTATCTCCCCTTATGTCTTTGTGTCTCCCTCTGCCTCCCTTACCCTTCTCTACATATCTCACTCCTCTCACTCCCTCTCTGTCTTCATTCATTCTCTTCCATCTCCTTTAGTTTATTTCCACCTCTCCCTCACTCCACCTATCTATCCACCTCTATCACTTTATTTATTTGTTCTTCCATCCCATATATATCTAGAGTTAATATATATCATAATATATCGATATATTTTATAATATAAAAAATTTAATATTGTATTAATCCAATTTTATTAAAATTAATAATATTATTATTATTATATATTAATGTGAATGTTAGAATTAATAATAATAATATTAATATCAATATTAGGGTTAACATTATTTTTTTTTACACCGTATTAGTAACAATTTGGCCCATGGTATTTGGCTCATATGCTTCAACTAAAGAGTATTATGGAGTAAATATAAAAATAGGTTTTATTTATTTACCATACCTATATTTTATTTATTTACCATACCTCTTTTATTTACCATGGTATTTGGCCCATAGGCTAGGTATATAATTAGATGTTTATTTATAAACCTATTTGATATATTTTTGTTATTTAGCATACCTATTTATACCTATTTTATATTTATTTATTTACCATACCTATTTTATAAATATGGTATTTAGCCCATGGTATTAAAATGGTAATTTTCCCATAGGCTTGTTCCAAATAAAATCATTTTTTTGTTATATTTAAATATAAAAGGGTTTATGGAGTAAATATAAAAAGAGGTTTTCTTCACTTATGATACCTTTAGTTTATTGATATTTTTATTTATTTACGATACCTCTGGAGTAAGTATAAAAATAAGTTTTATTTATTTACCATACATCATATTAAGTAACTCTCTTTAGTTTAAGTTTAAGTTTACATGCCATGTAGCCCCATAGAATGTTTACGTGCCATCTAACCTGATACCCGTAGAGGGAGGTCGAGAGATAGAGATAAGGAGTATGCATAGAGATGGAGAGAGGAAAACATGAAGAAAGTGAGAGAAGCTAAGGAGAGGGAGATAAATGGGAAAAGAGAGAGAGATAGAGAGAGAGGAACAGAGCTGAGGAAGCTAAAGGGGAAGAGAGGGAGAAAGGGGAAGAGAGGGAGGGATAGGTAGATATATTGGAGAAATAAAGTGTATGTTTTCGGGGTGATATAGAGAGACACGGGGAGATAGAGATATTGATGGAAGGTGAAGAGAGGGAAGAAGAGAGAGATGGAGAGAGGGGGATAGAGAGATTGATAGATATGGAGTGAGAAAGCTTGCTTATTATGGGGGTGAGATAGAGATATAAAGAAGGAGAGATAAAGGGATATATATATATATATATATATATATATATATATATATATCTCTCTCTCTCTCTATATATATATATATATATATATATATGGAGGGGGAGAGAGGGAAGAATATTTGTCGCACTAGATGCATTGATTTTACTGTAGATGGAGATTTCTAATCATATTTCATTGATTGCACTAGATGCATTGATTTTAGTGTAGATGTTGATTTCTAATCCTATTTGATTGCTTTCATTAAATTCATTTATTTGAGTGTATATGGTGATTTCTAATCCTATTTGATTGTTTTCACTAGATGAATTTATTTCAGTGTAGATGTTGGTTTGTAGTCCGATTTGATTTCTTGCACAATATGCATTGATTTTAGTGTAGATGATTTATAACTCTATATGATTTCTTGCACTAGATGCATTTATTTCCCTATAGATTATTTCTAATCCTATTTGATTGCTTTCACTAGATGCATTGATTTCAGTGTAGATGGTGATTTCTAATCCTATTTGATTGTTTGCACCAAATGCATTGATTTCAGTGTATATGTTGGCTTCTAATCCTATTTTCTTTCTTGCACTAAATTCATTGATTTCAATGTAGATGTTGATTTATTACCATATTTGATTACTTGCACTAATGCATTGATTTCAATGTACATGATTTATAATCCTATTTGATTGCTTGCAATAAATGCATTGATTTCAGTGTGGATGGTGATTGATTTCAATGTAGATGTTGGTTTCTAATCCTATTTTCTTACTTGCACTAGATGCATTTATTTCAGTGTAGATGTTGATTTCTAATCCTATTAATTGCTTGCATTAGTTTCATTGATTTCAGTGTAGAAGTTGTTTTCTAATAGTATTTCATTTCTTGCCTTAGATGCATTTATTTGAGTGTAGATGTTGATTGTTGATTTGATGTAATTGGATGTATGATGGTACATTAATTTCGAAGTGATTGGATTAACAATGTGCATTGATTTCACTATAAGCACAAAAATTTATGGGCAACGTACATTTCATTTTGTGTTATAGTAATTCAAGATATTAATATTGGAGAGAAAGAGAGATAAGGTATGTTGTTTGCTACTACAAATCGAGCTAAAGAGTTAAATGGCTTGAGATTTCAACTTTCCTAAGATGAAAAAACTAGAAAGGGTGTTCATAATTTTCCATCATTAAAGTTAGTAACAATATATATCACCTCAACAAAATGAGGTAACTATGACAATTTAAAATTAAAATGAGCAGCTTAATTTGAGACATATTTAGCATATCTAAAATTATTATATTAATATTAGATTTATTTACATATTGTTGATAATATTAATCATATATTGGATAAATTGATTTGGCAGCACAAGACTCAAACTAGCCTAGATCCATTTAACTTAGGATCTACCAAGTGCCGAGAGGGATCAAATCTCTATAAGTGCAAACCTCTCTCAAGTTTTGCACTAAAAAAAGAAGTTTGCACCTGGAGATATTTGATCCCTTTTGGCAATTGATAGATCCAGAGTTAAGATGGATCTACGATGGTAAATATCTAAACAATATATTTATGGTGGCTAGAGGCTCTTTGTATATGTCAAGCTTAAATGTTTAACATTTAACATTAACAAATTTAATCTAATGTCAATTTTGGCCCTAATTAAAAATGGATATAATTATTATGTATAAACAAAATATAAATTCAACATTGGTTTTACGGAAGTGGAATTTATATGTCTGTTCCATTAAAAAATAATAATAATAGGTTACAAGGATGGTAAATATTTAAACAATATATTTATGGTGCCCAAAGGCTCTTTGTATATGTCAAGATTAAATGTTTAACATCTAGCATTTAACAAATTTAATCTAATGTCAATTTGGGGTAGGATGGTAAATATTTAAACAATATATTTTTGGGGCAGAGAGTTTCTTTGTATATGTCAAGCCTAAATGTTTAACATTTAACATTTCACAAATTTAATCTAAAGTCAATTTGGGCCCTAATTAAAAATCAATATAATTATTATGTATAAACAAAATATAAATTCAACATTAGTTCTAAGTGGAATTTATATTTATGTTCAATTAAAAATTAATAATAATAGTTCACAAGTAATATAGAGTCTAGTATGGTGGGCACGTTGTAGTGTAAACATTTAAATCTTGATTCAATAAATAATAAAAAGTACCAAGGTAAAATTATTCTCTTCGAAATAAATAAATAATGGTCAATGTTAAAAAAATAATGGTTGATAGGAAAATCATCCTATAGTCTTTCGTTAATAGTAACTAATAAATTCTGATGTGAACTCGATAAGTAAATTGTTTGCTCAAGCATAAATTTTGGTTGGTAGTAACAACTAGTAATTCTACACAATTATAAATAATGGTGGGAAATAACTCTTGTAAGTATATTTTTTACATCATATTCCTATCCGTTTTTTATTGAAAGACTTGCTTAAATTATGGTGGGAAATAATTGATAATAGTTACGAGTATAAGTTATTTTGAACTATTTTATTTTTGCGTATTCTAAATTATAGACCAAATAGAATTTTTTCAGGAGAATTCACCAAAATCCACCAATATAATTTCAAGATTTTTTTTTGTCTAACGTATATACCAAATAGTCTTTTTCATCGGATTCACCAAAATCCACCAATATAATTTCAAGATTTTTTTCTTGTTCAAAATAAGTTTTTGAAATAATAAACGGATTCAACACCATAAAAAATTAGTGGGACACTGCAATTACGCAGATTAAACAATTTAATCTCAAGTTTGTAGGGTTTTGATTAAAATTAACCAGAAAAAATGTCATGAAAAAGGTCATTTCCTAAGTTAGACTGCATATTTTATTTATGGATGGTTTTCTTGCAAAGTTAGTATAAAAAATCACTAAGAAATATTTGAAAATAATGCATGAATATTGCAACCATATCCATAAATCATGACATAGAATATATAAGGAACTTATGCATATAACATTATATTGTGCAAAGCTTGCAATAAGACCACCAGTTTATGGTCCAATCAAATGTTTGAAATTAATTTTTTTAATAATGTTGAAAAATAAATATTTATTTTTCAAAGCTAAAAATTATAATTTGCATTTAACTCATTTCACAATAAAAAATTAAAACATGAAATACTTTAGACATTACATACAACATTGACTACATTGAGTGAAAATTTTCCATCATATGGATGGAGGGGGGCGAGAGAGCACATAGAGGGGGGGGGGGGGGGAGATATGGAGATAATGATAGAGCTAGAGGATGGAGAGAGAGAGAGAGAGTGATGGGGATGCAAGAGATATGGGGGTATATGTAAGAGAGAGGGGGAAAGAGGAATGAAGAGAGATAGGAGGGGGGGGGATAGGAGGGAGGGAGGGAGAGAGAGAGAGAGAGAGAGATGGAGTTGGAGGGGGAGAGAGAAGGAGGGAACAACAAATAAATAGAGAGATAGAGGTAGAAGGAGAGGGAGTGAAAAAATAGAGAAGGATATAGAGGGAAAGAGGATAATAGGGAAGACAAAAAGAATGAGAGGAGAGAAATTGAGATAGATATATGGAGGGGGAGTGATGGGGAGAGAGAGAGAAAGAAAGAGGGAGGGAGATAGTGAAAGATTTGGAGGGTAGAGAGAGATAGAGAGATGGGAGAACAGACATAGGGATGTGGGAGACAATGGGAGAGAGGGGAAGGAAGAGAGATAGGACTTGAGAGAGAGTAGCAGTGGGAGACAATGGGGGAGAGAGGAAGGAAGAGAGATAGGACTTGAGAGAGAGTAGTAGAGAGGGAGGCAGAGAGAGAGGGAAGACTACAAACATAGAAATTTAGAGGTGGAGAGAGAGAGAGAGAGAGAGAGAGTGACATGGGAGAGATAGAGAGAGACTGTGTGAGAGAGGAGAAGAGGGAAGAGAGAAGGAATGATAGGAGAGAGAGAGGGAGAGAATAGAAATAGAGAAAGGGAGACATAGAAATGGATGTGGGGAGAAGGGGAAAGAGGGAAGAAGATAGGGAGGGAGATAGTGATATATTTTGAGGGCAAAGAGAGAGAGAGAGAGAGAGAGATCTAGAGGAGAGGGAGAGGGAGGTGGGAGTTTTATTTTATTAAGAAAGTGTGGTCCATAAGAGATAATGAGATATTTTTCATTCACAATGATTTAGAGATCATTTATTATATCTCAATATTGAATTTCTCATTGGTTGTTCTGTATATGAAACCTTTAGAAGAAACACGGGAACATTTGATTTAACATTGTGATCTAACCTACAAATGAATAAGTAGTAGGAAATCATAAGTAAATTTCTAGGCTTCATGTAGGTATGGACATGTGTGATATCTATTACAAATATGGAAAGTGGTGTGAGTTCCATAATAGCTCCACTCACAATACAAGTGACTGTCGGGCCAAGAAATCATTGGTGGCCAAGATGAAGGCTTCTGAATTAGATACATACTCTGAAACTGTATCATAACCCTATAAGGGGAATGACAGAGGGAAGAAGATTATCAATGTGGAGACCAGCGCCATTGTTCCCACCACGAAGATCCAAAAGCAAGAAATAGAAGATCTAGAGGAGGAGGAGTGTCTCTTCCACTCCAAAATGTGGGTAAAGGGTTCCCCACTACAACTCATTGTTGACAGTGGGAGCAGAAAGAACCTCATTTTAGCAGAGGTCGTGAAGTGGTTGGGCTTGCTAACCACAACACACCCATAATCATACACCATCAGGTGGCTTCACCAAGGATGGGATCTCCATGTCAGGCAGTAGAGACACCTTCCCTACAACATGAAGCCGTTCACCAATGAGGTATTATGTGACATTTTTCCTCCTAAAGTTTGTGATGTATTATTAGCCCAACCATAATTGTGGAAGTGACATGCTATGTATGAGTCCCATCCTCGATGTTATTGGTACTTTAGGAAATAAGTTGTACATGATACCAGATTTACCACTGCATGCCACTATCTATTTGTCTATTACAAAATAAAGCAGTAAGATCGTTTCCAAAACCGGGAATTTTTTTTCCTAATGATCTTACCTCAGGGAAAGAAGAATATTATGGCTATGACCTCCGGACAGGGCTCCTATGCATGGCAAAAACAAATGGACAAGGTCGTGGAGGAGTACTAGTACATATTCACCTCGCCCACAGGTGTGCCTCTGCACTGTCAAGTCAAATACCCCATCGATTTGACTTGAGATGCGCCACTACCTAATGGACAGATCTATCGTTTCTCTGTTATGGAGAAAAATGAAATCAAGAGGCACATTCAGGAGATACTATAGAAAGGTCACATCCGGCCAAGTTCATCACCCTGTGGCAACCTGATTGTGTCGGTGCATTTGAGGGATGGGATTTGGAGACTCTGTATTCACTATCGGGTGCTAAACAAGATCACTATCTGGAATAGGTACTCAATCCCATGGATTAATGACATTATGGACCAAATCAAAGGGGAAAAATATTTCACGAATATCAACTTGAAGTTTGGGTATCACCAGGTACTAATCAAACTATCCGATGTGTGGAGAATTTCTTTCAAATACAAGGAGGACCTGTTTGAATGGTTGGTCATGCCTTTTGGTTTAAAAAATGCTCCTGCACCCTCCATGAGGCTAATGGATGACATCTTACAACCATTCACCAACTAATTTGTAGTAGCGTACTCGGATGGCATCCTGATCTTCAGCCCAACTTGGGAAGAGCACCCCCACCAGATTCAAGAGTTCCTCCAAACACTATGGAAACACAAGTTGTGTGCCAATTTGGAGAATTTCACTTTTGTCATGACCTACGTTCAATATCTAGGATATATTATTGACAAGCAGGTGGTGCATGTGGATCCAACCAAGATCCGAGTCATTCGGGATTGGATATCCCCAACCACTCCAACAAAGCTTCACAACTTTTTGGGTCTTGCTAATTTCTAACGCAGGTTTGTGTTGGGATTCTCTCATATCACTTGGCCCTTGAGTCAAGTCACCAAGTGAGGAGCGAAAGAAAATTTATTTTGGTCAGAACCTTGATAAAAATGCATTCGTAGAATTGAAACATCACCTCTCTTGTGCTCCAATGCTCACATTACCATACTTGCAAAAACCATCTAAGATCGAGACAGATGCCTCTGACTATGCTATTGGGACAATTCTTACTCAACATGGGCATTCAGTGGCATAGCACAGTGAGACACTGCCTGATACAGTATGAATGTATCTCACTTATAATAAATATATGTATTCCATTGTGGAGGATTGACACCAATCGAAGCATTACATTTTGGGTAAGGAAACAATCATCCACACAAACCACTGACCCCTGTAGTTCATAGAGACACAAGGGAATTTGTAGAACGATCGCCATCAGAAGTGGTTCACATATCTGCAATAGTTTCATTTGAACATCAAGTACAAGAAAGGCATCACCAATAATGTTGCATATTTCTGAACCAACCAGTGATTGTGGCGATAACGACCATGCTCAACTGTTATCGGCATGAAAATTCTGATTGGTCGCTTCTCTAAAAGAGTGATCTAGAATTCGACCACACATAAAAGATGCTCTTGGAGAGTAACCGAGTGCCAAGTTTTCACCTCGAGGATGCACTGCTATGTCACCTAGGACACCTTTGTGTTCCTTCAAGTGAGCGTGCCAAGATTATTTGGGAAGCGCACTACATTTGGGTCGCTAGGCATTTTGGGGTCGAGAAAATAGTGGTAGTATTGAAAAAATATTTTTATTGGCAAAACCTTCGGGAGGATGTTGGAAACTACATTAGATCTTGCACTGCCTGCGCCATTTCCAAACCAACCATAAAGAAGCAAGGCCTCTATACTCTGCTGCCTACCCCTAGTCAACCATGGGAATCCATCTCCATGGATTACATGTTGGGCCTTCCTTCTAATAAGCATGGCAATGACTGTTTGTTCATGGTTGTCAACAGATTATCTGTTAGGTAAACTTGACTCGAGATAGAGTCAATTTTTACTAGGGTAAATAGTAGTGGTCTTGGGGCACATGGTATTGTGCACCCATGGTTTGCATCCCATGGTATTGCATGTAATGGAGCCTATAAAAGGCTGGGAAGACTTTATTGTAATGTAGGCCTAGAGGTGAGCAATGAAGACTCACTTGACTAGATTGGCCAGGGTTTTGGCCAATGGTTAATGAAATTTCATTGGTTGGGTTTTTCCCCAAATTTTGGGTTTTCCCGGATAAACATATGTGTTTATGTTAATGATTTTTTGTTGACTCTTTATGTTTATTCCTCTCAGTAATTGTTTATTATTTCTACAGTAAATTATAACAAATGGTATCGGATCCAAATATTGATTTTAGAAGGACGCTTATGTTGTCAAGGGTTTATTTGACTACAAAATTTGTGCACAGTTTTTCAGCACAAGGGGATTGATGGTGTGGTAAGTGTAGCGTACCACGTACATGTATATTTTTGCTTGAGTGATCAACTACAATAGAATTGTTTGATCAGGAAGCATAAGGTAGATTGGTTGGTGATGGTTGATGCAGAGGCCACAACTACTGATCCTCCAGAGAAAATGGCTATGAATCCTCATTTGGCCTCTTTTCAAATCATAGGAAACCAGATCAGAGGCTCTGGAACATGAATGGATGAACAAGATCAAGGTGAAGATTATGTGGGCATACTGGAAATACTGGTCTACATTCTCGTGCTCCACACTGCTGGTCTTCGTTTTCCTAAGCCACATGAACTCGCAGTTATTTTTTCTCACAGATTCGCCGATAACTAACCAGGTGGCCCTAGATGGGACAACGCCTCCAAGCTCAGTATTCCACCATTCCTTGGTCTTCACCCAGTGTTAAATGTCGACCACCTTCCACCCTACTTTCCACCTCTACTGAACACATGCAACATGGCAGAACAACTCACACCAACAAATTAAAACCCATACTACATGGAGCATGCAACAACTAATGGGATTATGTACACAAAGATCAAGAACACTCCTTTACCAGGGGAAGTGGCTCACGAGGGACCAATTTCAGCAGAAGTTTCCTCATCTCATGGAGGAACTCAATGCAATGGGGAACATTGTTCCCTAAGGGGGGAGGAATGATCCAGGTGGATATTGGTGGCCAGCCACCTATTCAACTTGACCCCCACCATTGTTTCTTTCATCTTTTTAGTTTCCTTAATTGTATCACAATTTACTATTTTTGGCATTTTTCTGGTCCTGAACTTCTAGAGCTGTTTTGAGGCCCTAAATGATGTTTTCTAGGAATGAAGCCTTTGAATAATGGGAGTCAATTCACAATTTGTAGTCCTGGGATATATATTTCTAACAATTTATGATGTGTGTCAAACAGAGATACTATGCCAAAGTTACGACCCAGTGAAATTGATGTACCAATTTACCCCGACAGGGCCCATACTTTGGTGTTTCATGTCCTATTGTTATGTTTTCAGATGTTTAGAGTTTTCCATTATTACTCAATAATAAATAGGCCTTATAGCCTCATTGTAACATAGAGTTCATAGGCCTATAGCCACTACATATCTTCTCAGAGATAAGCGAGCAATTGCCTAGCTAGTTTATTTCCATCCTGTCTATAAAAAAATTTAAGTTATTTGATATTAATGAAATTAAGTGGTATTTATCTTACATATTTGTATTTATGGTTATATGTGTGTTATTTTTCGTTCCTTCATAAATTCAGATCATTGGTATCAGACATGTCTTCTCTTTCTTGATCCTTCTTTGCATGTCCCCAACGAGGTCGGGGTACAAGGAGTCAGGACTCAATCTCATTGAACGTTTGCAAGATCAACCTCGCAAACCCTTGCGACCGACCATGGGGGACAAAAATAAATATGAGGAGCAGTAGATCCTATAAAAATATCACTCGAGGAGGCCCTTGAAAAACAAATAAACGCAATGATGGATAACTTCTCCTAGATCCTTCAATGATTGCTCACTGGCGGCGTATCTGCATCCACCAACTACTCTCGAGGCGCAACCCCTTTAAGGTACAAGTAAACTTTGACATTCCCATATTTCATTGAAAAATAGATGCAAACATCATATATAGATGGTTTAATATGTTAGAAGGACACTTCTTAGTTCATGACTTTTCCAACCAGGAGAAGATTATTTTTTCACAGCTCAAAGCCACCCCCAATGTCAAGGATAGGTGGGAAACCTACTGTGAGAAAAAGGATGAGGGGGAACCCACTCTGTCCTCAGCCATACCCACTTGGAATTATTTCTGAGATGCCATCAAGTAAAAATATTTTCCCGTTGGGAGCTATGAGGAAAACTACATACAATGGACTACGCTGCAACAGCAAAGGGATGAAGATGTGCATGAGCAGACGAATATTTTACATACCCTGTGCACAAATTTTGGTATCAAATATTTAGAGAAACATTTGGTGATGAAATTACTGCAGTTATCTACACAGATACATTCAGGAGGAAATGGTGGCCAAGATTAAGGCTTCTGAGTCAGATGCATTCTCTAACACTGAAGTGGAACCCGAGAAAGGAAACGGCAGAGGGAAGAAAATTATTAATGCACAACCCAACACCACAGTTGCCACCACGAAGAACTAGAAGATCCATAGGAGGAGGAGTTTCTCTTCCAGTCCCAAATGTGGGTAAAGGGTTCCCCACTACACTTCATTGTTGACAGTGGGAGCCAAAAGAACCTCATTTCAGCAGAGGTCATGAAGTGATTGGGCTTGCTGACCACAACACGCTCACAGTCGTACACCATCGGGTGGCTTCAACAAGGACGGGATCTCCACCTCAGCCAGTAGTGTCGTCGTCCCTACAACATCATTCCCTTCACCAATGAGGTATTATGTGACATTGCTCCTCTTGATGTTTGTGATGTATTTCTAGGCCAACCATACTTGTGGAGGCAACATGTTGTGTATGAGTCCCGACCTCACACTATTATTGTTATTTTGGGAAATAATTTGTATAGGATACCAAAGGTACCACCGCTTGTCATTATCTCTCTGATTACTGCAAAATAATGAAGTAAGCTCATTTCCAAAACTAGGAATTTTTTATTTATTGATGATCCACTCTTAGGGAAATAATAATACTGTGGGTATGACCTCAAGATAGGGCTCCTCTGCACGACAACACAAAATGGACAAGGTCATGGAGGAGGACTGCAACATCTTCACCTCACCCATAGGGGTGCCTCTGCACTGACAAGTCAAGCACGCCATCGATCTAACCCCAAGTGCGTCACTACCCAATGGACCAATCTATTGATGCTCTATTCTGTTCTAATCCTATTTTTTTCTTGAACTTGGTGCAATGATTTCAGTGTAGATGATTTATAATACTATTCAATTGTTTGGACTAAATTCATTGATTTCAATGTGGATGGTGATATAGAATCCTATTTGATTGCATCCGATGTCGAATTTGAGCAAAATGAATTTCTTTGGATTCAAGACGATGAGATATATGCATTGGAGTTGGTTTTGATCCATTCTGAGAACTTTGAATTTCGAACATATAATTGATCCATCGTATCATTCCTCCCCACTGGAAGCTTTTGGACCACCAAAATATTTTTATCCATCAACAAATAGATGACGACACAACTCCCACACCGTTCCAATCTCAATCCACTGAACGTTTCTTGAATTTGATACTTTGAGATTTTCATGAAAGCACATCATTTTCCTTGATTTTGGAGTCCTTGTATTGTTTTCATAGATAACATCTTACTGCAATTTCCGATAATATGTAGAAGAGAAAACTGCCCTTGATAGAATAAACACATTCCCTCCTCAGTCATCAATCAAAGGAAACTTAAACAACCTCAAATTCCTATCACCATGAACATTGTCAACATGATGATGCTTAACATGTCTAGCCTTGCAATTGGATCAACTCTTGACCAGATGTGATCTCCATCGCCATGCACCATCTCTTTTCAAAGATAAAATATAATGAAACCCATAAGAAAAACTTTTGAAACAAATTTCCTCTTTGTCAAATTTCGTTTTCATTTTCCCTTTAACCTTTGCATTCTCTAACACTCGAATCTTGTTCACACCATTGTTCAATAATGAAGCATGTTGTTGCAAATTCACCTCATATTGTTTACCTATTTTAGGAGGAAACATGTTATACTCCTGAAATATCTTGTCACAATCACTAAAAACATCTATTGAACTAGATTTTACATTTTATTCATCGCCTTGAAAGGCCTCATTCACAACATCTTTTTGTGTGAACATTAACATTGAAATTTTTTTACTAGAATTAACAATTCTCTTCATTTGTCCAACTCATGTTTTTAATATGCACTTTAACGATGTAATCAATCCCATATTGAACAAGTGATACTCATTCTCATGGAAACTAAATATTTCTCTCCTATAATAAATATATGGGCTTCCCAAAACTATAACACAAATATAAGGATGAATTACATCAATTTCAACTTCATCAAGAAAGTTTGCAGTGATTAAAAATCTAAGGATGCACCTCCTTGTAACCCGTGATTTTTCATTCTCACATACCCAACCCAAAGGATATGGTCTAGGATGTGGAATGATCTCCAAATTTAACTTCTTAACAATGTCTTCTGAGGTAAGAATTGCTTGTGAACCACTATCAAACAATGTGTATATCTTGGTATTCTTTGAAATAAATCTGATATGGAAAAGCTCAATTCTTGTTTCTTCATCTTGAGTATCATTAAGACAACTTGAAGAACTAGCACTTGCAATGTCCTTACCTTTCAATTCCATCATTGTCATCTTTGTTTCATCTCTGGAATCAAAACCTAAACCATGTTGTATTGTTGTAGTTGTCTTCTCCTTCTCCTTTTTTGCCAACTTCTTGGGTCTCATCTCTAGATGAATTTTCCAAAAATGATCTTCATCATTTCCATATTTGGAAGAGTGTTTGCATGTGAGTTTATATTTCTCCATCTTGATGGAAGCACTCTTCTTTCCTTCTCCAAACTCAAAAGGTATTCTCATGTGTTTCATCTCAAACACATTTCCCTCTTTCCTCTAGATGTGTGGAGTGTACACAAACTTCATCTAAACTTGTATGGTTAAACATGGGAATTGTATGCCTTAATTAACTATGCAAACCTCCAACGTATTTCAAAAAAGTATCTTGAGATGTAAAATATACACCCAATATTATTTCTCGTCTTATAAACTCTTGATTATGGCTTTGCAAACTTTGTCCCTTTCCTTGCCTAAAATTTTTCCAGTCCATTATAGTTTTCTGCATATATGCCAATGGATAGAATTTTCTTCTAAATTCAGCAAAAAAAATCAGTCCAAGAGGTTATACATTACCATGTTTCTTCATTTCCTCCTAAGTGTTGGATTCCCACCAAATACGTGTTTCACCTTCCAAACATAATTAAGTAAGTTGAATCTTGGTGTCATCATCCTTGATCCTTTGTATTTTTCAATACCTTTCAACCTTAGGAATCCAATAATATTTTCTCTCATAATTGACCTCTCCATCATACATAAGAAATTCAAATTTTATGTGAAGTTTCAACTGTTGACTTTTACCATGTTCCTTTGGAGAATGTGGAGGTACTTGTGAATGGCTTGTTGTGGAAGATGATGATAGTGAAGATGGTGGTGAGGATAGAGGTGAAGAGAATGGTGGAGTCAAAGGTGGTTTGTAAGCATTCCCTCGATTAAGTTTTGGAGTCCTGTCTCCATCTCCTCCATCTCCTTTTGAATACTTATCACCCTTTTGGGGATTGGAGCTCTCACCTTGCAACCTTGTGTTTCTATCTTCATAGAGAACTTTCACCATTTATGTCATGTCAAAGAATTATTTTCTGAAATATTTTTCATCCTTTGACATATTTCCAGACTCTCCTTCATGTGACATGCTTGCTCAAGCTTTAGGTACAATTTGAGGTGAAATTTGTGGTGGAGATTGTCAAAAATTTTGTCTCCTTGGCCTTGACCTAACTTGATGACTTGCAACCAAAAGCTTTGCTTCTACTCTCTTGAGATTCAACCTTCTAAGCATCATAAACACATGCAAAAAAATAGAACCCTCAAAGAAAAAAATAACCAAAGCTCTAATATGAAACTGATATGTATATGAAATCTTGAGGATTATGCCAAATTTTGCAAGTGAATAGATTAGGGATTTTATCCTCTTATGTCAATTTCGTTAACAAATAAACATGTTAATCATCAGTAATTTTTTTCTTTGTTGATGACTAAATGATTATCCCATGATTTCTAGAGACAAGGTTCATAAACATTGTGAGTTCTAGAAATCTCACTGCCTTAATTATCCTCAAAGATAAATTTTCACTATTTCATCATTCCATAATGTCTAGCTTTGATTACCAATCCCAGAAAACCCATTAGAGGCTTATGTCACTCTTTTTGTCTATATGTATTCACCTTTGGCCCAAATCATCTGTTTTGTTTCGCCTAAAAACCCCCCACTACTACCTAAGCCCACAAATCAAACAACTTTGTTGTGTCTCCCAAAATACTTCCAAACACTCATGGTCTCAAGCTATCTCTATAGGCTCTTTAGATAAATCAAGTACAATGGATTTTGGATCTCCAATACATTAGTTTATCATAAATTCTATCTTACACTTGATGATCCCAAATTCTAAGTCTCAGTCGAAAAGCCAAGTCTAAGAAAGCTTCTACTAAGTCACCCAGGGTTTCACAAAGTGATAGGGTGGATTTGGTATCCTAACAACTCTGATTTTCATGCATGAAGAAAATACATTCAAAGAAGAAAAGGACAAGTGATCTTGTCCAAATTGATAAAAAAAGGTCACTCAAAAAATCTTTTTGGTCTAGAGCACAAATCTTGCAAGGGGACATCTGCCCCATGTTCACATTTTTTCAAAAGGATCAAATGGCCATCAGCCTGGTAATTGGTAGGGTAAAATAGATTATCATCATAAGAAGACCATTCACAGAAAAGAAGAAATGCAGCTGGTATGTGTTTGAAAAGAATCAGGGTTTGTGACAGCTTTGACCAAACAAGGAATCAGTACTAGGGTTACAAGGGCAAAGGCCACCTCAACTCCTTCAAATGCTCATTGAAGACTTTTAGAAATAATTAATGATTTTTGAGAAGTTTTTGAGAACTTAGAAGACAAAACTATTTACTTTTTTCTAATAAGCCCTGAAACCTAGGAGTTTGGGAAGAATGAAAAACAGTTCAAATGATGAAAAAGAGCCTCCTTCATAACAGCAGATGGATTCAAAGAGTTTCAAGATGCCCTCTAAGATTTGGAAAAGAGGTACTAATTCCACCTCATCAAAAGGTAAAATCAGAGATCTTAAAAGGGATTAAAGGAGGCAAACATAAAAACCAATATTGCACTACACCAAAGGAAGAAAGATGATAAAGGGTATAAGTGAAAGGGCTAGAAATATCAGTTCAAGGTTTTGACTTCTCAAAGGAACAGTCAGAAGGATTTTCAAATGGTTAAAGGGGGCAAGAGGGAGAAATTTCCCAAGGAGGAAACTATGACAAGCATAGGTTTATTGTTGATGAAATGAGTTGTCCAACTCCAAAAGAGATAGTGATCAAAAGGAAAAATTTGTGAAGGCACCTGCAAGAACAGAAGTGGCTAGGAGAGACACAAAATGTTTTAAAAACTACTAGCTTTTCCCACCAAACATATAGCACTAGAAAACTGATCAAAAGAAAAAATATGTAATTGGTTTAAAAAGCAGAGAGATCCCCTAACAAAGTTTCCTTATCAAAAGCATATTCTGCAAAATATGGCTTAACATAAAAGACACTTCTGCACGACTGTCAAAAGTGTTTCCCTACAGGAAAATTGATAAGGTAAAAGAAAAAATGTTTCAAATTATGGTTGCACAATAAATACCAAACTACTGTTGATGCTTACTCCTAGGGTTTTTCCCAAGAGGAGGTTTTTCTCACTACTTCACAGAGAAAACATGACAAAATCTAAATCAGAGGAAAACATGTCAAAATGGATCACAAGTTTGCTATTTGCAAGTGTTAAGCAAAATAAAGAAGGTTAATTTTTCAAAATGGGTAAATAACACATGTTTTAGCTTGATGAAAGGTCTGTTAGTACAAGAAAAACATTAAGAGGCTTCTAGCAAGGAAAAAACCATATTTTTTGTCAAACTACCACCTACAAGACCAAAAAGGGTCAAACAGACAATGAAAAAGTAAAGAGAAATAAACCTTAGAAAGTGGGTCTTTGGTCATGCTATAAAGGTCTTCTTGACCCTTTTACCCACCTCATTTGTCTTTGCAGAAGGAGAGAGAGCTATTGAAGAAGTGTTTTAGGGTTTCTAGGCAACTTGGTTGAAATTGTTGAGGCGTTGCACACCAACGAAGGTGCTACGCACCTGGACGTCGGCGTTGTGCACACACGAGGCAGTCGCAGTGTAAAATTACACTATGCTGCACACCAGGAGAGCGGCGCTATGCACTGGCCAGGGCGCTACGCACAGGCTAAACCCAACCCAACTCGCCCACAGAACAGTCGGGTGGCACTACGCACCTACATTTTTTTGTCAAAAGTGCTCAAAAGATTGCCTAGATCAAATTTCTGATTCCATGCCCCTGCTCAAAGTTAAACAAGGTTGGTGGTCCCTCTTTTTACCTTCCAAATTAATCACTTTATATGCACAATCAAAGGAGAGTTTCAAAACCCTAAAATTGGCCAAACCCTAAACCTTCATGCCAATCAAGTTTTTAACCCTCTAGGGAAACGAATTACCAAGTGAAAGGTTGTCATAGGTGTAAATACACTCGCTGACAGCAAA
Organism: Pinus albicaulis; assembly: GCA_034641835.2. Taxonomy (NCBI): domain Eukaryota; kingdom Viridiplantae; phylum Streptophyta; class Pinopsida; order Pinales; family Pinaceae; genus Pinus; species Pinus albicaulis. Next base: position 883,786,826 of record CM076573.1, on the reverse strand, counting down.
CCTACCTCTGAACTCTAAAACAAACTCCTTGATTGCTTCAGTTTGCCCTCATTTTCTGAAATTTTCCCTCACATCACTCGTTTGCCCTCCCTAGACCTAAAGGCTCTCAACCAGCTAAAAATATTTTGTTCTTAACCAGTCACCATGTCTAAGGAAGAAACAAATACCAAAAGTGATGAAGGCCAAAGTCCTATCAAGCCAAAACACAAGGGAGGAAGGGTTAATAGGTTTGAACCTTTAGATACCATTCAAATCACCTCTTCTCCCATGATCCTTGCATGTTTTCAAGATGTTGGATGCTATTAGTTTTGTGATAGGGTTAAATAGGTCCAGAACCACTTAGAGTTGACTAGGTTGTTCATTCTCAGCCTACAAAACCACCATGTCAACCTAGCAGGGGTACAATTTGAATTTTCCTCCAAATCCATTTCTAAAGCCACAAGAATACCAGATATTAGTGAGTGATGGTTTAAATAGAATAAATTGGTCATGAGCTATTATTAGCCCTTCCTCAAACCTAGCTGTCAACAAGGTTGAAAGGTTGTTTTCCCCTTCTCTCACCTGCTAGAGAGATATGCCTTACTAATGAGGCACATTGTCAAATATTTCACTTGTGAGGGGAGGTATTCCAAATTTTATTCATATCACATAAGGCTACTAATGCACTTCACCAGGGTTAAATTGCTAAACCTACCATACTATCTCTACCAGAGCATTAACAAAATGGCTTCAGTGGTTAAGAAGAGGAGTTATGCCCACCAAATGCAGAGCCTTTTTCACAACTCCTTGGTTAAGATGATTGTTTTTCACCAACTGGAGTAGCAGAGAATCCCTTGGGAAGTTTTTATCTCACATGATGTATTTGCAAATCCCTAAGCCTTCATTTAGAAAAATTTTCCTTCCACTTCACATCCACTTGCCTCCACTCCTCCATCATCTTCACCTATGCCTTCTCCACAAGGAAAATTACCTCCTACTTCTCCTCTTTATGCGTCAAATGAAGATGATAATAGTGGCACTGATGGACTAGCATATGACAGTGAAAAGGGAGAAAACAGTGAGGTAGAAACATAGTTAAATGAAGAAAAATAAGATGATAACAGTGCAAAGGAAGAAGATGATGCCAGTAGCAATGAAGAACAAACAAATATAATTGGAGATAAAGAATACAATGAAGCAGAGGTAGATTCTAATGAGGAAGACCAAGAGGATGATGATGGCATGGAAGACAGTGATGAAAATGGTAGTAAAAAAGAGGAAGACAGTGAGAAATTGGAGCAAAACAGTGATAATGATGACACCAATAAATCAATATCAAATGCATAAAAAGGTGTTGATGATGAACAGGGTGAGGACCAAGAGGATTATGAAGAAAACAATGAGGATAATAGTCAGCAAGAGAGTGCACAAGAAAACCAAGAGGAAGATGTGCTTGAGCATGATAGTGAGTATAATGATAGTGAAAACAGTGCTGAAATGAATGAAGATAATGATCCTGAGGAAACAGGAGGAGATGATGAAGGAATTGAAGACCAAGAACAGGTAGATGATGGAACTGAGATAGAGTTTGAAGAGGCAGACAGTGACCAAGGTGGTGGCACAAATAGGACATTCAATTAACAAGACAACTAAGAAAATAGTCATGACACTCATGACAACTGTCATGACTATCATTACACTAATCAGCCTCTAAATGACCAAGAAAATAAAAGTGAAAATGTAGGAAATGACCAAGAAGAAGACCTCAGTGAATGACAGAGCCAAAATGAGGCAAGTGAAGAGGATAGTGATCAGTTTGAAGGCCAAAATGACAGTGTAGAAAATAGTGAGGGAAAAAATCATGATGTTAAGGCTAAAGATCAAGAAATCAGTGACCCAATGAGGCATGAAGTGACTCATGAAAGCTCTGTAAGAAATGATAAGGCTGGTGACAATAATAATGGTCAAATAAATGAAGAAGACATTGTCAAATCCACTCCTCTCACATGCACATACTACAGAGGAAAGAGAGGTGTACCTGATGCCTCAAAAAGGCAAAGGGACATCTCTCCTCCAGCTATCAAGCCCAAGGACAAAGGCAAGGAAAATATGGACAAAGGTGAGCAGTAGGTAAATGTAAAGAGAATCAAAATGATCAAGAAGAATCCTCAAGAGCCTCAATTCATTGATCTAGATAGTGACAATGAGGACAAGGAGATGACTACTAGATTGCTTCTCTTTGAGAAATATGCATAGATTCAGGAGTGGGAAAGAGAGTTTTACATGGCACAAGGTGTCATTTAATATTAAAAGGAGGAGCACAAACATTTCTAGAAGGTGAAAAGGGACCTTTCTCTGCAAAATAAAATGACCGAGCACTATGCAAGGAAAAACATGCTTGCTTGTTCCAAACGGAAGGAGGCCCTCATAGAGCTAGAAAACATAAAAAGGGAAAAAGTGCATGACAGAATTAGAGTCTTGGCTGAGGCTTCTCAACAAGTGTCCAAGACCTCTTGAGGGACCTCTCCACCAATTTTGAGGCAATTTTAACAAAATTTTGTCTTTTTCAAATTTTGGCCCCTCTGTGCGCGGCACTCTAGGCGCTACGCACAAAATTGGTGCATCCTTAGCTCTCAAAGTTTGTATTTTTGGATTACTCACATCACCAGCAGTCTACGCACCAATTTTCAGATCATTTGGATAATTTTTTACTCCCCAAAAGGTCAACAAAATAAAACATTTGACCTTTCTGCCCCATTTTCAGACCAGGTGCTACGCACAGAGTATTGTTGGGGAAATTGATCTTTGGAAAGATAAATTTCATCCACTCAGAACAACTCAAGAATTTTTGTAAATTCCAATGAGTCATCACAGAGCCAAATCTGGTGTTGGGAATGTGTCCAAAACTCAGCTACAAGAGACCATATTTTCTGCTAAAGTGGCGCTATGCACAGAGGTTGCCTAGTGTGTTTTGGACCAAAAGTAAAAAAAACAAACTCATTTATTGCAAATAGATATTTTTGAGTTTTTTGAGGCAAATTACTCTAGAATTAGATGCAAATATTTATTTTGGCATTTATTTCTTAGGATATTATGTGCCTTGGGCCTTGCATGACCTCTTGGCCATAAATAACATTTATGATTATATTTGACATTTTCCTACCACATTTAGGGTTTAGCGCTCCTTTGATCCATTAATAGAGCATGAGGCCCCTACGTATTTTGTTGGAATTTGTTGAGGTTGAAGAGGAATATACATGTTTTCATGATCTTGGAGAAGAAATTGGTTTTGTGAAGTGGATGAATGGCTTGTTTGGCTTTATGATGGAGAATCTTGTTTGCAGGATTCCATAGCTTGGTGAAAGGTGATTTTTTCCTAATTTTTCTATTGTTTCATTTGTTATCATTATGTTTCATGTTTCTTGGTTGCTATAAATCATAAAATTGTTGGTTGAGACATGTTTTTTAAGGCACTTCAGTCCTCCTATTTTGTTATAGCCTTGATGTTTTCCTCTTTTGGCAATCTTAAGGAATTCTTGATTGCTCCTTAGGTCCACCAAAACTTTTTTTTGTTTCATTTATGGTTAGTAAGCTAGCTGGCAAGTATGATTCATGGTATGCCCTACTTATTTGAAGTTTTCAAAACCCTACCTTGAAGCCTTTTTGTGGAATATTGATTGCTAGGTTAATTCAAAGAGGTCTCGTTCGATATTTCCCTTTGTCCACGCTTACAACCTTGTTTCATAGTTCCCAATAGCTTGATATATGATGTTTATGAGTTCCCTCTCCATAAATTGAGTTATGTGTTTTCCAAAAATTTGAAGGTAAATTTATAAAGTTGGAAACTCTTATGCACTCTATGTTTCACTGGAATGTTTATCTTATATTTTTATCAGTTTAAGTATTTTTCATTGATATTAATGGTTTTCCCTACCTCATTAGTTGCAGCTTTTAAATATATATGTTTAAGACCTCTTAGCCTTTCCCAAACTTGATGTTCACTACACCTCATTCATCACCTTAAGGATCCATTAACCTTGCTAAATTGACCCTGCAACACACTCAGTTTCATCATTTAGAAACTCTTGACTTCATTTAACTCCATAGCCCAATGTCTTTGATAGATTCTCACTCCACTTATTCCATTTGACCATCTTCCCCAACCAAAACAATCAATAAACCCTACACTTAACAAATAGCCTAAAATCAAAACCCTAGAGAAAAATAACACATCCTTTGCACCCAATAGAGAGATCCCTCTCTGAGTCCAGGAAGGCTAGGTCCGTGGAATCCAAATCTTGGTTCCATGTTACCCTATCATTTTCTCTACCAATTTGCCAAATCATGGGACCCTAACATTCTGGTGATCACAGTGGGACCTTCTGAGTTGGTGACAATATAAGTATGCCTTAGGACTCCAAAATCCCTTGTTAAATAGTATCCAATGAATCTGCCACCTCATCGCCACCCTAACATTCTGATGATCATGGTGAGACCTTATGAGTTAGTGACAATATAAGTAACCCTCAGGACTTCAGATACCCTTATAAAATCATTAATAAATCACACTATCAGCCAAAGAGTAAACTGTATTTGTTTCATCATCCTAGAAAAATGATAACCCAACTATAGGACACTCTCAAAAACTTTAAGAAACTTATAAAACCTCAAAAAACCTTTATATTGTTTTCTTGTCAATTATTGGTGGTGGACCATAAACATGCATCCTTAAAATAGCAAAAAATATCCACCTGGTGACTCCGCTAGCCTCCCGTAGGCATATTACTCCATTAGCACTCATTTGACCTCCTATATTTGTTTCACACCAACCCTGAGAAGCTTATGAACCCATTTATATATTATAATAAGTATCAAGCATTAAGAGAGGTTAGCCTTAAGAAACAGTCCTAAAAACTTTCAACCTCTTTGAATTTTGAAATTTGAAATCTAGCTTCACACAGGATCAGTACGAGATCTCATCCGGACCCAAACCCTCCCAACATAGTTGATGACCCAGAGATGATTTTGTGGAAAAATTCTAGATTTGTAAACTTAACTGCTGTTATGACCATCCATAGAGCAAGCTCTATACCTGAATATCTTACAGCTTTACAAGATCCCGAGTTTTACTTGCACCATACCAGGAACCTCTTTAAAAACAAGCCTCAAACTGATATTGACCAAACTGACCTTGAACCCTTAGATTTGCACCATAGTTTTAGTAGAGAAGCCTCTCCTTCCACACCACCTGACTTTCAGCTTCTCCATCACTTCAACTCTTTCCATACCAAGTCTACTCAAAATTAGTTTGTTGGTCCAAGTACTTCCACTACACCCATCCATACCACCATTGTGCAAACCACTCCACTTCATCATACACCCCCTATCACAAACCCACCTCTTGTAAATCCTCCATTAGATCCCATCATGGCAGCTTGGTATGCACCTTTGGGCTTACCTCAGCCCCTAGTACCTTTGCCAAATGACTATCAGTCTAAGATTCCTCATTTCATAGGGGTTGAATCCATCACTGCCCAACAACATGTAGATAGAATCAATGATGCTTTTGATTACATGGAGATAGAGGAAGAAACCATCAAGACGAGAAGCTTTGAACAAAGCCTAGGAGGAGAGGCCAAAAAATGGTTCAAAGCATTAACTCCTAATTGAATACATGAACTCCCTTCCCTCGACAAAAATTTTATAAATAAATGGGAAATCAATAAAAATCCCCTCCAAATCCTGTCTAAATACAACAATCTTAAAATAAATGTAGGATAAAGTGTGAAAGACTATTGCACCAGGTTTAAGAGTGTGTAGAATGTTCTTCCAGATCACATGAAACCTCCACAAGGCTTAGCACTAGTGAAATTTCGTGAAGGTTTTTATCCTGACATGACTTTCCAATTGAGAGAAAGATACCCTGAAACTTTAAAAGAAATGCAAAAAGCAGCAATTAGGGCAGAGGTAAAATTAACTGAAAAGAGAGCTAGGTTGAAATCAGAGAAGAGAGTAACCTATAAAGATGAAATCATGCCCTTAACCTCCTCATCTGATTCTAAAATAGACAGCCTGATGAGAACTATGGAGAGAATGTTTGAGAAGATCAACTTAAATGAAAGGAAACTTCCTAGAGACAACCAAGCCAACTCCCAAAACCGAAATAGAACTCAAAACTTCAAAAGATATACCCCTCAAATCAAACAAAGGGAAAATGACCAACAAATCAGACCTCCCTTTCAACAAAACTGTGTAGATGAGGAAGAAGGAGAAATTATAGAACTTGAGGAAAACCATATAAATCTAATAGGTTCTGATAATGAAGAAGATGTTTTTCACACCGAAGACGAACAAGGATTCTTTTCCTCAGATCAAACCGACTACCGCTTGGGATTTGAGAATGCCATCATGGAAATCCATAAGTAGTATGATCATAGGAGAAAAAAATACCTAGATTTAGCCAAGAAAGACCAAATAGATAATGTTGTTTGGAAAGTACCTAAAAACACCTCTAAGAAAACAACAGAGAATGTCAAGACTATGGTTAAAACGCTGAACCAAACAAAGTAAAAATCAGCCTGCCAAATAATGACCTTAGCTGTCCTAGAACCTCCACCAGTGAACCTAAGAAAACCATTTTGACTAAAACTCCAAATCAGGATCGACAAATTAAGAATGTAGAAAAGATCATGGCTGATAAAGCTAATGTTAATATATCAAAAACACTAGTACCTTTTAGTTTTGAGGGAGATATTTCCAAAATCAAGATAAATATGCCCCTCACTAAACTGGTTACTCAACCAATGTATAGGTCTCAGATGTTGAAGGTACTAAACATAGAAAATGATGCTGACACTTTGCACTTGGATGATGACACATGTGAGTTTTTGTTTGGACCCAAAATAGAAGGAAAGTATCAGGAAGGAGCCATTACCCTTTTCTATATCAACTTAAATATACATGACAAAATCTTACATAATGCCATGCTGGATTTCGGTGCCTCTCAAAATCTCATGCCCAAAGTTGTGATGGAGAGGTTAGGCCTAGAAATAACTAAACCCTACAATGACATGTACTCTTTAGATTTGAATAGGGTCAAATGTTTGGGCGTGATCAAGGACCTTTGTGTTAACCTAGCACATGTCCTGCCAAGAATCTAGTCATGGACATAGTAGTTGCAGATATTCCTCCCAGGTATGGCATGCTCCTATCTAGATTTTGGGGAGCCAAGCTTCAGGGGAACCTTCGACTAGATATGTCTTATGCTACCATCCCTTTTTCAACTAGACAAGGATATTATATCGAGAGTCACATATGAAGTATATGGTTTGCAATCAGGACAGACCAAACAACACTCATCTTTATTCTATTCACTCAGATCTTGATTCTTTCATATTATATAATGAGGAAGATAATGATGAGCAGGTATATGAAGTTGAAACACACCAAGACACAATACAATAGCCAAACCAGTCTTTGCATAAAGAAATCAGTATTCAAAACTATAGCAATCTTGAACAAACACATTATGGAAAAATCAAACTTGACTCTCTACAAACTAACAATGAAACCTCAAAACCAATGGTCGGTTTGACATATGAATCAGGTTTCTCAAAGAGAGGACAAACATCAGAAACACAACCCTTCCCTTTTACCTATCCCAAAATGCTAGCATGCCCTCAAAAAACAAAAATATTGGGTGGTCTAAATCAAAGGAGTCTTATGTTCTTGCCTTATCTACACACCTCGTTATTAGAGAGCCTTGTTCCCCCATAAAAGATGTTGACTCTCACTAATGTTTCCATCAATCCTAAAGGGATGTCTATTGAAAATGATATAGACGGATACAATATAGGCAGCCTAAGAGGACCCAACGTGATTAACTTATCCAAAACCTTGCCATTACACACAAAAATCAAATACTTGAGGTTATGCAAGAAATACCAAGATGCTATTGTTTATAGGAGTAAAATCTCAAAGCCTGATGACATAGATATTTTTCAAAAGAGACCTTCTTCCAAGAAGGACTATGAAAACTTTGGACAAATTATGTCACTAATAAATAAAACAAAAGGATGCAAACTAGGTATGGACTCTGGACACTTAGGCAAAGCCTCCATGGAATCAAAGCACCTTTTTCCCAAGATAAATCATCCTATGCAAAAAAATAGGAATTTCTAACAAGGTGACTTTGATTGGTAGTGTTTGGGGTTTTCATGAGATGATACCACTTCAAATAAAGTAACACGAGGACATTTTCAAAGTTCCTTGGGATGACTACATGCTTGACAATATTTTTTCTAGTCTATGAAATGCTAAAGATGCCTTACAAAAGGCCATGGCACCTGTTACCAAGTTTTTCACTATGATGTACATGGATGACATTGTCATTTGTTTGGAAGTTGATGAAGAATGCCTTCTTCACCTAGACAGTTTCTTTCATAGAAACAAAGCTTGGAAACAAAAATAAAAGGAGAAATATAAAGAAGAACTTAACATTTTTGAAAATTCTTGGTAGAAGTCCTGTACCGTGCCCTCAAAAATAGATAGCCATGTTCCTTATCTACAAGGGTTGAATGAAAGAGAATTAGTAGATGATTTTGTGGAAGACAGGGTAATCAAATACCATGGCCATTTAGACTTTTAGTTGTAATTTCTCAGTCCTTGTACATATCACTATTTGATGAAAAGATATTGAGAGAAATCACAATATATATATATATATATATATATATATATATATATATATATATATATATATATATATATATATATATATATATATATATATATATATATATATATATATATATAATAGAAAAATGGAAAAGAGGGTAGATTTTAAAAGAGGTAAATCCCCATACACAAAAAATAGAACTACTGAAAGTGGATAAGCTTAAATACCACTACTAGTGCATAAAGAAATCTTGTTTCAGTCATCTAGCCTAAACATGGTTGAAACATGTTTTGAATTTATTGTTGATAAGTTAGTGAAAGATAGTGGGTCAAATTATTCAAGCTTGACTTATCAAAAGAATAGATTAGGTAGAAAGATATTGGTTCCACATGCTTAAAACATAACCAAAGAGAAAAATAGGGATGAGTAGCAAAAAATGTATCCTAGCCCTGATTTTTCTAGTCTTATTTTGTAGAAAAATAACATTTGTGTGCAACTTGTTTTTATGCCACAAACCCATGGTAATTTAGATTGTCTAATCCTGATTTCGCCATGTTTTAAATTTCATGTTTTTATCTTATTGAATAAATAATTTAAAATAATTTAACCTTGACAATTGAATAGTATAGGAAGAGAATCAAAGGAGTTCATCAACATAATCTGAGCTCCGAGAAGAAATAAGGTAGAAGTAGATAGTTTATTTTTCTTTCAAAAGAAAAATGTCAAGGTTGCTAGTCCAAATGCACCTAAAGAAGAAAAAATGTTAGGCAAGTAGTTTGGGTAGGTAGAGATGAGGTGAGCTAATCATGTCTTTCAGATTGTTGAGATCATAGCTTCGAGAAAACATCAGCAAATAAAAATAGGTAAAAATATGCCGAATGGATGAGGCACCGGTTTCCATAAATCCAGAGATCTGAAATTCTGGACACCTCTTGAAAAGGAGCTACCCTCCCCAAGTGGAGCCACTATTTTTCATCTGTAATTTTTTCCTTTATTGATGACTAAATTATTATCCGAAGGTTTCTAGAAAAAAGGTTCATAAACATTGTGAGTTCTAGAAATCTCACTGCCTTTATTATCCTCAAAGATAATTTTTCACTATTTCATCATTCCATAATGTCTAACTTTTCTTACCAGTCCCAGAAAACCAATTAGAGGCTTATGTCACTCTTTCTGTCTATATGTATTCACTTTTGGCCCAAATCCTCTATTTTGTTTTTCCTAAAAACCCCCCACTACTACCTAAGCCCACAAATCAAACAGCTTTGTTGTGTCTCACAAAATACTCCCGAACACTGATGGTCTCAAGCTATCTCTGTAGGAACTTTAGCTAAATACAGTACAACGGATTTTGGATCTGCAATACATTAGTTTATCATAAAATCTATCTTACACTTGATGATCCAAAATTATAGGTCTCAGTCCAAAAGCCAAGTCCAAGAAAGCTTCCACCAGGTCACCTAGGGTTTCACAATGTCATAGGCTGGATTTGGTATCCTAAAAACTTTGCTTTTCTTGCATGAAGAAAATACATTCAAAGAAGAAAAGGACAGGTGATCTTGTCCAAACTGATCAAAAGAGATCAATCAAAAAGGCTTTTTGGTCTAGAGCACAAATCTTGCATGGGGACAGCTGCCCCTTGCTCACATTTTTGCAAAAGGATCAAATGGCCATCAGCCTGGAAATGGGTAAGTTAAAAGAGAGTATCATCATAAGAAGACCGTTCACAACGAAGAAGAAAAGAAACTGGTATGTGTTTGAAAAGAATCAGGGTTTGTGATAGATTTAACCAAACAACAAATTAATACTAAGGTTACAAGAGCAAAGGCCACATCAACTCCTTCAAATGCTCATTGAAGAATTTTAGAAATAATTAATGAGTTTTGAGAAGTTTTTGAGAACTTAGAAGACAACACTATTTAAGAAGCCCTAAAACCTAGGATTTTGGGAAGAATGACAAACAGGTCAAATGATGACAAAGAGCCTCCTTCATAACAACAGATGGCTTCAAAGAGTTTCAAGATGCCCTATAAGGTTTGGCAAAGAGGTACTCATTCCACCTCATCAAGAGGTAAAATCAGATATCTTAAAGGGATCAAAGGAGGTAAACATAAAAAATAATACTCCACTACACCAAAGGAAGAAATATGATAAAGGGTATCAACAGAAGGGCCAGAAATATCAGTTCAAGGTTTTGAATTCTCAAAGGAATAGTCAAAAGGATTTTGAAATGGTTAAAGGGGGCACGCATGAGGGAAAAATTTCCCAAGGAGGCAACTATGACAAGCATAGGTTTATTGTTGATAAAATGAGTTGTCCAACTCAAAAAGAGATAGTGATCAAAAGGAAAAAATTGTGTAGGCACCTGTAAGAATAGAAGTGGGTAGGAGAGACATAAAATGTTTTAAAAACTACTAGCGTTTCCCACCAAACATATAGCACTAGCAAATTGATCAAAAGAAAAAATCTGTAATTAGTTTAAAAAGAAAAGAGAGCCCCCATCAAAGTTTCCTTATCATATTCTGCAAAAGATGGCTTAACATAAATGACACTTCTACAGGACTGTCAAAAGTGTTTCCCTACATGAAAATTGATAAGGTCAAAGCAAAAATGTTTCAAATGATGGTGGAACATCTAAATACCAAACTACTGTTCATGCTTGTTGTTAGGGTTTTCCCACCAGGAGGTTTTTGTCATTACTTCACATACAAAACATGACATAATGTAAATCAGAGGAAAACATGTCAAAATTAATCACAGGTTTGCTATTTGCAAGTGTTAAGCATCATAAAGAAGATTCATTTTCCAAATTGGGTAAAGAACACATGTTTGAGCTTGATGAAAGGTCTGTTAGTACAAGAAGAACATTAAGAGGCTTCCAGCAAGGAAAAAAACATATTTTTTGTCAAAATTCCACCTATACAACCAAAAGGGCTCAAACAGATAATGAAAAGGTAAAGAGAAATAAACCTTAGAAAGTGGGTTTTTTCTCATAAAATTATTTTTAAAAAAGCTATAAAGGTCTCCTTGACCCTTTTCTCCACCTCGTTTGTCTTTGCAAAAGGAGAGAGAGCTGTTGAAGAAGTTTTTTTAGGGTTTCTGGGTAGCTTGGGTGAAATTTTTCAGGCGTTGTGCACCGACAGAGGCACTACGCACCTACTCGTCGGTGTTGCACATAGACGAGGTGGCCGCAGTGAAAATTTACACTACGCTGCGCATCGGGAGGGTGGCTACGCACTGGCCAGGGCGCTACGTATAGGCTCAGCCCTACCTGACTCGCCAACAGAACAGTCTCATGGTGCTACGCACCTGTAGTTTTTTGTCAAAATTGCTCAAAATATTTCCCATATCAAGTTTTTGCTTCCAACTCCCTACACAAAGTTAAACAAGGTTGGTGGTTCCTCTTTTTACCTTCCAAATGAATCTCTTTACATGCACAATCAAAGGAGAGTTTCAAACCCCTAAAAATTGGCCAAACCATAAACCTTCATGCCAATCAAGTTTTTGAACCTTTAGGGCAAGGAATTACTAAGTGAAAGGTTGTCATAGGTGTAAAAACATTCACTGATAGCAAACCTACCTTTTAAATCTAAAAACACTCATTGATTGCTTCAGTTTGCCCTCATTTGCTGAAATTTTCCCTCACATCACTCATTTTCCCTCCCTAGAACTAAAGGCTCTCAACTAGCTAAAAATATCTTGTTATTAATCAGTCACTATGTCTAAGGAAGAAAGCAATACTAGCAATGATGAAGGCCAAAGGCCTATCAAGCCAAAACACAAGGGAGGAAGGGTTAATAGGCCTGAATCTTTAGAGACCATTCAAATCACCTCTTCTCCCATGATCCTTTCATTTTTTCAAGATTTTGGATGCTATCAGTTTTGTGAGAGGGTTAAACAAGACTAGGACTTGACTAGGTTGTTCATTCTTAGCCTACAAAACCACCAAGTCAACCTAGCAGGGGTACAATTTGAATTATCCTCCAAATCCATTTCTAAAGCCATGGGAATACTAGATATTGGTGAGATATGGTTTAAACAGAAGAAATTGGACTTGAGCTACTATGAGCCCTTCCTCAAACCTAGCTATCAATAAGGCCGCAAGGTTATTTTCCCTTTCCCCCACTTGCTAGAGATATATGCCTTACTACTGAGGTATATTATCAAATATTTCACTTGTGAGGGGAGGTATTTCAGAGTTTATTCATATCACATAAGGCTACTAATGCACTTCACCATGGTTAAACTGCTAAACCTACCATACTATCTTTACCAGAGCATTGACAAAATGGCTTCAATGGTCAAGAAGAGGAGTTACGCCCACCAAATGCAGAGCCTTTTTCACCACTCCTTGGTTAAGATGATTTTTTTGCACTAACTGGAGCAACAAGGAATCCCTTTGGAAGTTTTTATCTCACATGATGTATTTTTAAAACCCTAAGCCTTCATTCAATAAATTTGTCTTCCACTTCACATCCATGTGCCTCCACTCCTCTGTCATCTCCACCTATGCCTTCTCCACAAGGAAACTTACCTCCTAATTCTCCTCCTGATGCATCAAATGAATATGATGACAGTGGCACTGATGGACAAGCAGATGACAGTGAAAGGGAAGAAAACAGTGAGGTAGAAATTGAGTTAAATGAAGAAAGAGAAGATGACAGTGGTGCAGAGGAAGAAGATGATGGTAGTAGCAATGAATAAAAAAAAAATAGCAGTGGAGATAAAGAAGACAGTGAAGGAAAGGCAGAGTCTAATGATTAAGACCAAGAGGATGATGATGGCATGGAGGGGAGTGATGAAAATGGCAGTCAAAAAGAGGAATATAGTGAGCAATTGGAGAAAAACAGTGATAATGATGACACCAATAAATCAATCTCAAATGCAGAAAAAGTTTTTGATGATGAACAGGGTGAGGACCAAGAGGATTATGAAGAAAAAAATGAGGATAACGGTCAGCAAGAGAGTGCACAAGATGACCAAAAGGAAGATGTGCTTGAGCATGAAAGTGAGAAAAATGATAGTGAAAACAATGCTGAAATGAATCAAGACAATGATCCTAAGAAAATAGGAGGAGATGATGACGAATTTGAAGAACAAGAGTTACAGGAAGATGATGGAATTGAGACAGAGTTTGAAGGGGCAGACAGTGACCAAGGAAGTGGCATAGATAGGACAGTAAATGAAAAGGAAAACCAAGAAAATATTCGTAATAGTCATTACACTAATCAGCCTCTAAATGACCAATAAACTCAAAGTGATAGTCCAGGAAATGACCAAGAAGAGTACCTCAATGAAGGACAGAGCCAAAATGAGGCAAGTGAAGATGATAGTGATCATCTTGAAGGCCAAAATGACAGTATAGAAAATAGTGAGGGAAACAATGATGATGTTGAGGCTAAATATCAAGAAATCAGTGACCCAATGAGGCATGAAGTGATTCATGAAAGCTATGGAAAAAATGAGAAATATGGTGACAATAAAAAAGGTCAAAGCAATGAAGAAGACACTATCAAATCTACCATGATCACTCCTCTCACATGCACATACTTCAAAGGAAAAAGAGGTGTGTTTGCTACCTCAAAAAGGCAAAGGGCCATCTCTCCTCTAGCTATCAATACCAAGGACAAAGGAAAGGAAAATATGGACAAAGGTTAGTAGTAGGTAAAGGTAAGGAGAAGAAGAAGGATCAAGAAGACTCCTCAAGAGCCTCAATTCATTGATATAGATAGTGACAATGAGGACAAGAAAATGACTACTAGATTGCTTCTCTTGAAGAAATATGCACAGCTTCAGGAGTGGGAAAGAGACTTTGACATGGCACAAGGTGTCATTCAATATTACAAGGAGGAGAACACACATTTCAAGAAGGTGAAAAGGGACCTTGCTCTCCAAAATAAAACGACCAAGAACTATGCAAGGAAAAACATGATTTCTTGTGCCAAACTGAAGGAGGCCCTCATAGATATAGAAAACCTAAAAAGTGTAAAAGTGCATGACATACTTGGAGTCATGGCTGAGGCTTCTCAAAATTTTTCCAAGACCTCTTGAGGGACCTCTCCACCAATTTTGAGGCAATTTGAATAAAATTTTGTCTTTTTCAAATTTTGGCCCCTCTGTGCACAACACCATAGGTGATATGCACAAAATTGGTGCATCATTAGCTCTCAAATTTTTCATTTTTGGATTCCTCACGTCACCAGCAGTCTCCTCACCAATTTTCAGATCATTTGCAGCATTTTTGAGCCCCCAAAAGGTCAAAAAACATTAAAACTTTGACCTTTCTACCTCATTTTCAGACTAGGCACTGCGCACAGAGCAGCGTTGGGGAAATTTATTTTTGAATAGGTAAATGGCATCCACTCAGCACAACTCAAATATTTCTGGAAATTAGACTCATCAGGCTTTCCAATGCGCCATCGCGGCGACAAATCTAGTGTCACAAAGCGGTCCAAAACTCAACTACAAGAGACCCTATTTTATGTTGAAGTGGCGCTATGCACAAAGGCTACCTAGTGTGTTTTGGATCAAAAGTCAACAAAACACACTCATTTATTGAAAATATGTCTTTTTGAGTTTTTTGAGGCAAATTACTCTAGAATTAGGTGCAAATAGTTATTTTGGCATTTATTTCTTAAGATATTATGTGCCTTGCGCCTTGCATGGTCTCTTTGCCATAAATGACATTTATGATTATATTTGACATTTTCCTACCACATTTAGGGTTGTAGTCCTCCTTTGATCCATAAATAGAGCATGAGGCCCCTATGTATTTTTTTGGCATTTGATGAGCGTGAAGCGCAATATACATGGTTTCATGAACTTGGAGAAGAAATTGGTTTTGTGAAGTGGATGAATGGCTTTTTTGGCTTGGTGATGGATAAGCTTGTTTTCAAGATTCCATAGCTTGGTGGATGGTGATTTTTTCCTAATTTTTATATTTCTCCCTTTGTTATCATTATGTTTCATGTTTCTTGGTTGCTATAAATCAGAAAAGTATAGGTTGAGACATGTTCTTTGAGGCACCTCAGTCCTCCTGTTTGTTATAGCCTTGTTGTTTTCCACTTTTTGCCATATTAAGAAATTCTTTATTGCTCCTTAGGTCCACCAAAACTTGTTTCTGTTTCATGTATGGTTAGTATTCTAGCTTACAAGTATGATTCATGGTATGCCCTACTTATCTGAATTTTTCAAAACCCTATCTTGAAGCCTTTCGATGGAATATTGATTGCTAGGTTAAGTTAAAGAGGTATCACTCGATATTGCCCTTTGTCCATGCTTACCAAATTGTTTTAGAGTTCCCAATAACTTGACATATTTTTTTGAGGAGTTCGATCTGCATAAATTAAATTATGTTTTTTATCTTATATGTTTTCCCAAAAACTAAAGGTGAATTTCTAAAGTTAGAAGCTCTTATGCTCTTTATGTTTCACTAGAATGTTTATGTTATATGTTTATCAGTTGAAGTATTGTTCATTGAGCTTAATGGTTTTCCCTACCTCATGAGTTTCAACTATTAACTATATATGTTTAAGACCTCTTAGTCTTTCCCAAACTTGATGTTCACTAAACCTCATACATCACCTTAAGGACCCATTAACCTTGTTAAATTGGCCTTGCAACACACCTTGTTTCAACATTTAGACACTCTTAACTTCATTTGACTCCATAGCCCAATGGCTTTGACAGATTCTCAATCCACTTATTCCACTTGACCATCTTACCCAACCAGAACAATCAACAAACCCTACACTTAAAAACTAGCCTAAAATCAAAACCCTAGAGTGAAAAGAACAAATACTTTGCACCCAATAGAGAGATCCCTCTCTGAGTCCAGGAAGGCTAGGTCCACGAACTCCAAAGCTTAGTTCCATGTTACCCTATCATTTGGTCTACCAATCTGCCAAACCACGAGACCCTGACAAAACATACTTTTAAAATTATTTTTTTGCAGAAATAATGAAGACAATAATACCAGAACCATAAAAAAATGAAGTGATGAAGGAGTTCATCCCTCTTGGGCTACATCTCCTGGTCCAACTTCCAATGGTTTTTTTTCTTTCATAATGCTCAAAAAGGTGTGTTTAGATCAAGCTACAATGCTCAAATGGATTAAAAAATGTCTCCAATGGCTCCAGAATAGTAAAAAACCCCTAACTAGGCTCTTTCTGCTCCAAAAAAGGCTAAAAAATGAATGAGTTGTGCTCCTAAATTTTTGCATTATCTTTCCTACAAATCATACCTTCCTGCAATATTTTCTACAAAATTTGTCTTTTGCAGCCACGTGGGCATTAATTTTTCCAAGCGTCAGCATGATTCCCACTGCATCAAGTGAAAAATGTCGCCTCCTTAATTTTCCTATGTCAGCATTTATCCGGTTAATCAGAAAGCACATTGCCTCTCCTCCACTGTCGATTTCAGGCTTTTCATACCATTTCACATCGGTGCTAACCATAGCATTTAATGGTGACCTTTGTGGAAATTTAAATAGTACAAACTTAATTGTCAGAACCAGACCTAGAACCAGACTGTTACATCTTTTGTTAACATTTTTTATCGAGAGGTGTTGACATGTGACACTTCAAAACCATCGATGGCTAACCCATATGTCACCATAACCTCTGGCATCAAACCTTAACCTTGGCATGTTAACATCGTTCCAAGGCTTAACCCACTATGGTAACCGTTGTCAAATCCGCTACAAATAACTTTAACGATGGAAATAAAATTCACATGTGACCACTTAACCCGCTGAAGTTAACACTTGTTCCAAAGGATTAAAATGCCTTAGAAACTATTGCACAAACTTTGGGTTTCATGGGTTATATATATCGTTTGGTTGAAATATATCCACCATATATGGGTTTCTCTCTGCCATATATTGCAACCAAAAAGTTTGGTTAATAGCTATACAATGTTTCAGGGTCGGGTTTAGCCCTTACCCTAGGTCCGTATTTCGGGGTCGGGTGTTAACCCCGGTCCCCTCCACCAATGGCAATGTAATTAAACATTAAATTGATGTGGAAGGTTATAGTAGTTAAGAACTACCACAACCGAGATGGTTGGAAACCTTTGGTGCTTGGTGGATGTCTCACACTTGAATACCCAAAGGCCCACTCTAGCCTAAACCATAATTTTACATGGCCACCATGAGGCCACGTGGCAGCCATTGTTTGGACCACCTAGTCCTCTCTGGTTGGAATTCTTCCAAGTGTCAAACAACCACTGGTCGAAGGAGCATAGTCAACCTGCCATGTCATGGTCCAGTCAACAATATGGACTCCTAATGATGAACCTATATATAACCCAATCCAAAGAAAAAATTAGTTCCCAGAATGAACAGAATGTGATAACAGGAGTATCCAATTTCATATTCTATTGAAACAAGTTGTGCCAGATTCAGGACAATGAGATATACACATTGGCGATGGTTTCAAGCCATTCTGGGAACTTTCAATTTTGAGCAGAAAATTGACCCACTGTATCAGAGAGAGAGGGAGGTAAGAAGAAATACATAGAGAGATAAAGGAAGATGGATAGAGAGAGAGAGAGTGATAAGGAATATGGAGAGAGAGGGAGGGAGGACAATAGGAAGAAAGAGAGAGAAGCAGAGGAGAGGGAGATAAGGGGAACATAGAGAGAGATAGATAGAGAGGAGGATGGAAGGATAGATAGATAGATTAGAGAAAGAAGGTGTATGTTTTGGGGGTGATATAGAGAGACAAAGGGAGAAACATATATAAATATAGATGGAAGGACAAGAGATGGAAGAAGAGAGAGATGGAGAGAGGGGGGAAAGGACAGGGAGATTGGTAGATATGGAGTGAGAAATTGTGCATATTTTGGGGGTGGGGGGGTGAGATAGAGATATAAATAAGGAGAGATGACAGGATATATAGATATATATGGAGGGGAAAGATATGGAATAATATTTCTTGCACTAGGTGTATTGATTTAAGTGTAGATGATGATTTATAATCCTATTTTATTGCTTGCACTAGATGCATTCATTTTATTGTAGATGTTGATTTCTAATCCTAAATTCTTTCTTGCACTAAATGCATTGATTTTAGTGTAGATGGTGATTTCTAATTCTATTTTATTTTTTGCACTATATGCTTTGATTTTAGTGTATATGTTCATTTCTAATCCTATTTGATTGCTTGCACTAAATGCATTGATTTTAATGTAGATGTTGGTTTCTAATCCTATTTTCTCACTTTCACTAGATGCATTGATTTGAGTGTAGATGTTGATTTCTAATCCTATTGATTTCATTTATTAGATGCATTTATTTCAATGTAAAAGTTGTTTTCTAATCCTATTTAATTGCTTGTGTTAGATGGATCGATTTCAGTGTAGATGTTGATTTATGATTCGATGTAATTGGATGTATGATGGTACATTAATTTGAAAGTGATTGGATTAACAATGCACATTTATTTCAGTGTAAGCACAAAAAATTATTGGCATGCAACTTTATTTTTGTGTTATAGTAATTCAACCTATTAATATTAGAGAGCAAGAGAGATAAGGTATGTTTTTTATGACAGTAGCTCAAGCTAAATATTTAAATGGTTTACGATTTCAACTGTCATTTTCATATAATCGATATGAGAAGATGAAAAAAATTAACAAGGGTGTTCATCATTTTTCATCATTAAAGTTAATAAAAGTTACTATTTATCATCTCAAAAAACTGAGCTAACTAAGAAAATTTAAAATTTAAATGACTATTAGATTTATTTACATATTATTGATAAAATTAATCATATGTTCGATAGATTTTTCTTGGCTGCACGAGACTGAAACTAGCCTAGATCCATCTTAACTTTGGATATATCAAGCACTAAGAGGGATCAAATCTCTTGAATTGAAAAACTCTCTTTAGTTTTTCACTAAAAAATGAGGTTTGCAGCTCGAGATATTTGATCCCTCTCGGTTCTTGATAGATCTGGAGTTAAGATATATCTAGGTTGGTAAATACTTAAAAAAAAAAAATCATCGTGTCGAGAGGCTCTTTGTAGATGTCAAACTTAAATTTTTAAATTTAACATTTAAAATTTAAAAAATTTAGTCTAATGTCAATGTTGGCCCTAATTAAAAATTGATATAATTATTATGTATAAAAAAAATATAAATTCAACATTCGTTTTATAGATCTAGAGTTAAGATGGATATAGGCTAGTTTGAGTCATGTGCAGCCAAGGAAAATATTTCGAACATATGATTAATTTTATCAATAATATCATGTAAATAAATCTAATATTAATGTAATCAGTTTAAATGTTGTAAATATGTATGAGATTAATATGGTAATTTTAATTTTAAATTTTCTTAGTTACCACAGTTTCACTTTGTTGAGATGATAAATATTGTTAATAACTTTAATGATGAAAAATGATGAAATAAAAATTTTGAAAGCCAAGTGATAATGTAATAGTGTTGAATGATAGGAAATGTGAATAATATGAATGTATCCTATTAACAAGAGTCTTCATTGTGATGAATCTCAAACTATTTTCTGCTACTATTCTTATTGTCACCCTTGTTAGTTTTGGCATCTTCTCATACTGATTATATGAAAAGAACAATTGAAATCGTAAACCATTTAAATATTTAGCTGAAGTTCTTGCAGTAAACACCATACCTTGTCTCTCTTGCTCTTCAATATTAATAAGTTGAATTAGTATCACACAAAAATCAATGTACAATACCAATATGATTTCACTAAAATCAATGTGCATTGTTAATCCAAAAACTTTAAATTTAATGTACCATCATACTTCTAATTACATAAAATTAGAAATCAACATCTACAATGAAATCAATGCATCTATTGCAAGAAATTAAATAATATTAGAAAAAAATATTCATCTTCCATCAATATCTCTATCTCCCAATGTCTCTCTATATCACTGCCAAAACATACACTATCTTTCTCCAATCTATCCATCTTTCCCTCTCTCTTCTTATCCCCCTCTCTCTCTTTCTCTCTTCCCCTTATCTCCCTCTCTCCCACTTCTCTATCTTTCCTCATTTTATCCTCTCTCCCTCTATCTCCATCTTCCTTATCACTCCCTCTCTCTCTCTCCACCCTACTCTCTCTATGTCCTAATTGTTACCTCCCTCTCTCTCCCCCTCCATCTCTCTACTCCCTCACATCCTCGCTCTTCCTTCCTCTCTCTCCCTTTTCCTCCCACCTATCTCTCTCTCTCTCTCTCTCTCTCTTCACCCTCCAACTCTGTTACCATATCACTATCTCCCTCCTCCTCTCTCCTTCTCTCCCCCTTTCTCCCCATATATCCTTGTTTGTCTCTTTGTCTCACCCCAAAACATATAAAATCTCTCTCAATGTCTCCCTTGTCACTCCTCTCTCTCTCCACTTCTCACTCTCTATGTATTTCTTATTCTCTCCTTATCCCCCCTCCAACTCCATCTCTCTATCCCTCCCTCTATCTGCCTCTCTCCCTCCCTCTCTCCTCCTCTCTCTCAAGTTCTCTCTCTTTTCCTTTCTCTCTCCCCCTTTCTCTCCTACATTTGTCTCTCTTCCCTCATCTCTCTCTCTCTCTCTCTCTCTCTCTCTCTATCTCTCTCTTTGCCCTCCAATCCTCTCTCTTGCCCCATCACTCTCATCCTCTGTCAATTCCTCTCTCTCCCTTTCTCTCCTACCTCCCTCTCTCTTCCCCATCACCCTCTCTCTCTCACTCTCTCTCTCTCTTACCTCCAATCCTATTTCTTTCTCTCTTGTTACCCTCAAATCCTCCCTCTTCAACCATCTCTCTCTCTCTCTCTCTCTCTCTCTCTCCCTATGTTAATATTTCCCTCTGTCTCTCTTCTCTCCCCCCTTCTCTTGATATATCCTTCTACATACACACTCTCTCTCTATCTCTCCCTTTTAACTTCCTTTCTGTCTCCACTTCTCAATCTCTACGTATTTCTTATTTCCTCCCTCTTCTCCACTCCAACTCCATCTCTCTATCCCTCCCTCTCTACTTCTCTCTCTCAAGTCCTATTTCTCGTGCTTCCTCTCTCTCACTCTCTCATCCCCCATCTCTCTCTCCCTATACCCTCCAATCCTCTCACTATCTCCCTCCCTCTCTCCTTCTCTATCTCCCCCTTATGTCTTTGTGTCTCCCTCTACCTCTCTTACCCTTCTCTACATATCTCACTGCTCTCTCTCTCTCTCTCTCTCTCTCTCTCTCTCTCTCTCTCTTGATTCCTTCTCTCCCATCTCCTTCAGTTTATCTCCATCTCTCCCTCACTCCACCTATCTCTCCACCTCTATCACTTTATTTCTTTGTTCTTCCTTCCCATATATATCTAGAGTTAATATATATATCATAATATATCGATATATTTTATAATATAACAAATATAACATTTTATTAATCTAATTTTATTAAAATTAATATTATTATTATTATTATATATTAATGTGAATGTTAGAACTAATAATATTAATATTAATATTAATATTAGGTTTAAAAATATTTTTTTTACATCGTATTAGTATAAATTTGGCCCATGGTATTTGGCTCATATGCTTCACCTAAATAGGATTATGGAGTGAATATAAAAATAGGTTTTATTTATTTACCATACCTATATTTTATTTATTTACCATATCTCTTTTATTTACCATGGCATTTGGCCCATAGGCTGAGTATATAATTAGACGTTTATTTCTAAACCTATTTTATATTTATTTATTTACCATACCTATTTTATAAATATGGTATTTAGCCCATGGTATTAAAATGGTAATTTTCCCATAGGCTTCATCTAAATAAAATCATTTTTTTTTGTTTTATTTAAATATAAAGAGGTTTATGGAGTAAATATAAAAAGAGGTTTTATTTATTTATCATACCTTTAGTTTATTGATATTCTTATTTATTTACGATACCTTTGGAGTGAGTATAAAAATAGGTTTTATTTATTTAACATACCCCATATTGTGTAACTCTCTTTAGTTTAAGTTTAAGTTTACATGCCATGTAGCCCCATATAATGTTTACGTGCGATCTAGCCTCATACCCATAGAGGGAGGTCGATAAATAGAGATAAGGAATATGCATAGAGATAGAGAGAGGAAAACATGAAGAAAGTGAGAGAAGATAGGGAGAGGGAGATAAAGAGGAAGAGAGAGATAGATAGAGAGAGAGAGGGACAGAGCTGAGGGAGCTAAAGGGGAAGAGAGGGAGGGATATATAGATATATTGGAGAAATAAAGTGTATGTTTTCGGGGTGATATAGAGAGACACAGGGAGATAGAGATATTGATGGAAGGTGAAGAGAGGGAAGAAGAGAGAGATGGGGAGAGCCAGGGAGGGATAGAGAGATAGATAGATATGGAGTGAGAAAGCTTGCTTACTAGGGGGTGAGATAGAGATATAAAGGAGAGATAAAGGGATATATATATATATATATATATATATATATATATATATATATATATATATATATATATATATATATATATATATGGAGGGGGAGAGAGGGAAGAATATTTGTGGCACTAGATTCATTGATTTTAGTGTAGATGTTGATTTCTAATCCTATTTTATTAGTTTCAATAAATTCATTTATTTGAGTGTATATGGTGATTTCTAATCCTATTTGATTGTTTTCGGTAGATGAATTTATTTCAGTGTAGATGTTGGTTTCTAGTCCTATTTGATTGCTTGCACAATATGCATTCACTTTAGTGTAGATGATTTATAATTCTCTATGATTTCTTGCACTAGATGCATTTATTTTCCTATAGATTATTTCTAATCCTATTTGATTGCTTGCACTATATGCATTGATTTCAGTGTAGATGGTGATTTCTAATCCTATTTGATTGTTTGCACCAAATGCATTCATTTCAGTGTATATGTTGGCTTCTAATCCTATTTTATTTCTTGCACTAAATTCATTAATTTCAATGTAGATGTTGATTTATTACTATATTTGATTACTTGCACTAATGCATTGATTTCAATGTAGATGATTTATAAACCTATTTGATTGCTTGCAATAAATGCATTGATTTCATTGTGGATGGTGATTGATTTCAATTTAGATTTTGGTTTCTAATCCTATTTTCTTACTTGCACTAGATGCACCATTTATTTGAGTGTAGATGTTGATTTCTAATCCTATTGACTGCTTGCATTAGTTGCTTTAGTTGCATTGATTTCAGTGTAGAAGTTGTTTTCTAATCATATTTCATTTCTTGCATTAGATGCATTGATTTGAGTGTAGATGTTGATTGATGATTTTATGTAATTGGATGTATGATGGTACATTAATTTCAATGTGATTGCATTAACAATGTGCATTTATTTCACTATAAGAACAAAAATTTATCGGCAATGTACATTTCATTTTTTTTTATAGTAATTCAAGTTATTAATATTGGAGAGAAAGAGATATAAGGTATGTTTTTTGCTACTACAACTCGAGCTAAAGAGGTAAATGGCTTAAGATATCAACTTTCCTAAGACGACAAAAATAACAAGGGTGTTCATAATTTTCCATCATAATCATATGTTGGATATATTTCCTTGGCAGCACAAGACTCAAACTAGCCTAGATCCATCTTAACTTAGGATCTACCAAGTGCTGAGAAGGATCAAATCTCTATAAGTGCAAACCTCTCTCAAGTTTTGCACTAAAAAAAAAGTTTTGGCAATTGATAGATCCAGAGTTAAGAGGGATCTAGGATGGTAAATATTTAAAAAATATATTTATGGTGGCTAGAGGCTTTTTGTATATGTTAAATGTTTAACATTAACATTTAACAAATTTTATTTAATGTCAATTTTGGCCCTAATTAAAAATCGATATAATTATTATGTATAAACAAAATATAAATTCAACGTTGGTTTTACAGAAGTGGAATTTATAAGTCTGTTCAATTAAAAAATAATAATAATAGGTTACAAGGATGGTAAATATTTAAACAATATATTTATGGTGTGGAGAGGCTCTTTGTATATGTCAAGCCTAAATGTTTAACATTTAACATTTAACAAATTTAATCTAAAGTCAATTTCGGCCCTAATTAAAAATCAATATAATTATTATGTATAAAAAAAATATAAATTCAACATTATTTTTAAGTGGAATTTATATTTATGTTCAATTAAAAATTAATAATAATAGGTCACAAGTAATATAGAGTCTAGTATGGTGGGCATGTTGTAGTGTAAACATTTAAGTCTTGATTCAATAAATAATAAAAAGTACCAAGGTAAAATTATTCTCTTGGAAATAAATAAATAATGGTCAATGTTAAAAAAATAATGGTTGATAGGAAAATCATCCTATAGTATTTATTTTATAGTAACTAATAAATTCTGATGTGAACTCGATAAGTAAATTGTTTGCTCAAGCAACAAAACTTGCATAAATTTTGGTGGGTAGTAACAACTAGTAATTCTACACATTTATAAATAATGGTGGGAAATAACTCTTGTAAGTATATTTTTTACATCATATTCCTATCCATTTTTTATTGAAAGACTTGCTTAAATTATGGTGGGAAATAATTGATAATAGTTACGAGTATAAGTTATTTTGAACTATTTTATTTTTGCGTAGTCTAACTTATAGACCAAATAGAATTTTTTCACGAGAATTCACCAAAATCCGCCAATATAATTTCAAGATTTTTTTTGTTGTTCAAAAATTAGTGGGACACTTCAATTAACCAGAAAAAATGTCATGAAAGAAGTCATTTCGTAAGTTAGACTGCATATTTTATTTATGGATGGTTTTCTTGCAAAGTTAGTATAAAAAATCACTATAAAAATATTTGAAAATAATGCATGAATATTGCAACCATATCCATAAATCATGACATAGAATATATAAGGAACTTATGCACATAGCATTATATTGTGCAAAGCTTGCAATAAGACAACCAGTTTATGGTCCAATGAAATGTTTGAAATTTATTTTTTAATAATGTTGAAAAATAAATATTTATTTTTCAAAGCTAAACATTATAATTTTCATTTAACTCATTTCAAAAATAAAAAAATAAAAAATGAAATACTTTAGACATTACATACAACATTGATTACATTGAGTGAAAATTTTCCATCATATGGATGGATGGGGGTGAGAGAGCACGTAGAGGGGGGGAGAGATATGGAGATAGTGACAGAGCTATAGGATGGAGAGAGAGAGAGAGAGATAGCGATGGGGATGCGAGAGATAGGGAGGTAGGTGTAAGAGAGAGAGAGAAAGAGGAATGAAGAGAGATAGGAAGGGGGGGATAGCAAGGAGGGAGGGAGAGAGAGAGAGAGAGATGGAGTTGGAGGGGGAGAGAGAGAGAGAGAACAACAAAGAAATAGAGAGATAGAGGTAGAAGGAGAGGGAGTGACAAAAGAGAGAAGGATAGAGAGGGAAAGAGGATAATAGGGAAGACAAAGAGAATGGGAAGAGAGAAAGTGAGATAGAGAGATCCAAGGGGAGTGATGGGGAGAGAGAGAGAGAAAGAGAGAAGGAGGGACATAGTGATAGATTTGGAGGTTAGAGAGAGATACAGAGATGGGAGAAGAGACATAGGGATGTGGGAGACAATGGGAGAGAGGGGAAGGAAGGGAGATAGGACTTGATAGAGAGTAGCAGTGGGACACAATGGGAGAGAGAGGAAGGAAGAGAGATAGGACTTGAGAGAGAGTAGCAGAGAGGGAGGAAGATAGAGAGGGAAGACTATAAACATAGAATTTTAGAAGTGGAGAGAGATAGAGTGAGTGACATGGGAAAGATGGAGAGAGACAGTGTGAGAGAGGAGAAGAGGAAAGAGAGAGAGAAGGATAGGAGAGAGAGAGAGAGAGAGAGAGAGATAGAATAGAAATAGAGAAAGGGAGACATAGAGATAGATGGGGGGAGAAGGGGGGAGAGGGAAGGAGATAGGGAGGGAGATAGTGATAGAGTTTGAAACCATGTATCTACCATACCATGGATCGTTTTGAAACCTAAATTGCTGGCAGGCTAGAAATTTTAATTGAACTCAAATTTCATCATTATCTAGCGATATTTGTAATTTTAATTTCATCATTGTTTACCTGGTTTGAGATTTAATACCAGGAGTGGTTTTAAAATAAGGTGGTCTATTTTTTCATGGTGAAGCTCCTATTTTGGGACTATAGGATGGTTCTGATGGCCATGAAAGGAACCAGAGGATAATTGGCCTACAACGGCTTTCAGGCCTACTACTATTGCAAAATCTGATATCAATTGCATCGACATGACATGTTATTGTTTGGTATTTTTCCTATTTTGGTTGCAACGCTTGTTAACAATGGAAATGCAATAGATGTGGTTGACAATAAATTGATGGAAAATCTAGAAACATAGCAAGTGAAGAGGGTTGCCTTCATGGGAGGATGGTGCATACAAGATGATGAAAATGTGAGGTAATCAATTAGTCACCATATATTATATTGATGAACATTAATAGACACCATAGAGCTTCCATTTATGTTGTGCTTCATGTGATTATTTTTTGTATGTGATTTCTCTTTTAATGATTTTGCAAATTTGTTAGAAAAATGAGCACTTATTTTTTTATTTCTGTTTTGAGATTATGAAAAGAGTTTCCTTCACGGCCTTAGTTCCAACGCTTCCAATGAACAATTTATTATTTAAGAAGCTCCTACATTTTATTATGCAAAGGTGAATGCATTTTTCTTTAAATGCTTGTTTTCAAACTGTTATATCTTTACAGGGAATGAAAAGATTTACTATTTGAAACACATTTTTTCAAACTTCTACATCTTTGTATCTAAAAGGGAAAATTTACATGTTTAGTTGGTTGTACCTCCCAACAGTGTTGATGTTTGAAAAGTGCATCCCACATAACCAATCTGGAAGATCTCAAATTATGAGAGGATAAATGTGCAGCAAAAGTTAACCGCATCATCATGTATGCTTTTTTCCTAAGGTAAAGAATAATTGATTATTTTCAAGATTTAAAGTATTAATTTATTTATATTATGAGGTTGATTTTAATGAAAAATATTTTAATAATAGAGATTTATTTATATTATAGGATTGCTTTTAATTAAAAATAATCTATTTTATATTGTTTAAAGTGTGTTTTTACTATTTCATTAATTTCTAAATTTTAACCTATAGCATTTAAAAATTATTACAATATAAATTATAAATAAAATATGTTAATGAGGATGTTGACTCATATAAATTTATATTAATATTAAATAAAAATGAAAGTATTTTGACTGATATAAATTATTAATAATAAAAAAATGTTTTAATATTCACAAAATAACTAAATAAAACATTTTTAATAATTGGGAGTTAAAGAGTTAGTGTGAGTTTAATAACATAATTGAGATTTAGGAGGTTAATAACTTTTAATTGAGATTTAGGGATGTATTGTAAGTTAAATAATTTAGTGATTAAATAAGATAAGTGAATTAATAATTAGTGTTATAGATCATTCAAATAGTGAATTAACAAAAGTGAATATAAACATCAATAAGTGAATACAAAAACTTGATAGGTATCTCTTTCACAATCTAAGTGCCTAACTCCATTTATTATATATGTTTTGGAATTTTTTTATTAATTAAATCTTATTCTTTTTTATTTAATTTCTTTTATCAAATTTTATTTTTTATTGTTTAAAATTAATTTTTTTATTTATATATACATTCAAGAATGGACAAAACCAAAACCCTAATAAACAGAAAATAGAAAACTCACAACTCAAACTCAAATTCAAAAAGACAAAAAAACTTATAGTTTTAAAAATATTCAAAATTCTCATTCATCAAATATGTTGTTTTTTTTTGGGAATAAATACCATTTATACTTTAAATTCAATCATAATGACACACTGATCTGCGAGGGAAGCATTGGCCAATCTTCTAAACAAAATGGCTCATTGTCTTAAGAAAAATATATTTAATTCCATCATTTATAAGCAACAAATTGTTGGTCAAATTTGAGTGGCCACGTTGCAAAAAGCATGACGAAATACCTGGCAGTTCTAAACTAGTGCATTTAGACTCCTTTCTCTCCCGTGACATCCTATTCCTTT
Source organism: Pinus albicaulis (assembly GCA_034641835.2). Taxonomy (NCBI): domain Eukaryota; kingdom Viridiplantae; phylum Streptophyta; class Pinopsida; order Pinales; family Pinaceae; genus Pinus; species Pinus albicaulis. The sequence goes on along the minus strand of CM076573.1, from coordinate 883,758,102 downwards.
TTTATTCTAATAATCTGGTTGGCCCTCCAGTAACACTGGTCTCCATGTTATATTTTATTAACGTTTCCGGTAGTTTTCATGTTACTAGAACCAAACTCCAACATGAATTGTTAACATTTTGCGTCGAGAGGTGTTTAGGTGTTGTCGGAATTTATAGGGTAAGTTCTGTAGATCAAGAACCAAAGGTCACCGTTCACAAACATATCACAAATTAGTACACCAGTATAATCACGTGGTTAAAAACCTTAAAGAGGGAAACAGTCCATGGCCTGAGCCAATGCGGCCACGCGAGGAAATTTATTAATATAAAAAGAAAAGTTACATATGTTTCTCTCATAAACGGTTACCAGAAAAATGACCCTCCATGCTCTTTAAATAGAGATCATGGACCAATCGAGTGTTAAGCCATGGATCAAGTGTTGTTAATACCGAGGTGAGACATAATTGTCGGATCACTACAAATCGTGACCGCCGGATTATATGTTACAAATGTACATGGTAAAGAAACACACTTTACCTAACTCTAAGCTAGACTAAGTTATTCTTAATTGTTTCCTATGTGTTGGAATATCGTAACATCCCCCCTTTATAACAACTTGGGATAGGATTGAAGGATTTACAAAGGTGACACAAAAGGAGCCTATTTCCTATGTGTCGAAATATCCTAACATCCCCCCTTAAGAACAAATTGGGATAGGATTGAAGGATTTACAAAAGTGACACAATAGGAGAAGGAAGGAGGCATTAGAGCCTATCCCCCCTTAATGACAACTTTCCTAAACTCCAAGCATGGATTGAGATTGGTAAAATTTTCTTCTATGAGAACCTTCGTAAAGATATTGACTACTTGATCATTGGTTGGACAGTACTGCACTTCAAGAACACAATCATGAATGAGCTATCTGATGAAGTGTATGTGGAGTTCAATGTGTTTCATACGCTGATGCTGAACTAGATCTTTACATAGCTAAATGGAACTTTGATCACACCAAAGAGTACTTGGATGCTACTGATGAAGACCAAATTCAGACAGAATTTGACAAAGCCACATGGCTTCCTTGATGGCTTCAATTGCACCACAATACTCTGCTTCTACTGAAGAAAGAGAGATGGCACTCTGTTTCTTACAAGACCAAGTAATAGGTCCTAAACCAAGAGTGAATACATATCTGGCAGTAGACTTTCGATCATCAAGGTCACCAGCCCAATCAGAATCAGTGAAACCAATCAACAATGGAGATGCTCCTGCACTGTAATGAATCCTTAACTGAACTGCACCTCAAATATATCGAAGTATTCTTTTAGCTTCTTTCCAGCGACTTTCATGAGGTTGGTGCATAAACCGAGTGACAAGACCAACGAAAAAGGAAAGGTTAGGATGGGTGTGGGTTAGATACAGAAGTTTACCAACAAGCTGATGATATAAGTTAGCATCAACTTCAGGGGTATTGCAAGTGACTGAAAGCTTGTCTCCAGACTAAAATGGACGAGAAAGGAAAATCTTAAGGATGGAAAATTATTTTGAAGTTTAAAAAATTGGCGAATCTCACTAGTCCCTAATATGAAAAATATAAAATGTTTCTTGATGTATTTGTAAAATTATTCAAATTTATAATGGTATTATATATATTGTCTATATAATTTTGGCGATTTTTAAGGTAAAATAATTTTATATTGTAAAATTTGGGCGAATCACTTTTATCAAAAAGTGGGAATTGGCTAATATTTTTTCGGAAAAACCATGGAAAATTAGTCCACCTGCGAATATTAGCCCCTAAAATTTTACATGGGGAGGAGGCATTGGCTTACAGTCTTCCACGTGAAAGTGGTGTAGAAGATCACATGCATACTTGGACTGAGAGAGGGTAATGCCTTCTTTGGATTGCAACACTTGAAGACCAAGGAAATAATGCAACTGCCCTAAGTCTGTCATTTCAAAATTATTTTTGAGGCTAGAATTCACATGATTTATACGGTTTGGATCACTACCAGTAAGGATAAGATCATCAACATAAAGAACAAGGATGGTGAAGGAATTACCCACTTTCTTGATGTAGATAGTGTTGTCAGACACCTAGAAAAGCCATTATCTGATAGAAATCTATCCATTTTGGCATACCAAGCCCAAGGAGCTTGTTTGAGACCATAGAGATACTTCCTAAGGTGAAAAACAAGGCTAGAGTCGTTTTGGATAAAGCTATGGGGTTGTTCCATGTAGATTTCTTCATGTAAATATCCATGTAAGAAGGCAGATTTAACATCCATCTGATAGACTTCCCATTTAAAGGAGGCAACAAGGGAAAGAATAAGGTGGATAGAATTCATTTTGGAAAAAGAGGAGAAGGTTTTAGTATAGTCAATGCCTTCAACTTGTGAAAATCCTTTAGCAACTAGACGAGCTTTATGTCTATCCACTTTTCCATCTGGTCCAAACTTTGTTGTGTAAACCCATTTGCATCTAATAAGTTTTTTTCTTTTGGAAGAGGAACAAGATCCCAAGTATCGTTTGCCAATAAGGAACGATACTCTTCATTCATAGCTTCATCCCAATCTAGATGATTAGAGGCTTCTTCAAAGGTTTTTGGATCAAGTTTTTCTGGAACTTGAGCCAATAAGGAAGAAGCTCTTTCGAACTGAGAATGTGTATGTTGTCAATCGGCAGGGTCACCTACAATAGAACCTGTTGCATCCTGAGTAGAGTAGACCCATGTTGGAAGCGGTGGAGTATAAGGAACAATTTCAAGAGGTGGAGGAGGATTGTCATCATCGCTATCATCATCTAAACTAGAAGGAATGCTATTAAAAATAGAAGAGAGAGAGAGAGGGGGCACATATGCTGAATCAAGCTCGTAGGCCAAAGGTGGCACACTCGTCGAACTAGGATCACAGGCCGATATATTTCATCAAAATTTACATCTCTTATAATGATTATACTTTTGGATTTTGGTTGAAGAAGTCTATATCCTTTGACATCCTCAGAATATCCAACAAAAATATATTTTTCACTCTTAGGTTCTAAGGATTTATGTTTCGCATATGGAATAAGGGCCCAAGCATCACTTCCAAAAACACGAAAGTGACTTACCTCTGGTTTGATTGAGCTCCAAGCTTCTTCTAGAGTTATATTCTTTAAAACCTTAGTAGGAGTGTGATTTACTATGTAATTTACATAGTTAATGGTTTCTACCCAAAAATTGAGACCAAGTCCTTTAGATTAAAGCATACAAGGTAGGAACACATAGTTCGTCATTAAACTGACCATTATCAAGATGAATGATTCCAGATCCTACAACACTAAGAGATCTATCATCACCAACATAAATATGTTTGGTGTTACAATCATTTAAAGAAAAAAACATGGCTTTGCTTTTGGCCATGTGATAAGAAGCTCCAAAATCAATGAGCCACTCATGAGAATGAGAACAGGAAGATACATTTAATGCATAACTACATCTTGAGGCTTGACAACCACAACCAAAAAGTGTCATTCCTGAAGATGAAGGTGAAGAGTGCTCCAAATTGATTTTGTGCTTCTTCATTGTTGCTTCTAAGGCTTCCATCTTCTTAAAACATTTGGACTCTGAATGTCCATCTTGATTGCAAAAGTTGCAATGTCTATCTGTCTTCTTCCCTTTGTTTTGATTTTCCTTATTATTTTGGTGATTTGATTTTTCACTTTGCGGCTGAAATTGCTTAGGGCCCTTGTTTGGTTTAGGACCATATTTTTTTGGATACTGCTTCTTGGGATTCTTTTGAGATGATTGTTGTTGGGCTGCTAAGGATTTCTTAGAAGAATTTCTAGAAGTGATAAGACCAAGGTGTAAGAGTTTTTCTTGTTCTCTTATCAAAGAAGATTCACAAAAGGTATCAAAAGAGGGGTTCTTGTAGGCGGTTCCTGAAGAAATGATGACTTCTCTAGTGGAATGGAGGGCAGAAACAAATATAGAGTATGCAGGGCCAAGCTCAGAAAGAATGCAATAAATGAGGCTACCATCTTCCTTTTTGACCTTACAACCTTCTAAAAGAATTCGAATGGTCTTGAATTTGGACAAAAAATCTTCAATGGAGGACAAATTATTGGGGTCCAAAGTAAGAAACTCATTTTCAAGCAACTGGGCCCTGATTTGATTTTGAATGCCAAAAACAGTTTTTAGCTTTTGCAGGGCTTCATTAGCGGTGTCAATGTCAAGGATATGAAATCGAAGACCTTGAGAAATGGACATTCCTATCAACCCTCGTGCTTGATCTTGTTTATTTTCCCATTTAGCAACTTTATCATCATCAGAAGGTTTAGTTTCTTCTCCTATGGCTATTCTATAAATCCCTTTACTTCTAAGTATATCTACCATGTGAGGTAGCCATTGGAAATAATTGGTGCTATTAAGAATAACCGGGCATGCACTTTCCATTTAAAAAAAAAAATGAAGCTGAGAAAAGCTGAAACTAACTTCGCCAATAAAAATATCTTGAAAATTTAGGCCGCTTAAAAAAAATTGGCTCGAAAAACGGCTTTCGAATGAAGAAGTTATGCCTTTTGAAAAATCTAAGTTGTAGATGTCGAATAGTTACGGGAACGAGATGAAGTGTGGCTTTAAAAAAAAAATCTGCCCCTTTTAACAATTTTTTTTTTACAAAAGAAGCTTGAGAAGGAGACTTGAACACAATACCTCTATTCTCATAAACTAACCCCTCACCAGGTGAGATAGTAAAAGGATCATGTTATTGTATGAAAGGAGGAAATGGTTTTTTTTTTCCTGTGCAAAAAAACACAAAAACTGAGCCAAAAAAAACGAAATGCAAAGCCTTATGGAAGAATGTTAGATTTTCGATTAACCTTACTGGAAACTATCATTTTTTTCACTATTTTTTGTTTCCCAAGATCGCACAAAGACGCGGGGAAAGAGCATACATAGCAAAAAAAATCCCTTTTTCATGTTTTTGATTTTCAGAGATCACACACAGCGCATAGAAAAGAGCATACACAGAGAAGAGGTTATAGATATGGCAAAAAAATAGAACCTAAAAACTGAAAATAAGAAAAAGAAACCGAAATAAGCACAACTATTAACAAATATAACTGCAAAACAGATGCTTTATACCTCTAGATCTAAACTGTCATAACTTGGGCAGCCAGAAACCTTTTTGCATGAAACAAAAGGCATTCCTCACTGTAATAGATGCTCCAAACACAAATGAGTAGTTCTCCAAGCCCAAAAAAGTTCAGAAATATTAGATCTACAAAATAGCATTCGCATGCAGTCAAACCGGATTTGGATTTTTATCAACAACAGATGTGACCCTCAAAATATCTCTGATACCATGTAGGAATTTACAAGGTAAGTTCTGTAGATCAAGAACCAAAGTTCACCACTCACAAACAGATCACAAATCAGTACACTAGTATAATCACGTGGTTAAAACCCTCAGAGAGGGAAACAGTCCACGGCCTGAGCCAACGCGGCCATTTCAGGCAGTTTATTAATATAAAAAGAAAATTTACATATGTTTCTCTCATAAAAGGTTATCGGAAAAATGACCCTCCATACTCTTTAAAAATAGATCACGGACCAATCGGGTGCTAAGCCACATATCAAGTGTCGTTAATATCGAGGTGAGAGATAACCATCGGATCACTACAAATTGTGACCATCGGATTATAAGTTAGAAATGTACATGATAAAGAAACACACTTTACCTAAATCTATACTAGACTAAGTTATTATTAACTATTTCCTATGTGTCGGAATATCCTAACACGTGTGAAACTTCGAAACCCCTGGTGCCTAACCCATCTGCCACCATAACTTGTGGCATCAATCCTTAAACTTGGTATGCAAACATCGTTCCAAGGATTAACCCGTCACAACAAATTTTGACAAACATGATGCAAATAACTTTAACCGTGGCAAAAAATAATTGCATGTGACCACTTAACCCTCCGGTGTTAACATCCATTCCAAAGGCTTAAATGGTCATAGAAAATGTTGCACGAAATTTGGGTTCCATGGGTTATATATATGGTTTGGCTGAAATATATCCCCCAATACATATGTGTTTCAAAGTTTAGGTTATGTGGTATATATATGTGCTTTTCTCTACCATTTATTGCAACCAAAAAATTTGTTTAATAGTGATACAATTTTTCGGGTTAGGGTTAGCCTTTAGCCCTAGTCTGTGGACTAGGGCTGGGGGTTAACCCCATCCCCCTCCTCCGATTCCAAATAACTTAAACTTTCAATAAATGTGGAGGGTTATAGTAGGTAAGAATTACTGCAATAAAGATCATTGGAGACCTTTGGTGATTGGTGGAGGTCTTGCACTCGAATCCGCGGAGGACCACTCTAGCCTAAACCATAACTTTGCATGGCCACCATGATTCCATGTGGCAGCCTCTGGTTGTCCCACATGGTCCTCTCTGGTTGGACCAACACACCATCCTGTAAACAAATAAAAAACCCTGAAATTCGAGCCAATAGGATTGTGCCAATATTTAAGAAGCCATTGGTCAAAGAAGTAGTGTCAACCTGCCATGTTATGGTCTAGTCAGGAGTATAGACTGCTCATTTTTCACTTGTGTACAACCCAATTAAAAAAAAAATGTTATTTCCCAAAATGAATAAAACGCAATATCACAACCACTAGATGTTGGATTTGAGCGAAATGAGTTGCGTCAGATTTACCACGACGATATATACGCATTGGAGATGGTTTCAATCCATTATGTGAACTTTGACTTTAAAGCATAAAATTGATCCACCAGATCATTCCTCCCCACTGGAAGCTTTTGGACAACCAAAATCTCTTTATCCATCAACAAATAGATTACGGTATGACTCCCACACCCTTACAATCTCAATCCACTAAATTTTTCTTTAATTCAACACTTGGAGATTTTCATGAAAACACATCATTTTCCCTGATTTTGGAGTCCTTGTATTGCTATCATAAATGACATCTTACTACATTTTCATACTATATGAAGAAGAGAAAACCACCCTTGAAGAAATAAACGCATTCCCTCCTTAGTCGTTAATAAAATGAAACTTAAATAAACTCAAATTCTTCTCACCTTAAACATTGTCCACGTGACAATGCTTAACATGTATAGCCTTTTGCTTGGAACAAATCTTGACAAAATGTGATCACCATCGCCATTCAACATCTCTTTTCATAGATAAAATATTATGAAACCCAGAAGAATAAATTTTGAAACAAATTTCCTCTTTGTCAAATTTCTTTTTCATTTTCTCTTTGACCTCTGCACTCTCTAACACTGGAATCTTGTTTACATCATTGTTCAATAATGATCCATGCTACTCCAAATTTACCTCATATTCTATAACTATTGGAGGAAACATGTAAGAATCCTGAAACATCTTGTCACAATCATTAGCACCATCTATGAAATGAGATTTTACATTTCATTCATCTCCTTGAAAGGCCTCATTCACAACATTTTTTTTTCTTGAACATTAACAATGCAAAATTATGACTAGTATTAACAATTCTCTTCAATAAGAGAGAAACTCATCTTATTAATATGTGCTCTAACAATGTACTTAATCCCATTCTTGAACAAGTGATACTTATTCTCATGGAAATGAAATATTTCTCTCCTATAATAAATATACGAGCTTCTTTCCTAGATATATAATCTAGGAGACTAAAACCAAAATACATCTATGAATTTGACCTCAATCTATCATTAATTTTTCTTTAGTTTTACATGGAGTACCGCTAGAATTAGTAGTTTGACTTGGAGTGATTTTCATGAATACGTTTTCATGACAACGGAACATAATTTCGAGAACAGAAACTTAAGAAATTGCATCAAAGAGTAATTTGAAGGAAGAAAGAAATCAAGAATATAAGTTTTCATTTGTTTCTTAAATTTAGTATCTAGCTATTTTATAATTTAGAAAATAAATCTCTAGGAGTTAAGTGCGAGTCTTTCTTGCAAGATTCCTTATCAACTGACATTCCTCTAATTCCATTGTTGCCTTGGCATTAGAGTCTGCTTTAGATTCTTTTTTATGTTAATGTGAAGAAGGATATGCATCTGAAGTTGTTGAGATTTTAATTTATTTCCCTAACCTTGGCTTGATGATTAATATTTCTTATATGAAGGGTTCTTGCGAGCTATCCCATATTATCAGTTTTCTTTCTTCCATTAGCTTATTACCTTGACCCAGTTTATATTTGGAGCAAATTTTAGTGTTATCTTGTAGATTCAACCTTCCTAGTGCCCCACTCTATCTTTGTTCTCTTTGTCTGCCCCATCAAAACAGTGCCCCACTCTATCTTTATTCTCTTTGGCTGCCCCATCAAAACTCCTGTGAGAAAATTTGGAAACTCTATCTTTTTTTTTTGGCTGCCCCATGAAACCTCCTGTGGGAAAATTTGGAAAGCTTTAGTAATTTAGAATGGTTTTAGTATTTTAGCCTTTATTTCAATTTAAAGAAAATATATTCATGGAATTTCTGGTAAATAAAATTAATTAAAATGCCCCTTATGAGATGGAATGGAATGGTTTTGGAAGGAAGTTCTCAATTGTTTTTATAATCTATAACCTATATTATCATTAAAGCACAAATTGAGTTAATTTGTTTTAATAGCGTTATTGATTCGCAATGCTCAATTTTGATTTTTTTCACTAGAATTTTTGTTCTTTGAAATTTGATAAATAGATAAGATTTTATCTCAATAACTATAATTGGTTGTTGGTTGAGCTCGTTATCTTCCTTTCTATAGAACTACTTTAGAAAAAAAACTTTAGAACATAAAAAATAAAATAAAAATGCTACAAGTTCCAAAAATTTAAACATGTATAGACGCAATTCACAAAGCTATATCTTCTCCTAAATGCTTTAATTATTGAGATCTAGATAGAATATGGATGAATATTAGTATGCTTGATTTCTGCAACACTTAGTACATCAAATAATTATGAGTTCATTTTCTATGTGTATATATCTAAATACTTATTCACATATAAGTGCATGAAAATATTTCATATTTATGTATGAGGTTAATATATATATATATATATATATATATCTCAAATTTCATGGAAGATTTTTTTTACAGTAACATAAATAAATATGTTTACCGAGAGTTACCACCCACTGTAATTTATGCAAATATTTGCATAAATTTAGATAGGAGTAAGTCTGGAAGTATACAGATTTATTGAGGTTAGTGTCCAAAAAAAAAAAAATATAAATAAATAAATTATGCAAGTGGTCGAAAATGTAAGAATTATTGATGTTGTAATCAAAGAGAACCCAACTATCTATCCAAATAGTTTGTAGTCTCCTATAGCGTTAATCCCCTATTAAAAGAGAGGTTTCATATCAAGCTCAATATCTCATTTGAGTAACAAAATTGATCATTAACCAGGTTACCATCACCCCTGCTTCCTCAAAAAGAGGGCATCTCCTATGCCTTTCCTCCTTCATCTTTATATGTTATCCCATGCGAGGTCGAATCGATTAGTTCTAACCATGCGAGATAATCATCTTTGACATGACCTCTATTTTCCAAATATGTGTCCACCACCAAGGAGACTCCCTTGCAGATCAGGGTTTGCACAATGTTCCATACTGCAGTTTAACTAAGCGCCCTGGATAGGATTGGCATGCGAAAGGAGCATGTCTTACTCATCCCTCAAATTTATTCCTGCCCTTTTCTATTGAGCTCTGAATAATATCCGTTGCTCCTATTCTTTCCTAATTGAGGCATGTGACCTAGCTGCTGAGCCATTATTGCTTCTGTGACTGGTGAGCCATTGGAATGACTAGATATGATATGTACTTGAGGTTTCTTATCCTGTATTTTTCCGACCAAACTTTGGGCGTTATAATTTTCCTCTTTTCCAACCCATTCATTCTTTGTAAATATGATTGGATGCTCATTCCTGATCTTCCAACAGAGTGAGGAGTTGATGATGCGAAAGCTTCAATCAAATGATTCCAGAAATTTTATCCTCTTTTGACTTTCCTATTGGGTTACCTTAACCCATTCATCTATTGATTTCACTTAAACATACTCATGAAATAAAATATTTTTCCAAATTCCTTTCTTCGTGAGTAATTTCAAAATTCCAATCCCCTTTACTAGGTAAGGGTTTGGAGAAATGAAAAATATGTTTTATTCCTATCCCCCTATATACTTTGGCTTTGAAGCAACCTCACATATAATAAGAGGTATTCCTACTAGCCCTTTATTTCCTCTCCGCATATACCTTAAGATGATATGACTCATTCCTATACGCCATATTCTAGTTTAGCACATAATTTACTAGAACTATCCTACAAGCCATTAAGATCCATATGTGAGTCTAGTGCTCTATCCTGCCATTAATTTTGACCATTAAACATGTCCAATCCCTGTACCCATAATTTTCTAGCTTCAAATGAGAACACAAGCACGAGATTTTAGGCTCAAACTTCTGCATAGTCAAAGTGAGGAAACTAAGGAACGTTTTCCCTTGGGCTTAATTGAAAAGATTGAATCTGATGGAGAAATTTTTTAGGTTGACCTCCATTCCTGTTGCCTCAAAAAAGAGGTTAAGGATTCCTCCAAGGTTTCTTCCTCTACCACTATGCCATTCCCAAATAATTCTTCCACGAACAATAGGTTGGTCATGTTTGCTTGCTTGGCCACCTTGATTCCTATACTATTAATAGAGGAAAATTCAGCATAAAAGTTCCCATGAGATTTTCAAGTAATTTCCATGCCATAATATGTAAACCAATCAAAATTATTTAAATTTAAAAAGAGGTACATGTAACTATTTTGGAGGGAAAATAAGAAAAACTTCTTTTTTTAAAATGTATTTTTGGCTTATTTCCTTATAGGTTTACTCAAATTTCATATTTATACACTCATTAAATGCGGAATTAAATTCCACATCCAACAAGTACCCATTATCCATATTATTGAGAAAACCCACATTGATAAAAATTGCAAATACATTAAAAAATGTGTTAAAACATGTTTTTTTAATGTATCTACAATTTTTATCGAGGTGAGTCTTCTCAAAATTATGCATAATGGGTATATGTTGGATGTGGAATTTAATTTAGCATCTAATGAGTGTTGAAACTTGAAATTTGAGTAAACATATAAGGAGATAACCTGAAAATACAATTTAAATAAAAGTAGTTTTCTTGTTTTCTCTCCAAAATTCATAACTCTTATTTTCTTATTTTAACTATTATTTCATTATTTTTCCTTAGGAGGCCACTTTTAGGTTGAAATTTCCTCTAATAATTCCCCTCTTAACCTTTTCTTGATTAGCGTATTGAGACCTTATACTACTAAGACCAAGGGGCTGGAAAGAAGGGACAAGTTGACCTTAGACCTCTCGAAGGGTGAATGAAGTCAATGGCTATTCCATTGATCCAACCCACTTACACAACTGAAATGAAACATGCTTCCAACCAAACAATGAGTGAAAGAGAGAATCCTACTTGTAGAAGGGTTAGACATAGATACAACCAACTTATTTGATTGAACAATTTGGTGGGATGTGGGTGGGATCTACTTTAGCTATGAAATCTTTGTTGATCCTCAGTTTGATAGTGTGAAATAACTCTTGTGATGTTACGATTACATCGTGGATAGCTTGACCTTCCAAGGACCCCATTTTTTCCTGTGAGATTGCTTTAGATTCTAGACATAATTGGATTCAGTCTCTAAGAAATGGTTCTTGAAATTAGTTTATATATTAAATTTATTAGAGAACTTATTCTTTATTGGCTCAGTAACAAGGGAGAGATGGAGAGAGAGTGTGTATATTTGGGGGTGAGACAAAGAGACAAGGAAAGATATAGGGAGAGAAAGGGAGAGAAGGAGAGAGAGAGGGATATAGTAACAATGTTGGAGAGTGAAGAGAGAGAGAGAGAGGTAGGAGAGAAAGGGAGAGAGAGGAAGAAAGAGAGAGGATGTGAGAGATTGGAGAGAGGGAGGGAAAGAGAGATGAAGTTGGAGAGGGAAAGTGATCTATATATGGAAGCTTGAGGATTATGTCAAATTTTGCAAGTGAATAGATTATGGTTTTTAACCCCTTATGTCAATTTATTTAACACATAAACATACTCTTGAAACTGAGCTTTTGAAAAAATAATGAAGACAATTCTACCATAACAATAAACACAAAACAACAAGAGATGAAGGAGTTCACCCCTCCTGGGCTACATCTCCTGGTCCATCTTCCAATGGTTGGGTATCTTTTATTATGCTATAAAAATTGTGCTTACATAAATTTACAATGCTTAAATGTCTTAAAAAATGTCTCTAATGGCTCTAGAATGATAAAAAACCCCTGGTTGGGCTCTTTTTGCTCCAAAAAGGGATAAAATAGGAATGAGTTATGCTCCCCTGAAGTTATGCACTATCTATCCTATAAATCACACCTTCTTGCAATCTTTTCTACAATATCTGCCTTTCACAACAACATGGGGTGATGATTTCACCCCGTTGCGATGAGATTCCCACTGCACCTAGTGTAAAATCTTGCCTCCTTAATTTTCCTATGTCAGCCTTTATCTGGTTAACTAGGTGCCACATTTCCTCTCCTTTGGCATCGATTTCAGGCTTGTCATACCTTTTCACGTCGGTGCTAACCATCACATTCAAATGTGACCTCCATGGAAATGTGAATGGCATAAACTTAACTATCGAAACCAAGCCACCAGAACCAAACTGTAACATCAACTATTAACATTTTGTGCTTATAGGTGTTCACATGTGACACTTCAAAAATTCCAATGCCTAACCCATATGCCACCATAACGTGTGGCATCAAACCTTAACCTTGGCATGTGAACATCGTTAAAAGGCTTCACCCACCACATTAACAGTTAACAAACCTGCTGCAAATAAATTTAACTATGGCAACAAAATTCGCAGTGACCACTTAACTCTTTGGAGTTACCACCCATTCCAAATTCTTAAACCATCGCGGAAAATGTTATAGGAAATTTCGGTTCCATGGGTTATATATATGGTTTGGTTAAAATATATCTTCCAATACATATGTGTTTCAACCTCTAAGTTATGTGATATATATATGTGGTTTTCTCCATCATATATGCAACCAAAAACTTTGGTTAACAATGATACAAATTTTCAGGGTTGGGGTTAGCCCTTAACCCTAGTTTGTGGACCGAGGTCAGGGTTAACCATGGAAATTAAACTTTAAATAGATGTGGATGGCTATAGTAGTTAATAACTACCACAGTTGATATGCTTGGAGACATTTGGTGCTTGGTGGAGATCTCGCGCTCGAATCCATGAAGGCCCACCATGGCCTAAAAAATAATTTTTCATGGCCACAAGGAGGCCATGTGGCGACCTCTGGTTGGCCTACATGGTCCTCTCTACTTGGACCAACACACCATCCTGTAAACAAATAAAAAACCCTAAAATTCGAGCAAATAGGATTGTGCCAAAATTTAAGAAGCTACTGGTCGAAAAAGAAGTGTCAACCTGCGATGTCATGGTATAGTCAGTTGTACAAACTAATGATTGTGGACCCTTGTACAACCCACTTCAAAATAATTTGTTGTTTTCCAAAACGAACAGAACGCAATATCTGGAGCATCTGATGTCATATTTCAGCGAAATTAGTTGCGTCAGACTCAGGTTGACGAGATATACGCATTGTAGCTCATTTTGATCCATTTTGGAAACCTTTAATTTCAAGCAGAAAATTGATCCATCGGATCATTCCTTCCCACTGGAAGTTTTTGGACCACAAAAATATCTTTATCCATCAACAAATAGATGAGGGTACAAAACCCACACCCTTCCAATCTCAACCCACTGAATTTTTCTTGAATTCGACACTTTGAGATTTTCTTGAAAAAATGTCATTTTCCCTGATTTTGGAGTCCTTGTCTTACTGTCATAGATAACGTCTTACTGCAATTTCCCAGAATATGCAGAATAGAAAACTTCCCTTGAAGGAATAAACACATTCCCTCCTCGATCGTCAATCAAATGAAAATTAAACAACCTCAAATTCTTCTCACCTTGAACATTGTCGACATGACGATGCTTAACATGTATAGCCTTGCTCTTGGATCAAATTTTGACCAAATGTGATCGACATCACCATGCACCATCTCTTTTAAAAGATAAAATATTATGAAACCCATAAGAAGAAATTTTGAAAGAAATTTCCTCTTTGTCAAACTTCTTTTTCACTTTATCGTTGAACTCTGCACTCTCTAACACTGGAATCTTGTTCACACAATTGTTCAATAATGATGCATGCTACTGCAAATTTACCTCGTATTGTTTACCTACTTTAAGAGGAAACATGTTAGACTCTTGAAACATATTGTCACAATCATTAGCAACATCTATGAAACCAGATTTTACATTTGATTCATCTACTTAAAAGGCCTCATTCACAAAATCATTTTTCTTCAACATTAACAATGAAATTTTTGGGCTAGCATTAACAATTCTCTTCATTTTTCCAACATTAATAAGAGGAAAACTCATATTATTAACAGGCACTCTAACAACGCACTCAATCCCATCCTTAAAAAACTGATACTTTTTCTCATGGAAATGAAATATTTCTCTCCTATAATAAATATGTGGGCTTCAGAAAACTTTACCACGAATATCAAGCCGAATTACATCAAGTTCAAATTCATCAAGAAAGTTTGCAGTGATTGAAATATAAGAATGATCCTCCTTGTAACCTGTAATTTTCCATTCTCACATATCCAACCCAAAGGATATGGTCTAGGATGTGGAATGATCTCCAAATTTAACTTCTTGACAATTTCTTCTGAGGTAAGATTTGCTTGCGAGCCACTATCAAATAGTATGTCTATCTCGGTATGCTTTGAAATAACTCTGATATGGAAAAGCTCAATTTTTGTTTCTCCATCTTCAATATCATTAATACAACTTGAATAACTATTACTTGCAATTTCCTTACCTTTCAATTCCATCATTGTGATCTTTGTTTCATCTCTGGAATCAGAACCTAAATCATGTTGTATTATTGCAGTTGTCTTCGCCTTCTCCTTGTTTTTAAACTTCTTGTGTCTCATATCTGGATGAAGTTTCCTGCAATGATCTTCATCATGTCCATATTTTGAAAAGTGTTTTCATGTGATTGTATCTCTCTCCATCTTGATGGAAGCATTATTCTTTCCTTTTCCCTTGAACATACCCTTTCCTTTTTCTCCAGAATCAAAGGTATTCTCACTTGTTTCTTCTCAAAATGTTTCCATCTTGCCTCTAGATGTGTGGCCTATACACAAACTTCATCTAAAATTGTAGGGTTAAACATGAGAATTGTATGCCTTAACTAACTATGCAAACCCCCAACGTATTTCAACAAAGTATCTTGATATGTCAAATCTACACCCAATATTAGTGCTCTTCTTTTAAACTCTTGAGTATAGATTTTAACACTTTGTCCCTTTCCTTGCCTAAATTTTTTCCAATCCATTATAGTTTTCTAGATGTATGCTAATGGATAAAACTCTCTTCTAAATTCAGATAAAAAAACATTCAAAGAGGTTAAGACATTACCATGTTTCTTCATTTCCTCTTGAGTGTTGGATTCCCACCAAATAAGTGTTTCACCTTCCAACCTTAATGAAGTAAGTTGAATATTGGTGTCATCATCCTTGATCCTTTGTATCTTGCAATACATTTAAAGCTAATGAACCCAATTATATTTTCTCTTAGAATTTACCTCTCCATTATACATAGGAAATTAAAATCTTATGTCAAGTTTAAACTATGGAGATTTACCATGTCCCTTTGGAGAATGTGGAGGTGCTTGTGAAGGGATTGTTGTGCAAGACGAAGATAGCAAAGATGGTGGTGAGGATGGAGGTGAAGAGAATGGTGGTGTCAAAGGTGGTTTGTAACCATTCCCTCGATTACCATTTGGAGTCTTGTCCCCATCTCCTCCATCTCCTTTTGAATACTTATCTCCCTTTGGAGGATTGGAGCTCTCACCTTGCAACATTGTGTTTCTCTCCTCATATAGAAATTTCACCATTTATGTTATGTAAAAGAATTCTTTTCTGAAATATTTCTCATCCTCTAACATATTTTCAGGCTCTCCTTCATGCAACATGCTTGCTGAAGCTTCAAGTACAATTTGAGGTGAAATTTGTTGTGGAGATTGTGGAAAATTAACTCTCCTTTTCCTTGACCTAACTTGAGGAATTGCAACCACAAGATTTCCTTTTCCTCTCTTGAGATTCAAATTTGTAAGCATCACAAACACTTGCAAACAAATTGAACCCTCAAAAAAACAAAGAACCAAAGCTCTGATACTAAACTAATTAGTATATCGAAGCTTGAGGATTATGCCAAATTTTGCAAGTGAATAGATTAGGGTTTTTAACCTCTTATGTCAATTTCTTTAACTCATAAACATACTTTTAAACCTCATTTTTTGTAGAAATAATTAATACAATAATACCACAATAGTAAACACAAAATTTGAAGTGATGAAGGAGTTCATCGCTCTTGGGCTACATCTCTTCACCCAAATTCCAATGGTTGGGCCTCTTTCATAATGCTCAAAAATGTGTTTTTACATCAATATATAATACTTAAATGGATTAAACAATGTCTCCAATGGCTCCATAATAGTAAAAAAACCCCTACCTAGGCTCTTTCTGCGTCAAAAAAGGAAAAAATAATGAATGTGTTATTCTCTCTCTTTAGTTTTGCACTATCTTTCCAACAAATCACACTTTCCTGCAATTTGTTTTAGAAAATTTGACTTTTGGGGCAATGTGGGGTGACAAGGGAAAAAATTTCACCCTGCCCCAACGAGAATCCCACCACATCGGGTGAAAAATGTCGCCTCCTTAATTTCCCTATGCTGACCTTTATCCAGTTAATCAGATGCCACATTGCCTCTCCTCCAATCTCGATTTAGGCCTTGTCATACCATTTCCCATTGATGTTAACTGTGGCATTGAACTGTGATCTCCGTGGCAATGTGAATCATATAAAAATATTTGTCAGAACCAGACCACTAGAACAAAACTGTTACATCAATTGTTAACATTTTTTGTCGAGAGGTGTTCACATGTGATAGTTCAAAACTGTCAATTCCTAACTCGTCTGCCACCATAACCTGTGGCAACAAACCTTAACCTTGGCATGTGAACATCGTTCCAAGGCCCTTAACCTGCCATGGTAAATGTTCACTAACCCGTTGCAAATAACTTAAATGGTGGAAATAAAATTCACATATGACCACTTAACCTGCCAAAGTTAACACTTGTTCAAAAGGATTAAAATTTCGTGGAACCTATTACACAAAATTTGGGTTCCATGGGTTATATATATGGTTTGGTTGAAAAATATCCACCAATATGTATGTGTTTCAAACTTTAGGTTACGTGGTATATATATGTGGTTCTCTTCACCATATATTGCAACCAAAAACTTTGGTTAATGATTATACAATGTTTCAGGGTTGGGGTTAGCCCATACCCCTGGTCTGTAGCGTGGGGTTGGTGTTTAACCACAATCCCCTCCCCCAATACCAAAGCAGTTAAAATTTAAATAGCAATTAAAATTTAAATAGATGTGGAGAGTTGTAGTAGTTAAGAACTACTACAACCAAGATGGTTGGAAACCTTTAGTGCTTGGTGGGTTTCTCGCCCTTGAATCCCCAGAGGCCCACTTTGGCCTAAACCATAATTCTACATGGCCACTAAGATACCACGTGGCAGCCTTTGGTTGGACCACATGGTCCTCTTTTGTTGGACCAACACACCATACTGTAAAACATTCAAAATCCATGAAATTAGAGCCAATAGGATTGTCCCAAGTGTGAAATAGCCATCGGTCATAGTACAACATTCAACCTGCCATGTCATCATCCAGTCAACAGTATGGACTGCTAATTGTGCATCTGTGTATAACTAAATCCACAAAAAAATCTTCCCAAAACAAATAGAATTCGATATCTAGAGCATCCAATTTCATATTTAATTGGAACAAGTTGCATCAGATTCAAGACGACCAGATATACACATTGGTGCTAGTTTCAAGCCATTCTAAGAACTTTGAATTTTATTCATAAAATTGATCCACCAAATCAGAGAGAGAGGGGGGTAAGAATAAATACATAGAGAGATAAAGGTGGAGGGATAGAGAGAGGGAATGATTTGGAATATGGAGAGAGAGGGAGAGAGGAGATTATCTAGGTGGATATTGGTGGCCATTGGCCTATTCCACTTTGATCCCCACCATTGTTTCTTTTAGCTTTTCAGTTTCCTTAATTGTAGCACAATTTACTATTTTTTAGGCCCTAAACAACATTTTTTTGGTATCAAAACTCCGGCGACTACGAGTCCATACAACAATTTAAGTCCTCAGATAGATATTTCTAACGATGTATCATGTGCATCGAACGAAGATAGTCTGCCAATTACGATCCTAGGAAATTGCTGTAAAAATTTACCCCAACGGGGTCCATATTCTGGATTTTCATCTCCTAGGGTTACGCTTTTGAATGTTTAGCATTTTCTATTGTTTCTCAATACTATATAGGCCTTCAAGCCTCATTGTAACACAGATTTTAGAGGCCTGTAGCTGCCACATCTCTTCTCAGAGATAAGCTACCAGAACCCTAGCTAGTTTATTTCCATAAGAACAACACCGTGAATCTGAGGAAGGACACAGGAAAGTGGTGTGATTTCCATAATAGCTCCACTCACAATACAAGTGAGTGTCGGGCCAAGAAATCATTGGTGGCCAAGATGAAGGCTTCTGAATTAGATGCATACTCTGACACTATATCAGAACCCTATAACGGGAATGATAGAGGGAAGAAGATTATCGATGTGAAGGCCAGCGCCATTGTTCCCACCACAAAGATCCAGACGAGGAGGAGTGTCTCTTCCACTCCAAAATGTGGGTAAAGGGTTCCCCACTATGGTTCATTTTCGACAGTGGGAGCAGAAAGAACCTCATTTCAGCAAAGGTCATGAAGTGGTTGGGCTTGCTGACCACAGCACACCCATAATCATACAGCATCAGGTGGCTTCACTAAGGATGGGATCTCCATGTCAGGCAGCAGTGACGCCTTCCCTACAACATGAAGCCCTTCACTGATGTGGTATTATGTGACATTGTTCCTCTTGACGTTTGTGATGTATTATTAGGCCAACCATATTTGTGGAAGCGACATGTTGTGTATGATTCCCAACCTCGTTGTTATTGGTACTTTAGGAAATAAGTTGTACATGATACCAGAGTTACCACTGCGTGCCGCTATCTCTTTTTCTATTGCAAAATAATGCAGTAAGCTCATTTCAAAAATCGAGAAATTTTTTTCCTAATGATATTCCCTCAGGGAAAGAAGAAGATTATGGCTACGACCTCCAGACAGGGCTCCTATGCATGACAACAACAAATGGGCAATGTCGTGGAGGAGGACGGGTACATATTCACCTCACCCACAGGTGTGCCTCTACAATGTCAAGTCAAATACCCCATCGATCTGACTCGAGATGCACCACTACCTAATGGACTGATCTATCTATGCTCTGCTATGGAGAAAAATGAAATCAAGAGTCACATTCAGGAGATACTAAAGAAAGGTCACATCCAGCCAAGTTCATCTCCCTATGGCAACCTGATTGTGTTGGTGCATTTGAAGGATTAGATTTGGAGACTTTGTATTCACTATTGGGCACTGAACATGATCACTGTCCAGAACATGGAAAATTTTAGGGGCTAATATTCGCAGGTGGGCTAATTTTCCATGGTTTTTCCAAAAAAAAAGATTCGCCAATTTCCATTTTTTTATAAAAATGATTCACCCAAATTTTACAATATAAAATTATTTTACTTTAAAAATAGCCAAAATTATATAGAAAATATATATAATATCATTATAAATTTGAATAATTTTACAAATACATCAATACACATTTTATAGTTTGCATATTAGGGACTAGTGAGATTCGCCAATTTTTTAAACTTCAAGATAATTTTCCATCCTTAAAATTATCCCTGGTCCAGAATAGGTACTCGATCCCATGGATTAATTACCTTATGGACCAAATCAAAGGGGAAAAATATTTCACGAATATCGACTTGAAGTCTGGGTATCACCGGGTACCAATTGAACTATCCGATGTGTGGAGAACTGATTTCAAATCCAAGGAGGGCCTATTTGAATGGTTGGTCATGCCTTTCAATTTAAAAAATTCTCCCGCACCCTCCATGAGGCTGATGGATGACATCTTATGACCATTCACCAACTAATTTGTAGTAGTGTACTTCGATGACATCCTGATCTTCAGCCAGAATTGGGAAGAGCTCCTCCACCAGATCCAACAGTTCCTCCAAAAATTGCGGAAACAAAAGTTGTGTGTCAATTTGGAGAAGTTCACTTTTGTCATGATGTACATTCAATATCTAGGATATATTATTGATGAGCGGGTGGTGCATGTGGATCCAACCAGGATCCGAGTCATTCAGGATTGGATAGCCCCAACCACTCTAACAGAGCTTCGTAG
This sequence comes from Pinus albicaulis, assembly GCA_034641835.2. Classification (NCBI taxonomy): domain Eukaryota; kingdom Viridiplantae; phylum Streptophyta; class Pinopsida; order Pinales; family Pinaceae; genus Pinus; species Pinus albicaulis. The sequence goes on along the minus strand of CM076573.1, from coordinate 883,737,559 downwards.
CTTTTTGGGTCTTGCTAATTTCTACCGTAGTTTTGTGTTGGGATTCTCTCATATCACTTGGCCCTTGAGTAAAAAGAAGTCACCAAGTGAGGAGCGAAAGAAAATTTATTTTGGTCAAAACCTTGATAAAAAGGCATTCGTAGAATTGAAACATCACCTCTCTTGTGCCCCAATGCTCACATTACCATACTTGCAACAACCATCTGAGATTGAGACATATGCCTCTAACTATGCTATTGGGGAAATTCTTACTCAACATGGGAATTCAGTGGCATAGCATAGTGAGACATTGTCCGAAACAGTCTGAATGTATCTCACTTATGATAAAGATACGCATTCCATTGTGGAGGTTTGACACCAATGGAAGCATTACATTTTGGGTAAGGAAAAAATCTTCCACACAGACCATTGACCCCTATAGATCATAGAGACACAAGGGAAGTTGCAGAATGATCACCATTAGAAGTCGTTCACATACTTGCAATAGTTTCATTTGAACATCAAGTACAAGAAGGGCAACACCAATAATGTTGCATAATTCCTCAACCAACCAGTAATCGTGGCGATAACAACCATGCTCAACTGTTATTGGCATGAAACTTCTGATTGGACGCTTCTCTAAAAGAGTGATCCAAAATTCAGCCACACATAAAAGACGCTCTTGGAGAGTAACCGAGTGCCAAGTTTTCACCTCTCGGATGCACTGCTATGTCACCTGGGACACCTTTATGTTCCTTCAAGTGATCGGGCCAAGATGATTTTGGAAGCACACTAAATTTGGGTTGCTGGGCATTTCAGGGTCGAGAAAATAGTGGTAGTATTGAAAAATTATTTCTATTGGCCAAACCTTCGAGAGGATGTCAGAAACTACAATAGATCTTGCACTACCTGCACCATTTCCAAACCAACCAGAAAGAAGCAAGGCCTCTATACTCCGCTTCCTACCCCTAGTCAACTATGGGAATGCATCTCCATGGATTACATGTTGGGCCTTCCTTCTAATAAGCTTGGCAACAATTGTTTGTTCGTGGTAGTTGACAGATTATCTGTTAGGTAAAATGGACTTGGGATAGAGTCAATGTTGACTAGGGTAAATAGTAGTGGTCTTGGGGCACATGGTATTGTGCACCCATGATTTTCAGCCCATGCTATTGCATGTAATGGAGCCTATAAAAGGCTATGAATACTTCATTGTAATGTAGGCCTGGAGGTGATCAGTGAAGGCTCACTTGGCCAAATTGGCCAGGGTTTTGGCCAACGGTTAATGAAATTTCATTGGTTGGGTTTTCCCATGGATTTGGGGTTTTCCCAGATAAACATATGTGTTTATGTTAATGATTTTTTGCTAACTCTTTATGTTTATTGCTCTCTGTAAATTTTTTATTATTTCTATAGTAAATTATAACAAATGGTATTAGAGCCAAATATTGATTTCAGAAGGATGCTTCTATTTTCAAGGGTTTATTTGAATGTAGAATCTGTGCACATTTTTTTGGCACAAGGGGATTGATGGTGTGGTAAGTGTAGCGTACCACGTAAATGTAGATTTTTTCTTGAGTGATCAAATACAACAGAATGGTTTGATCAGGAAGCACAAGGTAGCTTGGTTGGTGATGGTTGATGCGGAGGCAACAAATATTGATCCTCCAGAGAAAATGGCTACGAATCCTCATTTGGCCTCTTTTATAATCAGAGGAAACTAGATCAGAGGCTTTGGAACATGAACGAATGAACAATATCAAGGTGAATATTTCATGGGCGTACTGGAAATACTAGCCTACATTCTCGTGCTCCACGCTATTGGTCTTCATTTTCCTGAGCCACATGAGCTCGCAGTTCTTTTTTCTCGCAGATCTGCTGATAACTAACCAGGTGGCCCTAAATGGCCATGGATCTTGTATAATTTCAGGAAAGGGCAATGGCTCCCCGCCTACCTCACATTCCTGTGAAGGCAGAAATATTTACATGTACGATTTGCCTACAAAGTTCAATTCACAGTTGTTGTGCAATTGTAGCGGCGAATTAGTCTCATGGCTCGGTTTCTGCCAGCACATTGAGAATGAGGGCTTCAGGACTGAGATTAGGAACCGGTCAGGCTAGTATGCCATAGATCTATACATGCTGGAGATTATTTTCCATAGCCAGATGAAGAAATATCAGTTCCTTGCCTCTGATCATGGCCTGATAGATGTTTTCTACATACCCTACTACATTGACCTAGATGCTTTGCATTATCGTTATGGTAATGAATGAGAGCTGGCCTATGACCATGGGGCAGAGCTAGTTTCTTGGCTAGATAGTAAAGCAACCTAGAGCTGGAAGAAAAGAGGCGGTAAAGATCATTTTATGGTGACTGGTAGAATTGCCTGGGACCTAAGAAAGCCTACCACAGCTAAAGGAGTTACCTGGGTTACCAGTATTTTGGAGTTTCCAGACATGGAAAATGTCACGATGATTTTGCTGAAGAGCCGAACCTGGATCGACAGAGAGCAGGTCGTTCCTTATCTGACTTCTTTTCATCCATTGGGGGAATCGAGCAGGCCAATGTGAATTTCTGGATTCATAGGGATCATGCCATGGAATCCATGACGAGTAGGCAAAATAGCCTGGTGAATTCTGCTTACAGTATTTTTGGACGGGTATATAAATTTTGGGGTTGCTATTGCAATCAAAGGGGTTATGCTACTGGAGGTGATGAAGGCGAATGTGGAGCACCATAGATAGGAAGATCATTTCTCTTGTAATCATGTTGGCGTTGTTGTGATCATGTTGGCCTCATGGTGTTATTTGCGTAGGAGGAAATGAATCCTATGGAATTATATTGTTGGTTTAGAGAGGTCTTGGTCTGTAAATCCATAGAGTAAGAAACTATGGGGATTGGTTACTTGAAAAGTGTTTGACAGAATGTGTCAATCAAATTATTTGAAGAACATCAAAATGAGAGAGGATGTGTGCATGTGGATTAATTAATTGATGAACCATGTATCTGAAGAGAACTCTTCGAGGAATAGAGGTTACAGCGACTGGTAACCCATGTAATCTGGTAGATGGGTTCTTTTTATATGGACATTGATTTCATATCTACAAATACAGCAACAATGAAACAAAAAAAAAAAAAATTATTATAATGGAGTTAATTTTATTACATGTAAATGGGCATACTTTTGTAAGGCTTGGTATGACATGCGTACCCCTGGGTAATCACTAGTAAAGTCTGGGTTAGACCTAGGTGATAGGGGGGATGTCAAGTTAACAATTTCCTTGGGTAAAAATTTGAGTGGGGAAGATATAGAGTGAGCGGGGTTGTCTCACTTAGCAATTTTGACTAGATTTAGTCAATAATCCCCAAGTCAAGTTTAAGGGGGGAATTGTTACGTAAACTTGACTTAGGATAGAGTCAATGTTGACTAGGGTAAATAGTACTGGTTTTGGGGCACATGGTATTATGCACCCATTGTTTTCAGCCCATGGCATTGCATGTAATGGATCCTATAAAAGGCTGGGAAGACTTCATTGTAATGTAGGCCTGGAGGTGAGTGGTGAAGGCTCACTCAGCCGAATTGGCTAGGGTTTTGGCCAATGATTAATGAAATTTAATTGGTTGGGTTTTGCCCCAGATTTGGGGTTTTCCTGGATAAACATATGTGTTTATGTTAATGATTTGTTGTTGACTCTTTATGTTTATTCCTCTCGGTAAATTGTTTATTATTTCTGCAGTAAATTCTAACATTATCGAAGATGGACATTATGACATCCTGCAAGAAGAATACCACGACATAAAACACTGCTAAAATCTTCTTTGAATGAGTGTGGGTACACCTTGGGATCCCACATTCTATCATCTCAGATCAAGACAGTAGGTTCCTCAGTACATTTTGGTCGAACCTCTAGTCAATTGTGGACACCAAACTAACCAAGTCCACAACTTTCCATCCCCAAACTTATGGCTAGAAAAAGGTTGTCAACATGATGATCGTACACATTCTACGCATGTACAACTCAAAGAATCCATGCACATGGGATGAGAGCCTACCCTATGTGCAAAATATCTGTAACCGGGCCCTCCACAGCTCAACCGACCATAACCCATTTTAGGTGGGCTTGGGATTCCAGCCATTATGTTCCATTGACATATCCATGCCATTTACAGCTACCCAGGCTGAGTCAACTCATGTCCAGTCTGAAGCTACCAAGGCGAACAACTTCATTGAGCACATTCAGTACATTTTCTAACAGTTTCATAACATATTGGACATAGCCAATTCTAAGTACAAGAAGCAACATTATCAACATGGGGTGCAACACAACTTCCAGGTGGGTGAGAAAGTGTGGCTACATTTTCAGAAGGGGAGCCTCAGTGGACCCCACCACAAGCTTCAACCACTCCGATATGGGCCATACACCATCAACAAGGTTAAAGGGGACAATCCCTTCAAGCTCAGTATTCCACCATTCCTTGGTCTGCACCCAATGTTAAATGTCTACCACCTTCTACCCTACTTTCCACCTCTACTGGACACATCTGACATGGAAGAACAACTCACACCAACATATTGAAACCCAGACTGCATGGAGCAAGCCAAAATTGATCAGATTATGGACACATAGATCAAGAACAATCCTTTACTAGGAGAAGTGGCTCAGGAGGGACAAATTTCAGCAGATGTTTCCTCATCTCATGGAGGAACTCAACGCAATGGGGACCATTGTTCCCTAAGGGGGGAGGAATGATCTAGGTTGATATTATTGGTCGCCTGCCTATTCCACTTAGACCCCCACCATTGTTTCTTTCAGCTTTTTAGTTTCCTTAATTGTATCACAATTTACTATTTTTGGCATTTTTTCGGGTCCTGAACTTCTAGAGCCGTTTTGAGGCCCTAAATGATGTTTTCTAGGCATGAAGCCTTTGAATAATGGGAGTCCATTCACAATTTTTAGTCCTAGGATAGATGTTTGTAACAATTTATGACATGTGTCAAACAAAGATAGTATGCCAAAGTTACGACCCCTGGAAATTGATGTACCAATTTACCCCGACAGGGCCCATACTTTGGTGTTTCATGTCATACCATTAGGTTTTCAGAAATTTAGGGTTTTCCAATGTTACTCAATAATTTATAGGCCTTTTAGCCTCATTGTAACATAGATTTCAGAGGCCTATATCCTCTACATATCTTCTCAAAGATAAGCTACCAATGCCCTAGCTAGCTTATTTCCATCATGTCTGTAAACAAATTTCAGTTATTTGATATTAATGAAATTAAGTGTTATTTCTCTTACATCTTTGTATTTATGGTTATATGTGTGTTCTTTTTCGTTCCTTCATAAATTCAGATCATTGGTATCATATAGGTCTTCTCTTTCTCAATCCTTCTTTGCATGTCCCCAACGAGGTTATGGTATAAGGAGTTAGGGCTCGATCTCATTGAACCTTTGAAAGATCAACCTCACAAACCCCCACAACTGCCCATGGGGGATGAAAAGAAATATGAGGTAGTAGTAGATCCTATCAAAATATTACTCGAGGAGGCCGTTGAAAAAAAAATGAACACAATGATGAATAAATTCTCCCAAATCCTTAAATGATCGCCCACTGGCGGCGCATTTGCATCCAGTAGCTACTCTCGAGGCGTAACCCCTTTAAGGTACAAGTAAAATTTGACATTCCCATATTTGATGGAATAATAGATGCAAACATTGTATACAGATGGTTGAATATGATATAAGGATATTTCTCATTTCACGACTTTTCCAACTAGGAGAAGATAATTTTTTCATTTCTCAAAGCCACCCCCAATGTCAAGGACAGGTGCGAAATCTACTGTGAGAAAAAGGATGAGGGGGAACCCTCTTTGTCCTCAGCCATACCCACTAGGTATTATTTCTAAGACACCATCAAGGAACAATATTATCCCATTGGGAGCTATGAGGACAACTACATACAATGGACTACGCTGCAATAGCAAAGGGATGAAGATGTGCATGAGCAGACGAATCTGTTCCATACCCTGCACACAAATTTGGGTATCAAATATTCAAATAAACATTTGGTGATGAAAGTATCGTAGTTCTCTACACATATATATTCAGGAGGAAATGGAGTTCCTCGACGTCTTCTCACTCAATATGGCATACCTATATGCTGCCAAGATTGAGCAGAAATTCAAATAGAAGAAGCAAGAATTTGGATCTATGAATCAAAAGCAAGCGAAAGGAGCCCCCAAACTACAAAAAAAAATAAAAAATCCAAGGCACGGCGGCCTAATACAACCTACCAAAGCCAAAAACAAAGAACAACATCGTGAAGCCTAAGAAGGACACGAGAAGGTGGTGTGAGTTCCATAAGAGCTCCACTCACAACACAAGTGAGTGTCGGGCCAAGTCATCACTGGTGGCCAAGATTAAGCTTTTTGACTCAAATGCATGCTCTGACACTGAATTAGAACTTGAGAAGAGGAACTACGGAGGGAAGCAAGTCATTAATGCACAACCCAAAACCACATTTGCCACCAGGAAGATCCAAAACAAAGAACTAGAAGATCCAGAGGAGGAGGAGTTTCTCTTCCACTCCCAAATTTGGGTAAAGGGTTCCCCACTACACTTCATTTTTTACAGTGGGAGTAGAAAGAACCTCATTTCAGAAGATTTCATTAAGCGATTGGGCTTACCGACCACAACACACCCACATCCGTACACCATCGGGTGGCTTCAACAAGTATGGGATCTCTGCATCAGCCAGTAGTGTCACCATCCATACAAAATCATTTCCTTCACCAATGAGGTATTAGGTGACATTTCTCCTCTTAATGTTTGTGATGTATTTCTAGGCCAACCATAGTTGTGGAGGTGACATGTTGTGTATGAGTCCCAGCCTCACACTATTTTGTTACTTTGGGAATAATTTGTATAGGATACCAGAGGTACCACTACTTGTCATTTTCTCTCTGGTTACTACAAAATAATGAAGTAAGCTCATTTCCAAAACCAAGAAATTTTTTATTATTGATGATCCACTCTTAGGGAAATAAGAATACTATGGCTATGACCTCAAGATAGAGCTCCTCTGCACAACAACACAAAATGGAGAAGGTTGTGGAGGAGGACTGTAACATATTCACCTCACCCATAGGGGTGCCTCTGCACTGACAAGTCAAGTACACCATTGATCTAACCCCAAGTGCGTCACTACCCAATGGACCAACATATCGATGCTCTGTTCTGTTATAATCCTATTTTTTTCTTGAACTTGGTGCAATGATTTCAGTGTAGATGATTATAATCCTATTCGATTTTTTGGACTAAATGCATTGATTTCAGTGTGGATGGTGATCTAGAATCCTATTTGATTGCATCTGATGTCGAATTTGAGAAAAATGAATTGCGTCAGATTCAAGACGACGAGATATATGCATTGGAGTTGGCTTTGATCCATTCTGAGAACTTTGAATTTCAAACATAAAATTGATCCATCGTATCATTCCTCCCCACTGGAAGCTTTTGGACCACCAAAATATCTTTATCCATTAACAAATAGATGAAGGTACAACTCCCACACCTTTCTAATCTCAATCCATTGATTTTTTCTTGAATTCGACACTGAGATTTTCATGAAAGCACATCATTTTCCCTGATTTTGGATTCCTTGTATCATTGTCATAGATAACATCTTACCGCAATTTCTGATAATATGCAGAAGAGAAAACTATCTTTGATGGAATAAACACATTCCCTCCTCGGTCATCAATCAAAGGAAACTTAAAGAACCTCAAATTCTTATCACCTTGAACATTGTCGACATGATGATGCTTAACATGTCTAGCCTTGCTATTGGATCAACTCTTGATCAGATGTGATCTCCATCGCCATGAACCATCTCTTTTCAAAGATAAAATATTATGAAACCCATAAGAAAAAATTTTGAAACAAATTTCCTCTTTGTCAAATTTCTTTTTCATTTTCTCTTTGACCTCTGCACTCTCTAACACTCGAATCTTGTTCACACCACTGTTCAATAATGATGCATGCTGTTGCAAATTTACCTCATCTTGTTTACCTATTTCAGGAGGAAACATGTTATACTCCTGAAGTAACTTGTCACAATCACTAACAACATCTATGAAACTAGATTTTACCTTTGATTTATCTCCTTGAAAGGCCTCATTCACAACATGTTTTTGTGTGAACATTAACAATGCAAAATTTTGACTAGAATTAACAATTCTCTTCATTTGTCCAACTCATATTTTTAATATGTGCTTTAACAAAGTACTCAATCCCATATTGAAAAAGTGATACTCATTCTCATGGAAACTAAATATTTCTCTCCTATAATAAATATATGGACTTACCAGAACTATAACACAAATATAAGGTTAAATTACATCAAGTTAAACTTCATTAAGAAAGTTTGCAGTGATTAAAAATCTAAGGATGCACCTCCTTGTAACTCACAATTTTTCATTCTCACATACCCAACCCAAAGGATATGGTCTAGGACGTGGAATGAAATCCAAATTTAACTTCTTAACAATGTCTTCTAAGGTAAGAATTTCTTGTGAACTAGTATCAAACAATGTGTATATCTTGGTATGCTTTGAAATAAATCTAATATGGAAAAGCTCAATTCTTGTTTCTTCATCTTGAGTATCATTAAGACAACTTGAAGAACTAGCACTTGCAATGTCCTTACCTTTCACTGTTGGCAATATGATGCAGAGTGATGTCCTCGATGGCAACCCAGTTGATGAAGAAGATGGCAACCTACTTAATGAAGTTTTTATTGATCAATTGCGCTCTAAAAGTACGTTCTAAGTCGCGTATGATCAATTGCGCTCTAAATGTGTAAAACTAGTGGTTACTACCATGGTATTGACCCATTGTATTGAGCGCTGGATTGTCTATGAGATCCCGTCCAGGAATACCATCCGAAGTGATGTGGTTTTGGCTCATGGTATTGACAAAGGCTAAAACTATATAAGGAGAAGAAATTAATTGTGCAAAGTGAGTGTATGAGTGTGGGTTTGAATGGATACTTCACTCTGAAGTATGTCTGAATGGAAAGGGTAACAGTTGAATGATAGATCTGAATTCATAATGCACCTATGAAGAAAATGATGAAGAGGGATCTCTAGATCTGAAATGTATTTGTATCTTCTAGATCTGTTTATGGAATATTTAGATCTGAGATGAGGCGAACATGTATCTGAAGTAAAGGGTAAAATATGAACTGTAAATCTGATCTGAAGAAGTATGCTGCCCTATAATCTTTGAAGATCTATACGCTAGTTTGCAGCATAGAAGCATGTATATACGCGGGTTTAATTCAGCGAAAGCGCGTATGTAATGTGAAACTAGTTCTGAAGTATGTGCAGATGTATACGCGGGTTTATATGCATGAAAGCACGTATAAAAACTAGGGTTTGATGAATTATGTGGTATGAAATGTCTGATCTGTTCTGTTGTATTACTGCTATCTATCTATGATGTATTCATATAGATCAGGGTTTTCTGAATATTGATTATGCTGCTGACTATGTTGAGAAAAGATCAAGTTGTTGACTGATTGGTTGATGATTCATTGAATGAATTGATAAGGGTATAATTTTTCAGTTTGATGTATGATTGAGCTTAAATGTGTGGAGTGGGTCCAGTTTAAAAATATGATGAAAAGTGGCCTGAAAGTTGATATCTATTGAAGATATTGGATCCAGTATGAAAATTGATGAAACGTGGTCCATGGTGGTGCTGAGGGTTGTAGCCTTTAGTCAGGGGGTTGTAGCTCCCTTCCAGGTGAGGCTGGTAAATAAGAGCAGGGGGTCGTAGCTCCCTTCCAAGAGAGGCTAGTAAACGAGAGCAGGGGGTCATAGCTCCCTTCCAAGAGAGGCTGGTAAACGAGAGCAGGGGGTTGTAGCTCCCTTCCAGGAGAGGCTGGTAAACGAGAGAAGGTTTTATCCTTCTGCAGGTGGGTGCCTGCGTGCTGGTATCAGTCTGCGCCGGTACATGGTTGTAACATGTTTTCTTTATATAATAAATATTGAAGACTGAGACGACGGCAGTGGTAGTTTTCTCCTGACTTGGGTTTCCACCTTAAATCCTGGTGTTCTTGTGTGATGCTTATGTGTGATGGTTTATTCTGTTATTACTGCACATGCTTATTGTTATCTAATCATCAGAAGAATGAATGTTGCATAGATCTAAGTAAAGAATTAATGGCATAATAAGATCTCTGTGTATACGTGAGTTCTATAAAGGATATCCACGTGTATATGCTAGTTGGCTTCAGAAAAGTAGCGTATGGGTTTTTAGAGAATGAAAAAGTAAAAGTTTGAGTAAGTCCTAAATACTGATTCACCCCCCCCCCCCCTCTCAGTATTTTTCCCAACAATTGGTATCAGAGCAGGTCCTTCTGCAGAAGCTTGATCGCTTGAAGGAGATCAGTCGCAATGGGAAATCGTGGAAGGAGGTTATCAATATTTGGCAAGTATTCCTACTGATGCAGCATAAAGGAAGAAATATTAATTCAAATAAAAATAATGAAGAACCCCTACCATTTGAAAAGGAAGGACTTGAAGCAGAAATCATCTCTCTCAAAGAAGATCTAGAAAAATCAAATAAGAAGAATGAAGAACTGCTACAAACATGTGAAGAACAAGAAAATTGGTTGAAGGAAGAAATTTTAAAATTGAATGATCAAGTAGAAGAAGGAAAAAGGGTCAAAGAAAGCATGAAGAAGCAATTCCAAAAATTGGAGGTTGAGGTAAACATTCTCGAAGGTAAATTAGAAGAAAAGGATAAACTCTTGAGGTTTCAAGATAGTACTAAGATTCTGGACAATATTCTTAGTAATCAAAGATCTCCTGCTATTAAACTTGGTCTTGGTTTTCATGAAACTGTTAAAGGAGAATCTAGTTCACAAGGAAGTGCTAAAGACTCAAAGGATATCAATGCAAACCATGAAGTGTTGAAAGAAGCAAAAGATCAACCAACAATCATGAACTCTAAAAAGAAATCATTCCCTCCTTTGATCAATAATGTTGAATGCTTTAAATGTCATAACTATGGGCATGTTGCAGCCAGTTGCAGGAGCAGATTGTTTCAGTCTCAAACAAGTAGATTCTACACAGAAAGGTACTCAGGTGTCTTCAAGGGGTATTGTTTTTCATGCAGCAAGTATGGTCATAAAGCAGTTAATTGCAATAGAAGGAAGAATAGAACAACACATTATGATCCTTATGCTTACTTTTCTAGTCACATAAGATGCTATACTTGTAACAAGTATGGACATGTAGAAAACGAATGCAGGATGAATAGATTTGAGAAATTGGAGAACTTCCAGCACACAATAAGAAATTTCAAGCAAAGCTAGAAAAAGAAGGAAGACCGGTCAGAAACGTAGGGAATATTGACCCTACTGTAGTCATCTGCTTCTAAAGCTTATTTCTCATAATGACTACATGAATGATGTGAGATACATTCTGGTGATTAGTAATGTATCATCACAGGGGGAGCGATGTATGGTGATTCTCATGGTTGATTTGGTTATTTTGGTTATGTTTATTTCTGACAGTGCATCTGATATAACAAGAGAAGATAGGTACATGTGATACAAATTCAGGGGGAGATGAAGGAGTGAAATTTTTAGTGTTTCACTTTCCATATGTGGGTTTTGTGAACAAAAATCGCATATACACGCGAGTTCATTTGGAGACAGAAGCGTATGCTTTTCTGTGATAAGAAATTCAGTGATTCAGCTCAAGAAAAAAAGCACAGGTTCAGGGGGAGCATCAGTCTAACTACTAATGATTGCATTATTGGCACTGTATCTGCTTATTCCTTAATATGCATGCTCAAATGATGATGATATGATACATGGTTACTTATGATGAGTTTATGGATAAGCCCTGTTTGCTTTTTGATGAATTTTTTTTTTTTTTTTGGATGAGATGGAAGTCTTATGATTCAGAGATAAGGATAGATCATGCAGAATTTGTTTCTAATGATTATTGTCACGGATGAGCCCTTTTATAAATCTTGAAGATTTTGGTGATATCAAATCACTTGGATGATTTCTTGACACATATTGTCTACTGAAGAAGTTGTTCTGGAATGATAATTCCTCTTGGGAAGAATATGTTGATGCTGCAAAGAGCTTGAGGGCTTGGTTACTAATGTGCTTATGCTAAAGCTGTTGGATGACACTTGAAAACTCAACTACTATGTCCTATCTTTATTCTCTCATATATTCCAAGGAAACATTTGAATATCACAGATAGAAGCTCAAAGTTATCTCTGCCTCTCAGAAGATCAGATCTGTTTAAAATCAGAAGATTAAAATGGATACACGGGCTTCCTGAAAGACAGTCACATATATACATGAGTTAATACACAGAAAACTGCGTATGGGTATTTTCTAACAAAAATTTTGGTTCAGCATTCTTCAGCACATCTGCAGTGTTGTTTGGTATTTCTGGTGGTGTTCCAGTTATTATATTTCTGTTTCATTCTCAGATTTTGGGTAAAGATGCCTTGATGATTGGCTGTTGAAATTGTTCAGGTTGCACAAGCTAACGAGGAAGTTTTGGTCATACGGAAAGGATGCTTGGATGCACATTTTTCAGGGGGAGCATTAGACTTGATGAGTATAATGCATTTTTTTCATTATGATGGTTCTGAAACATGATCTCTTTTGAGGTCTTCTTGGTAGTGGTCATAAAAAGTCATATTTGTAATTCGATTTAAAGGTCATGTTGAGACCTATGATGTAAAATTGTAATAGTCAGTCATGTAAGGACTTGGTCAATTTTGTAAATCCACTTGGTTGGATAGCTGAGTCAAATGTGTAAACCCACTTGGTTGGGTACTTGTGTCACATATGTAAATCCACCTGGTTGGATCATTGATGTAAGTATGAGTTCTTGGTGATAGGAAAGGTCATAGAGTCATGTACTTCATTGAAAATTTAGCATGAACTCAGGGGGAGCATGGTAACTTCAGTATACATCAGTTCTGCAACGCTCTTCTTTCTACATGAAGGGAAAACCTTGTGTTGGTTTTGATTCACCCTTTGCCCTTGATGTCAAAGGGGGAGAGTGACATGGTGTTTGAATAAGAGAAGAATATCATTATGCTTAATTTATCTATCTGATGTGGTGATCAAACACCATCGTGGTTGCCATCAAGTCCAAAGGGGGAGATTGTTGGCAATATGATGCAGATTGTTGTCCTTGATGGAAACCCACTTGATGAAGATGATGGAAACCTACTTAATGAAGTTGTTCTTGATGCTTGATAAGTTTATTAATGATGTAAATCTGATGCTCTACAAGTAGTAAAGAAGTTGCAGAAGAAATAAATATCAGTATGTGCAAGAAAAATGATGAAGAAGGTGTGTTACAAGGCATACGTGGGTTTGTCAAGGAGAAGGCGCATATGCACGCGGAAAAGTACGTGCCAAGTCACGTATGATCAATTCCACTCTAAATGTGTAAAACCAGGGGTTACTACCATGGTATTGACCGATTTTATTGAGCGTTGGATTGTCTATGAGATCCCATCCAGGAATACCATCCGAAGTGATGTGGTTTTGGCTCATGGTATTGAAAAAGGCTAAATCTATATAAGGAGAAGAAATTAATTGTGCAGAGTGAGTGTATGAGTCTGGGTTTGAATGGATACTTCACTCTGAAGTATGTCTGAATCGAAAGGGTAGCAGTTGAATGATAGATCTGAATTCATAATGCACCTATGAAGAAAATGATGAAGAGGGATCTCTAGATCTGAAATGTATTTGTATCTTCTAGATCTGTTTATGGAATATTTAGATCTGAGATGAGGCAAACATGTATCTGAAGTAAAGGGTAAAATCTGAACTGTAAATCTGATCTGAAGAAGTATGCTGCCCTATAATATTTGAAGATCTATACGCTAGTTTTCAACATAGAAAGCGCGTATATACGCGGGTTTAATTCAGCGAAAGCGCGTATGTAATGTGAAACTAGTTCTGAAGTATGTGCAGATGTATACACGGGTTTATATGCATGAAAGCGCGTATATACGCAGGATCAGTGAAAGGAAAGCGCGTAAGAAAACTAGGGTTTGCTGAAGTATTTGGTATGAAATTTTACAATACGTTATAGCGTATTGCGCTATACGTACATGATGTATTCATCTGAGATGCAGGTTTACGAATATTGGTTAATATCTTGACTATGTTGAGAAAGATCAAGTTGTTGATTGATTGGTTGATGATTCATTGAATGAATTGATAAGGGTATAAGTTTTCGGTTTGATGTATGATTGAGCTTAAATGTGTGGGTGAGTCTAGTATAAAAATGTGATGAAAAGTGGCTTGCAAGTTGAGATCTATTGAAGCTATTGGATCCGGTGTAGTGATGAAACGTGGTCCATGGTGGTGCGGGGTTAGCCTTCGGTCGAGGGATTGTAGCTCCCTTCCGGAGTGGCGGGTAAGCGGGATGAGAAGCAGAGATTGCAAGCTCCCTTCAGGAGAGGTGGTAAATGAGAGCGAGGGGCGAGAGCAGGGGGTTGTAGCCCCCTTCTAGGAGAGGTTGGTAAACGAGAGAAGGTTGTAGCCTTCTGCAGGTGGGTGCCTACGTGCTAGTATGAGTCTGCGCCAGTACATGGTTGTAACATGTTTTCTTTATATAATAAATATTGAAGACTAAGACGACGACAGCGGTGGTTTTCTCCCGACTTGGGTTTCCACCTTAAATCCTGGTGTTCTTGTGTGATGCTTATGTGTGATGGTTTATTATATTATTACTGCACATGCTTACAATTATCTAATCATCAGAAGAATGAATGTTTCATAGATCTAAGTAAAGAATTAATGGCATGATAAGATCTCTATGTATACTCGAGTTCTATAAAGGATATCCACATGTATATGCTAGTTGGCTTCAGAAAAGTAGCGTATGGGTTTTTAGAGAATGAAAAAGTAAAAGTTTGAGTAAGTCCTAAATACTGATTCACCCCCCCCCCTCTCTCAATATTTTTCCCAACATTCACTTCCATCATTGTCATCTTTGTTTCATCTCCGGAATAAAAACCTAAACCATGTTGTATTGTTGCAGTTGTCTTCTCCTTCTCCTTGTTTGTCAAATTCTTTGGTCTCATCTCTAGATGAAGTTTCCAGAAATGATCTTCATCATTTCCATATTTGGAAGAGTGTTTGCATGTGAGTTAATACTTCTCCATCTTGATGGAAGCACTCTTCTTTCCTTTTTCTCCAAACTCAAAAGATATTCTCACATGTTTCATCTCAAACATGTTTCCCTCTTGCCTCTAGATGTGTGGAGTGTACACAAAATTCATCTAAACTTGTATGGTTAAACATGAGAATGGTGTGCCTTAAGTAACTATGAAAACCTCCAACTTATTTCAACAAAGTATCTTGAGATGTCAAATCTACACCCGATATTATTGCTCTTCTTATAAACTCTTGATTATGGTTTTGCAAACTTTGTCCCTTTCCTTGCCTAAATTTTTTCCAATCCATTATAGTTTTCTCCATATATGCTAATGGATAGAATTATCTTCTAAATTCAGCAAAAAAATCATTCCAAGAGGTTAATACATTACCATGTTTCTTAATTTCCTCTTGAGTGTTGGATTCCCACCAAATAAGTGTTTCACCTTCCAAACATAATGAAGTAAGTTGAATCTTGGTGTCATCATCCTCAATCCTTTGTATTTTGCAATACATTTCAAGCTTACAAATCCAATTATATTTTCTCTCATAATTTACCTCCCCATCATACATAAGAAATTCAAATTTCATGTGAAGTTTCAACTGTTGAGTTTTACCATGTCCCTTTGGAGAATGTGGAGGTACTTGTGAATGGCTTGTTGTGTAAGATGATGATAGTGAAGATGATGGTGAGGATAGAGGTGAAGAGAATGGTGGTGTCAAAGGTGGTTTGTAACCATTCCCTCGATTAAGTTTTGGAGCCTTGTCCCCATCTCGTCCATCTCCTTTTGAATAATTATCACCCTTCTGGGGATTGGAGCTCTCACCTTGGAACCTTGTGTTTCTATCTCCATAGAGAACTTTCACCATTTATGTCATGTCAAAGAATATTTTCTGGAAGCTTTTTCATCCTTTGACATATTTCCAAACTCTCCTTTGCTTCTACTCTCTTGAGATTCAACCTTGTAAGCATCATAAACACATGCAAAAAAATAGAACCCTCCAAGAAGCAAATAACCAAATCTCTAATACCAAACTAATATGTATATGAAATCTTGAGGATTATGCCAAATTTTGCAATGAATATATTAGGGTTTTTATCCTCTTATGTCAATTTTGTTAACAAATAAACATGTTATTCATCAATAATTTTTGCCTTTTTTGATGAATAAATGATTATCCCAATATTTCTAGAAACAAGCTTCATAAACATTGTGAGTTCTAGAAATCTCACTGCCTTCATTATCCTCAAAGATAATTTTTCACTATTTCATCATTCCATAATGTCTAGCTTTTCTTATCAATCCTAGAAAACCCATTAGAGGCTTATGTCACTCTTTCTGTCTATATGTATTCACCTTTGGCCCAAATCCTCTGTTTTGTTTTGCCTAAAAACCCCTCACTACTACCTAAGCCCACAAATCAAACATCTTTGTTGTGTCTCCCAAAATAATCCCAAACACTGATGGTCTCAAGCTATCTCTGTTGGGTCTTTAGATAAATCAAGTAAAATGGATTTTTGATCTTCAATACATTATTTTCTCATAAATTCTATCTTACACTTGATGATCCCAAATTATAGGTCTCAGTCCAAAAGCCAAGTCCAAGAAAGCTTCCACTAAGTCACCTAGTGTTTCACAAAGTCATAGGGTGGATTTGGTATCCTAACAAATCTGTTTTTCCTGCATGAAGAAAATACATTCAAAGAAGAAAATGATAGGTGATCTTGTCCAAACTGATCAAAAGAGGTCACTCAAAAAGGCTTTCTGGTCTAGAGCACAAATCTTGCAGGGGGGCAGCTGCCCCATGCTCACATTTTTGCAAAAGGATCAAATGGCCATCAGCCTGGTAGTGGATAGGGTGAAAGAGAGTATCATCATAAGAAGACCATTCACAACAAAGAAGAAATGCAGCTGGTATGTGTTTGAAAAGAATCAGGTCTTGTGACAGCTTTGACCAAACAAGGAATCAGTACTAGGGTTACAAGGGAAAAGGCCACCTCAACTCCTTCAAATTCTCATTGAAGACTTTTAGAAATAATTAATGAGTTTTGAGAAGTTTTTGAGAACTTAGAAGACAACACTATTTAATTTTTTCTAAGAATCCCTAAAACATAGGAGTTTGGGAAGAATAACAAATAGGTCAAATGATGACAAAGAGCCTCCTTCATGACAGTAGATGGATTCAAAGAGTTTCAAGATGCCCTCTAAGATTTGGCAAAGAGGTACTAATTCCACCTCATCAAAAGGTAAAATCAGATATCTTAAAGGGATCAAAGGAGGCAAACATAAAAGACAATACTCCACTACACCATAGGAAGAAAGATGATAAAGCGTATAAGCAAAAGGGCCAGAAATATCAGTTCAAGGTTTTGACTTCTCAAAGGAACAGTCAGAAGGATTTTCAAATGGTCAAAGGGGGCAAGCATGAGAGATAAATTTCCCAAGGAGGAAAATATGACAAGCATAGGTTTATTGTTGATAAAATGATTTTTCCAACTCCAAAAGAGACAATGATCAAAAGGCAAAATTTGTGTAGGCATATGCAAGAATAGAAGTGGCCAGGAGAGACACAAAATATTTTAAAAATTGTTAGCTTTTCCCACTAAACATATAGCACTACCAAACTGATCAAAAGAAAAAATATGTAATTGGTTTTAAAATTAGAGAGATACCCTAACAAAGTTTCCTTATCAAAAGCATATTCTGCAAAAGATGGCTTAACATATGACACTTCTGTAGGACTGTCAAAAGTGTTTCCCTACAGGAAAATTGATAAGGTAAAAGAAAAAATGTTTCAAGTTATGGTTGCACATCTAAATACGAAACTACTATTGATGCTTGCTGCTAGGGTTTTTCCCAAAAGGAGGTTTTTCTCACTACTTCACAGAGAAAACATGACAAAATGTAAATCAGAGGAAAACATGTCAAAATGGATCACAAGTTTGATATTTGCAAGTGTTAAGCATCATAAAGAAGGTTAATTTTTCAAAGTGGGAAAAGAAAACATTTTTTGGCTTGATGAAAGGTCTATTAGTATAAGAATAACATTAAGAGGCTTCCAGTAAGGAAAAAACCATTTTTTTGTCAAACTACCACCTACAAGACCAAAAAGGGTCAAACCAACAATGAAAAAGTAAAGAGAAATAAACCTTAGAAAGTGGGTTTTTTCTCATAAAATTATTTTTCAAAAAGATATAAGGGTCTACTTGACCTTTTCCCCACCTCATTTGTCTTTACAAAAGGAGAGAGAGCTATTGAAGAAGTTTTTTAGGGTTTCTAGGCAACTTGGGCGAAATTGTTCAAGCATTGCGCACCAACGGAGGCGCTATGCACCTAGCCATTGGCGCTATGCACAGACGAGGCAGTCGTAGTGTAAATTTCCATTGTGCTACACACCAGGAGGGTGGCGCTATGCACTAGCCAGGGCACTACGCATAGGCTCAACCCAACCCGACTCGCCCATAGAACAGTCGGGTGGTGCTACGCACCTGCAATTTTTTGTCAAAATTGCTCAAAAGATTCCCTAGATCAATTTTTTTCTTCCAAGCCCCTACAAAAAGTAAAAAAAGGTTGGTGGTCCCTCTTTTTACCTTCCAAACCGATCTCCTTACATGCACAATCAAAGGAGAGTTTCAATACCCTAAAAATTGGCCAAACCCTAAACCTTCATGCCAATCAAGTTTCTAACTCTCTAGGGAAAGGAATTACCAAGTGAAAGGTTTTCATAGGTGTAAAGACACTCACTGACAACAAACCTACCTCTAAAATCTTAAAACACTCCTTGATTGCTTTAGTTTTCCCTCATTTGCTGAAATTTTCCCTCACATCACTCATTTTCCCTCCCTAGACCTAAAGGCTCTCAACCAGCTAAAAATATTTTGTTCTTAACTAGTCACCATGTTTGAGGAAGAAAACAATACCAGTAGTGATGAAGGCCAAAACAAAAAAATGGGAAAGAGGGAAAATTTGAAAATAGGTAAAGCCCCATACACAAAAAATAGAACTACTAAAAGTGAATAAGCTTAAATACCTCTACTAGTGCATAAAGAATTGTTGTTTCAGTCATCCAGGCTAATCATGGCTGAAACATGTTTTAAATTTATTGTTGATAAGTTAGTGAAAGATAGTGGGTCAAATTATTTAAGCTTAACTTATCAAAAGAATAGATTAGCTAGAAAGATACTGGCTCCACATGCTTAAACAATAACCAAAGAGAAAAATAGGGATGAGTAGCAAACAATGTATCCTAGCCCTGATTTTTCTAGTCTTATTTTGTAGAAAAATAATATTTGTGTGCAACTTGTTTTTATGCCACAAACCCATGGTAATTTAGATTGTCTAATCCCGATTTAGCCATGTTTTCAATTTCATGTTTTTATCTTAGTGAATAAATAATGTCAAACAATTTAACCTTCACAGTTGAATAGTATAGGTAGAGAATCAAAGGAGTTCATCAGCATAATCTAAGCTCCGAGAAGAAATAAGGTAGAAGTAGATAGTTTATTTTTCTTTCAGAAGAAAAATGTCAAGGTTGCTAGTCCAAATGCACCTAAAGAAGAAAAAACTGTTAGGCAAGTAGTTTGGGTAGGTAGAGATGAAGTGAGCTAGTCATGTCTTTCAGATTGTTGAGATCATAGCTTCGAGCAAACATCAACAAATCAAAAGAGGTAAAAATATGCCCAAAGGATGAGGCACTGGTTTCCATAAATCCAGAGATCTGAAGTTCTAGAAACCTCCTGAAAAGGAGTTGCCCTCCCCAAGTGGAGCCACTATTTGTCATCAGTAATTTTTTCCTTTATTGATGATTAAATGATTATCCCAAGATTTCTAGAAACAAGGTTCATAAACATTGTGATTTCTAGAAATCTCACTACCTTTATTATCCTCAAAGATAATTTTTCACTATTTCATCATTCCATAATGTCTAACTTTGCTTACCAGTCCCAGAAAACCAATTAGAGGCTTATGTCACTCTTTCTGTCTATATGTATTCACATTTGGCCCAAATCCTATCTTTTTTTATTCCTAAAAACCCCCCACTACTACCTAAGCCCACCAATCAAACAACTTTGTTGTGTCTCCCAAAATACTCCCAAACACTGATGGTCTCAAGCTATCTCTGTAGGCACTTTAGCTAAATACAATACAACGGATTTTGGATCTGCAATACATTAGGTTATCATAAAATCTATCTTACACTTGATTATCCCAAATTATAGGTCTTAGTCCAAAAGCCAACTCCAAGAAAGCTTCCACTAGGTCACCTGGGGTTTCACAAAGTCATAGGGTGGATTTGGTATCCTAACAACTTTCTTTTTCCTGCATGAAGAAAACACATTGAAAGAAGAAAAGGACAGGTGATCTTGTCCAAACTGATCAAAAGAGGTCACTCAAAAAGGCTTTTTGGTCTAGAGCACAAATCTTGCAGTGGGACAATTGCCCCTTGCTCACATTTTTGAAAAAGGATCAAATGGCCATCAACCTAGCAATGGGTAAGGTAAAAGAGAGTATCATCATAAGAAGACCATTCACAGCAAATAAGAAAAGTAGCTGGTATGTCTTTGAAAAGAATCATGGTTTGTGACAGCTTTAACCAAACAAGGAATCAATACTAGGGTTACAAGGGCAAAGGCCACCTCAACTCCTTCAAATTCTCATTGAATACTTTTAGAAATAATTAATGAGTTTTGAGAAGTTTTTGAGAACATAGAAGACAACACTATTTAATTTTTTCTAAGAAGCCCTAAAACCTAGGATTTTGGGAAGAATGACAAACATGTCAAATGATGACAAAGAGCCTCCTTCATAACAACAGATGGCTTCAAAGAGTTTAAAGCTACCCTATAAGGTTTGGCAAAGAGATACTAATTCCACCTCGTCAAAAGGTAAAATCAGAGATATTGAAGGGATCAAAGGAGGCAAACATAAAAACTAATACTCCACTACACCAAAGGAAGAAATATGATAAAGGGTATGAGTAGAAGGGCCAGAAATATCAGTTCAAGGTTTTGAATTCTCAAAGGAGTAGTCAAAAGGATTTTCAAATGGTCAAAGGGGGCAAGCATGAGGGAAAATTTGCCCAAGGAGGAAACTATGACAAGCATAGGTTTATTGTTGATAAAATGAGTTGTCCAACTCAAAAAGAGACAGTGATCAAAAGGCAGAAGTTGTGTAGGCACCTGTAAGAATAGAAGTGGGCACAAGAGACAAAAAATGTTTTAAAAACTGCTAGCTTTTCCCACCAAACATATAGCACTAGAAAAATGATCAAAAGAACAAATCTGTAATTAGTTTAAAAAGAAAAGAGAGCCCCCAACAAAGTTTCCTTATCAAAATCATATTCTGCAAAAGATGGATTAACATAAATGACACTTCTGCAGGACTGTCAAAAGTGTTTCCCTACAGTAGAATTGATAAGGTCAAAGCAAAAATGTTTCAAATGATGGTGGAACATCTAAATACCAAACTGTTGTTGATGCTTGTTTTTAGGGTTTTTCCCACTAGGAGGTTTTTCTCACTACTTCACAGACAAAACATGACATAATGTAAATCAGAGGAAAACATGTCAAAATTGATCACAAGTTTTCTATTTGCAAGTGTTAAGCATCATAAAGAAGGTTCATTTTCCAAAATGGGTAAAGAACACATGTTTGAGCTTGATAAAAGGTCTGTTAGTACAAGAAGAACATTAAGAGGCTTCTAGCAAGGAAAAAACCATATTTTTTGTCAAATTTCCACCTACATGACCAAAAGGGCTGAAACAGACAATGAAAAGGTAAATGGAAATAAACCTTAGAAAGTGGGTTTTTTCTCATAAAATTATTTTTAAAAAAACTATAAAGGTCTCCTTGACCCTTTTCTCCACCTCGTTTGACTTTGCAAAAGGAGAGAGAGCTATTGAAGAAGTTTTTTTAGGGTTTCTGGGAAACTTGGGTGAAATTGTTCAAGCACTGTGCACCGATGGAGGCGCTATGCACCTAGTCGTCGGCGCTGAGCATAGATGAGATGGCCACAGTGTAAATTTACACTTCGCTATGCACCGGGAGGGTGGTGCTACGCATCGTTCAAGGCACTATGCACAGTCTCAGCCTGACCCGACTTGCCGACAGAACAGTCTCGTGGCGCTATGCCCCTAAATTTTTTTTTCAAAATTGTGCAGAAGATTGCCCATATCAAATTTTTTCTTCCAAGCCCTTGCACAAAGTTAAACAAGGTTGGTGGTCCCTATTTTTACCTTCCAAATTGATCTCTTTACATGCACAATCAAAGGAGAGTTTCAAACCCCTAAAAATTGGCCAAACCCTAAATCTTCATGCCATTTAAGTTTTTGACCCTCTAGGGCAAGGAATTACCAATTGAAAGTTTGTCATAGGTGTAAAAACACTCACTGATAGCAAACCTACCTCTGAAATCTAAAAACACTCCTTGATTGCTTCAATTTGCCCTCATTTGCTGAAATTTTCCCTCACATAACTCATTTGCCCTCCCTAGACCTAAAGGCTCTCAAGCAACTAAAAATATCTTGTTCTTAACTAGTCACCATGTATAATGAAGTAAAAAATACTAGCAGTGATGAAGGCCAAAGGCCTATCAAACCAAAACACAAGGGAGGAAGGGTTAATAGGTTTGAACCTTTAGATACCATTCAAGTCACCTCTTCTCCCATGATCCTTTCATTTTTTTCAAGATTTTGGATGCTATCAGTTTTGTGAGGGGGTTAAACAGGACTAGAGCCACTTAGACTTGACTAGGTTGTTCATTCTCAGCCTAAAATACCACCAAGTCAACCAAGCAGGGGTACAATTTGAATTTTCCTCCGAATCCATTTCTAAATCCATGGGAATACCAGATATTGGTGAGATATGGTTTAAACAGAAGAAATTGGACTTGAGCTACTCTGAGCCCTTCCTCAAACCTAGCTATCAATAAGGCTACAAGGCTGTTTTCCCTTTCCCCCACCTGCTAGAGAGATATGCCTTACTAATGAGGTAGATTATCAAATATTTCACCTATGAGGGGAGGTATTTCCGAGTTTATTCATATCACATAATGCTACTAATGCACTTCACCATGGTTAAATTGCTAAACCTACCATACTATCTCTACCAGAGCATTGACAAAATGGCTTCAGTGGTCAAGAAGAGGAGTTAGGCCCACCAAATGCAGAGCCTTTTTCACCACTCCTTGGTTAAGATGATGCATCAAATGAAGATGATGACAATGGCACTGATGGACAAGTAGATGACAGTGAAAGGGAAGAAAACAATGATGTAGAAACTGAGTTAAATGAAGAAAAAGAAGATGACAGTAGTGCAAAGGAAGAACATGATTGCAGTAGTAATGAAAAAAAAACAAATAGCAGTGGAGATAAAGAATACAGTGAATGAAAGATAGAGTCTAATGATGAATACCAAGAGGATGATGATGGCATGGAGGGGAGTGATGAAAATGGCAGTCAAAAAGAGGAAGACGGTGAGCAATTGGAGCAAAACAGTGATAATGATGACACGAATAAATCAATCTCAAATTCAGAAAAAGTTGTTAATGATGAATAGGGTGAGGACCAAGAGGATTATGAAGAAAACAATGAGGATAATGGTCAGCAAGAGAGTGCACAAGATGACCAAAAGGAATATGTGCTTGAGCATGACAGTGAGCACAATGATAGTGAAAAAAATGCTGAAATGAATGAAGACAATGATCCTAAGGAAACAAGAGGAGATGATGAAGAACTTGAAGAGAAAGAACAGGAAGATGATGGAACTGAGACAAATTTTGGAGGGGGAGATAGTGACCAAGGAAGTGGCACAGATAGGACAATCAATGAACAAGAAGACCAAGAAAATAGTCATGATAGTAATGACAACTGTCATGACTGTCATGACACTAATCAGCCTCTAAATGACCAATAAACTCAAAGTGACAGTGGAGGAAATGACCAAGAAGAAGACCTCAGTGAAGGACAGAGCCAAAATGAGGCAAGTGAAGATTATAGAGATTAGCGTGAAGGTCAAAATGACAGTGTAGAAAATAGTGAGGGAAACAATGATGATGCTGAGGCTAAATATCAAGAAATCAATGACCCAATGAGGCATGAAGTGACTCATGATAGCTATGGAAAAAAAGAGAAAGCTGGTGAAAATAAAAAGGTCGAAGCAATGAAGAAGACACTGTCAAATCTACCATGATCACTCCTCTCACATGCACATACTACAGAGGGAAAAGAGGTGTTTTTGCTCCCTCAAAAAGGCAAAGGGCCATCTCTCCTCAAGCTATCAAGACCAAGGACAAAGGAAAGGAAAATATGGACAAAGGTGAGTAGCAGGTAAAGGTAAGGAGAAGAAAAATGATCAAGAAGACTCCTCAAGAGCCTCAATTCATTGATCTAGATAGTGACAATAAGGACAAGGAAATGACTACTAGATTGCTTCTCTTGAAGAAAGATGCAAATCTTCAGGAGTGGGAAAGAGAATTTGACATGGCACAAGGTGTCATTTAGTATTACAAGGAGGAGCACACACATTTCAAGAAGGTGAAAAGGGACCTTGCTCTCCAAAAGAAAATGACCAAGAACTATGCAAGGAAAAACATGCTTGCTTGTGCCAAACTGAAGGAGGCCCTCATAGATATAGAAAACCTAAAAAGGGTAAAAGTGCATGACATACTTGGAGTCATGGCTGAGGCTTCTCAAAAGGTTTCCATGACCTCTTGAGGGATCTCTCCACCAATTTTGAGGCAATTTGAATAAAATTTTGTCTTTTTCAAATTTTCGCCCCTCTATGCACAACACCCTAGGCACTACGCACAAAATTGGTGCATCCTTAGCTCTCAAAGTTTTCATTTTTTTATTCCTCACGTCACCAACTATCACTACACCAATTTTCAAATCATTTGGAGCATTTTTGAGCCCCCAAAAGGTCAAAAAACATTAAAACTTTGACCTTTCTGCCTCATTTCCAGACTAGGTGATGCGCACAGAGCAGTGTTGGGGAAATTGATTTTTGAATAGGTAAATGGCATCCACTTAGAAAAAAGCAAGTATTTCTAGAAATTAGACTCATCAGGCTTTCCAATGCGACATTGCAGTGCCAAATCTAGTGTCGGAAAGGGTCCAAAACTCAGCTACAAGCGACCCTATTTTATGTTGAAGTGGCACTATGCACAGAGGCTGCATAGTGTGTTTTGGATCAAAAGTCAACAAAACACACTCATTTATTGAAAATATATATTTTTGAGTTTTTTAAGGAAAATTACTCTAGAATTAGGTGCAAATAATGATTTTGGCATTTATTTCTTAGGATATTATGTGCCTTGGGCCTTGCATGGTCTCTTGCCATAAATGACATTTGTGATTATATTTGACATTTTCCTACCACATTTAGGGTTTTAGTTATCCTTTGCTCCATAAATAGAGCATGAGGCCCCTATGTATTTTTTTGGCATTTGATGAGCTTGAAGAGCAATATACATGGTTTCATGAGCTTGCAGAAGAAATTGGTTTTGTGAAGTGGATGAATGGCTTGTTTGGCTTGATGATGGATAAGCTTGTTTGTAAGATTCCATAGCTTGGTGAATGGTGATGTTTTCCTAATTTGTCTATTTCTTCCTTTGTTATCATTATGTTTCATGTTTCTTGGTTTCTATAAATCAGAAAATTATTGGTTGAGACATGTTCTCACAGGCACCTCAGTCCTCCTGTTTGTTATAGCCTTGATGTTTTCCACTTTTGGCCATCTTAAGAAATTCTTAATTTCTCATGAGGTCCACCAAAACTTGTTTTTGTTTCATGTATGGTTAGTATGCTTGCCTACAAGTATGATTCATGGTATGCCCTGCTTATTTGAAGTTTTCAAAACCCTAGCTTGAAGCCTTTCTATGGAATATTGATTGCTAGGTTAAGTCAAAGAGGTCTCATTCGATGTTTCCCTTTTTCCAAGCTTACCAGCTTGTTTCAGAGTCCCCAATAACTTGACATGTGTTTTTTAGGAGTTCCCTCTCCATAATTTTTTTTTTTTTAATATTATATGTTTTCCCAAAATTTGAAGGTGAATTTCTAAAGTTAGAAGCTCTTATGCTCTTTATGTTTCACTGGAATGTTTATCTTATATGTTTATCAGTTTAAGTATTGTTTATTGAGCTTAATGGTTTGCCCTACCTCATGAGTTGCAACTTTTAAATATATATGTTTAAGACCTCTTAGTCTTTCCCAAACTTGATGTTCACTAAACCTCATACATCACCTTAAGGACCCATTAACCTTGCTAAATTGTCCCTGCAACACACTTTGTTTCATCATTTAGAAAATCTTGAATTCATTTGACTCCATAGCCCAATGGATTTGACAGATTCTCACTCCACTTATTCCAATTGACCATCTTACCCAACCAGAACAATCAACAAACCCTACACTTAAAAACCAGCCTAAAATCAAAACCCTAGAGTGAAAAGGACACATCCTTTGTACCCAATAGAGAGATCCCTCTCTGAGTCCAAGAAGGCTAGGTCCTTAGACTCCAAAGATTGGTTCCATGTTACCCTATCATTTGGTCTACCAATCTACCAAACCATGAGACCCTAACAAAACATACTTTTAAAACTATGTTTTTGCAGAAATAATGAAGACAATAATACCAGAACCATAAAAAATGAAGTGATGAAAGAGTTTATCCCTCTTGGGCTAAATTTCTTGGTCGAACTTCCAATGGCTGGTTCTCTTTCATGATTCTCAAAAATGGGTGTTTAGATCAAGCTACAATGCTTAAATGGATTTAAAAATGTCTCCAATGGCTCCAAAATAGTAAAAATCCCCTAACTAGGCTCTTTTTGCTCCAAAAAAGGCTAAAAAATGAATGAGTTATGCTCCCCATAAATTTTTGCATTATCTTTCCTAGAAATCACACCCTCCTACAATATTTTCTACAAAATTTGTCTTTTGCGGTCACGTGGGCGATAATTTTTCCAAGCGTCGGCAATATTCCCACTGCATCGAGTGGAAAATGTCGCCTCCTTAATTTGCCTATGTTAGCATTTATCTGGTTAATTAGAAATCACATTGCCTCTCCTCCACTGTTGATTTTGGGCTCGTCGTACCATTTCCCATTAGTGCTAACCATAGCATTGAATGGTGACCTGTGTGGAAATTTAAATAGTACAAACTTAACTGTCAAAACTAGACCACTAGAACCAGTATGTTACATCAATTGTTAACATTTTTTGCCTAGAGGTGTTGACATGTGACACTTCAAAACCATTGATGGCTAACCCATCTGTCACCATAACCTGTGGCATAAAACATTAACCTTGGCATGTTAACATCGTTCCAAGGCTTAACCCACTATGGTAACCATTTCCAAACCCGTTGCAAATAACTTTAACCATGGCAATAAAATTCACATGTGACCACTTAACCCGCTGAAGTTAACACTCATTCCAAAGGATTAAAATGCCTTATAAACTATTTCACAAACTTTGGGTTTCATGGGTTATATATATGGTTTTGTTGAAATATATCCACCATATATGGGGTTCTCTCTGCCATATATTACAACCAAAAACTTTGGTTAACAACTATACAAGGTTTCAGGGTTGGGTTTAGCCCTTACCCCTGGTCCGTGGATTGGGGTCGGGTGTTAACCCCAGTCCCATCCACCAATGGCAAAGTAATTAAACTTTAAATCGATGTGGAGGGCTATAGTAGTTAAGAACTACCGCAACCGAGATGGTTGGAAACCTTTGGTGCTTGCTGGATGTCTCACACTTGAATACCCAGAGGCCCACTCTAGCCTAAACCATAATTTTACATGGCCACCAGGAGGCCACGTGGCAGCCTTTGGTTGGATGACATAGTCCTCTCTGGTTGGAATTGTGCCAAGTTTCAAACAACCACTCGTCGACGGAGCACATTCAACCTGCCATGTCATGGTCCAGTCAACAATATGGACTGCTAATGATGAACCTATGTATAACCCAATCCAAAGAAAAAATTACTTCCCAGAATGAATAGAATGTGGTAATGGGAGTATCCAATTTCATATTTTATCGAAACAAGTTGTTCCAGATTCAGGATGATGAGATATACACATTGGCAATGGTTTCAAGCCATTTTGAGAACTTTCAATTTTGAGCAGAAAATTGACCCATTGTATCAGAGAGAGAGGGAGGTAAGAAGAAATACATAGAGAGATAAAGGAATATGGATAGAGAGAGGGAGTGATAAGGAATA
This sequence comes from Pinus albicaulis, assembly GCA_034641835.2. Classification (NCBI taxonomy): domain Eukaryota; kingdom Viridiplantae; phylum Streptophyta; class Pinopsida; order Pinales; family Pinaceae; genus Pinus; species Pinus albicaulis. Next base: position 883,709,130 of record CM076573.1, on the reverse strand, counting down.
TGGAGAGAGAGGGAGAGAGGACAATAGGAAGAAAGAGAGAGAAGCAGTGGAGAGGGAGATAAGGGGAACATAGAGAGAGATATATAGAGAGGAGGATGGAAGGATATATAGATAGATTGGAGAAAGAAGGTGTATGTTTTGGGGGTGATACAGATAGAAAGAGACATATATATATTGATGGAAGGACAAGAGAGGTAAGAAGAGAGAGATGGAGAGAGGGGGGAAAGGATAGAGAGATTGGTAGATATGGAGTGAGAAATTGTGCATATTTGGGGGGGGGGTGAGATAGAGATATAAAGAAGGAGAGATGAAGGGATATATAGATATAGATGGAGGGGATAGATATGGAATAATATTTCTTACACTAGGTGTATTGATTTAAGTGTAGATGATGATTTATAATCCTATTTTATTTCTTGCACTAGATGCATTCATTTCAATGTAGATGTTGATTTCTAATCCTATTTTATTGCTTTCACTAAATGCATTGATTTTAGTGTAGATGGTGATTTCTAATTCTATTTTATTTTTTTCACTATATGCTTTGATTTCAATGTATATGTTTGTTTCTAATCCTATTTGATTGCTTTATCTCAATGTAATGATTTCAGTGTAGATGATTTATAATCTTATTTTATTGCTGCACTAAATGCATTAATTTTAGTGTGGATGGTGATTATAATCCTATTTGATTGCTTGCACTAAGTGCATTTGTTTCAGTGTATATGTTGGTTTCTAATCCTATTTTATTTCTTTCACTAAATTCATTTATTTTAGTGTATATGGTGATTTATAAACCTGTTTTATTGCTTCCAGTCGGTGCATTGATTTCAATGTAGATTTTAATTTATTACTATATTTGATTCATTGCACTAGATGCATTGATTTCAATGTAGACGACTTCTAAATCTATTTGATTTCTTGCACTAAATGCATTGATTTCAATGTAGGTGGTGATTTCTAATCATATTTGATTGCTTGCACTAAATGTATTGATTTTAATGTAGATGTTGGTTTCTAATCCTATTTTCTCACTGTCACTAGATGCATTTATTTGGGTGTGGATGTTCATTTCTAATCCTATTGATTTCTTTTATTAGATATATTGATTTCAGTCTAGAAGTTGTCTTCTAATCTTATTTGATTTCTTGTGTTAGATGCATTGATTTCAGTGTATATGTTGATTTATTATTCGATGTAACTAAATGTATGATGGTACATTAATTTGAAAGTGATTGGATTAACAATGCACATTTATTTCAGTGTAAGCAGAAAAAATTATTGGTATGCAACTTTCTATTTGTGTTATAGTAATTCAACCTATTAATATTGGAGAGAAAGAGAGATAAGGTATGTTGTTTATGAAAACATCTCAAGCTAAATATTTAAATGGTTTACGATTTAAACTATCCTTTTCATATAATTGGTATGAGAATATGACAAAATTAACAACGGTGTTCATCATTTTTCATCATTAAAGTTAATAAAAGTTACTATTTATCATCTCAAAAAACTGAGGTAACTAAGAAAATTTAAAATTACAATGACTATTAGATTTATTTACATATTATTGATAAAATTAATCATATGTTCGATAGATTTTCCTTGGATGCACAAGAATAAAACTAGCCTAGATCCATATTAACTTTGGATATATCAAGCGCTGAGAGGGATCAAATCTCTAAAATTTCAAAACTCTCTCTAATTTTTCACTGAAGAAAAAGAGGTTTGCAGCTCGAGATATTTGATCCCTCTCGGTTCATGATAGATCTATAGTTAAGATAGATCTACGTTGGTAAATACTTAAAAATATATGTATTTATCATGCTGAGAGGCTCTTTGTAGATATCAAACGTAAATGTTTAAATTTAACATTTAAAATTTAACAAATTTAATATAATTTCAATGTTGACCCTAATTAAAAATTTATATAATTATTATGTATAAAAAAATATAAATTCAACATTTGTTTTATAGATCCAGAGTTAAGATGGATCTAGGCTAGTTTAAGTCGTGTGCGGCCAAGGAAAATCTTTTGAACATATGATTAATTTTATCAATAATATCATGTAAATAAATCTAATATTAGTGTAATCATTTTAAATATTATAAATATGTATGAGATTAATATGGTCATTTAAATTTAAATTTTCTTAGTTACCACAATTTCACTTTGTTGAGATGATAAATATTGTTACTAACCTTAATGATAAAAAATGATGAAATAAAATTTTGAAAGCCAAGTGACAATGTAATAGTGTTGAATGATAGAAAATGTGAATAATAATAATGTATCCAATTAACAAGAGCCTTCATTGTGATGAATCTCAAACTATTTTCTGATACTATTCGTATTGTCACCCTTGTTAGTTTTTCCAACTTCTCATATCAATTATATGAAAAGGACAATTGAAATCATAAACCATTTAAATCTTTAGCTCAAGTTGTTGTAGTAAACAGCATACCTTGTCTCTCTTTCTCTCCAATATTAATAGGTTGAATTAGTATAACACAAAAATAAATGTACATTACGAATATTTTTTTGTGCTTTCACTGAAATAAATGTGCATTTTTAATCCAATCATGATAAAATTAATGTACCATCATACATCTAATTACATAAAATCAGAAATCAACATCTACAATGAAATCAATGCATATATTGCAAGAAATTAAATAAGATTAGAAAAAAATATTCACCTTCCATCAATATATCTGTCACCCAATGTCTCTCTATATCACCCCCAAAACATACACTATCTTTCTCCAATCTATCGATCTTTTCCTCTCTCTTCTTATCCCTCTCTCTCTATTTCTCTCTTCCCCTTATCTCCCTCTCTCCTGCTTCTCTATCTTTCCTCATGTTCTCCTCTCTCCCTCTATCTCCATCTTCCTTATCACTCCCTCTCTCTCTCTCCACCCTACTCTCTCTATGTCTTCATTGTTACCTCCCTCTCTCCCCCCCTCCATCTCTCTACTCCCTCACATCCTCGCTCTTCCTTCCACTCTCTCCCATTTTCTCCCACCTCTCTCTCTCTCTCTCTCTCTCTCTCTCTCTCTCTCTCTCAACCATCCAACCCTGTTACCATATCCCTATCTTCCTCCTCCTCTCTCCTCCTCTCCTCCTTTCTCTCCATCTATCCTTGTTTGTCTCTTTGTCTCACCCCCAAAAATATAAAATCTCTCTCAATATCTCCCTTGTCACTCCTTTCTCTCCACTTCTCACTCTCTATGGATTTCTTGTTCTCTCCCTGTCCCCCCTCCAACTCCATCTCTCCATCCCTTCCTCTATCCGCCTCTCTCTCTCCCTCTCTCCTCCTCTCTCTCAAGTCCTCTCTCTTGCCCTTTCTCTCTCTCCCTTTCTCTCCTACATTTCTCTCTCTCTCTCTCTCTCTCTCTCTTTTCCCTCCAATCCTCTCTCTTCCCCCATCACTCTCCTCCTCTGTCAATTCCTCTCTCTCACTTTCGCTCCTACCTTCCTCTCTCTTCCCCATCACCCTCTCTCTCTCTCTCTCTTTCTCTCTCTCTCTCTCTCTCTCTCTCTTACCTCCAATCCTATTTCTCTCTCTCTCGTTACCCTCAAATCCTCTCTCTTCAACCATCTCTCTCTCTCTCTCTCTCTCTCTCTCTCTATGTTAATATTTCCCTCCCTCTCTCTTCCCTCACCCCTTCTCTCGATATCTCCTTCTACATACACACTCTCTCTCTATCTCTCCCTTTTAACTCCCTTTCTGTCTCCACTTCTCAAATCTCTATATCTTTCTTATTTCCTCCCTCTTCTCCCCTCCAAATCCATCTCTCTATCCCTCCCCCTCTCCTGCTCTCTCTCGAGTCCTATTTCTCATGCTTCCTCTCTCTCCCTCTCTCATCCCTCATCTCTCTCTCTCTCTCTCTACCCTCCAATCCTCTCACTATCTCCCTCCCTCTCCCCTTCTCTATCTCCCCCTTATGTCTTTGTGTCTCCCTCTGCCTCTCTTACCCTTCTCTACATATCTCACTCCTCTCAATCTCTCTCTTTCTCTCTCTCTCTCTCTCTCTCTCTTCATTCCTTCTCTCCCATCTCCTTTAGTTTATCTCCCCCTCTCCCTCACTCCACCTATCTCTCCACCTCTATCACTTTATTTCTTTGTTCTTCCTTCCCATATATATCTAGTGTTAATATATATCATAATGTATCGATATATTTTATAATATAACAAATCTAATATTGTATTATTCCAATTTTATTAAAATTAATAATATTATTATTATTATATATTAATGTGAATTTTAGAATTAATAATAATAATATTAATATTAATATTAATACTAGGGTTAACAATTTTTTTTTTACATTGTATTAGTATCAATTTGGCCCATGGTATTTGGCTCATATGCTTCACCTAAAGAGGATTATGGAGTAAATATAAAAATAGGTTTTATTTATTTACCATACCTCTTTTATTTACCGTGGTATTTGGCCCATAGACTGGGTATATAATTAGACGTTTATTTCTAAACCTATTTGATATGTTTTTGTTATTTAGCATACCTCTTTATACCTATTTTATATTTATTTATTTACCATACCTATTTTATAAATATGGTATTTAGCCCATGGTATTAAAATGGTAATTTTTCCATAGGCTTCATCTAAATAAAATAATTTTTTTTTTGTTTTATTTAAATATAAAGAGGTTTATGGAGTAAATATAAAAAGATGTTTTATTTATTTATCATACCTTTAGTTTATTGATATTTTTATTTATTTACGATACCTCTGGAGTAAGTATAAAAATAGGTTTTATTTATTTACCATACCTCATATTGTGTAACTCTCTTTAGTTTAAGTTTAAGTTTACATGCCATGTAGCCCCATAGAATGTTTACGTGCGATCTAGCCTCATACCCATAGAGGGAGGTCGATAGATGGAGATAACGAATATGCATAGAGATGGAGAGAGGAAAACATGAAGAAAGTGAGAGAAGCCCCGGACAGGGAGATAAAAGGGAAGAGAGAGAGAGATAGAGAGAGAGGGACAGAGCTGAGGGAGCTAAAGGGAAAGATAGGGAGGGATAGATAGATATATTGGAGAAATAAAGTGTATTTTTTCGGGGTGATATAGAGAGACACGGGGAGATAGAGATATTGATGGAAGGTGAAGAGAGAGAAGAAGAGAGAGATGGAGAGAACCAGGGAGGGATAGAGAGATTGATAGATATGGAGTGAGAAATCTTGCTTATTAGGGGTGAGATAAAGGGATATATATATATATGGAGGGAGAGAGAGGGAAGAATATTTGTCACACTAGATGCATTGATTTTACTATAGATGGAGATTTATAATCATATTTCATTGATTGCACTAGATGCATTGATTTTAGTGTAGATGTTGATTTCTAATCCTATTTGGTTTCTTTCAATAAATTCATTTATTTGAGTGTATATGGTGATTTCTAATCCTATTTGATTATTTCCACTAGATGAATTTATTTTAGTGTAGATGTTGGTTTCTAGTCCTATTTGATTGCTTGCACAATATGCATTGACTTTAGTGTAGATGATTTATAATTCTATATGATTGCTTGCACTAGATGCATTGATTTTAGTGTAGACGGTGATTTCTAATCCTATTTGATTGTTTTCACCAAATGCATTGATTTCAATGTATATGTTGGCTTCTAATCCTATTTTATTTCTTGCACTAAATTCATCGATTTCATTGTAGATTTTGATTTATTACTATATTTGATTACTTGCACTAATGCATTGATTTCAATGTAGATGATTTATAAACCTATTTTATTGCTTGCAATAAATGCATTGATTTCAGTGTGGATGGTGATTGATTTCAATGTAGATGTTGGTTTCTAATCCTATGTTCTTACTTGCACTAGATGCGCCATTTATTTGAGAGTAGATGTTGATTTCTAATCCTATTGACTGCTTGCATTTGTTGCATTGATTTCAGTGTAGAAGTTGTTTTCTAATCGTATTTCATTTTTTGCATTAGATGCATTGATTTGAGTGTGGATGTTCATTGCTGATTTGATGTAATTGGATGTATGATGGTACATTAATTTCGAAGTGATTGGATTAAAAATGTGCATTTATTTCATCATAAGCACAAAAATTTATCGGCAATGTACATTTCATTTTGTGTTATAGTAATTCAAGTTATTAATATTGGAGAGAAAGAGAGATAAGGTATGTTGTTTTCTACTACAACTCGAGCTAAAGAGTTAAATGGCTTAATATTTCAACTTTCCTAAGACACAAAACTAACAAGGGTGTTCATAATTTTCCATCACTAATGTTAGTAACAATATATATCACCTCAAAAAACTGAGGTAACTATGACAATTTAAATTTGAAATGACCAGCTTAATTTGAGACATATTTAGCATATCTAAAATTATTATATTATTATTAGATTTAGTTACATATTGTTGATAATATTAATCATATGTTGGATTGATTTCATTGGCAGCACAAGACTCAAACTAGCCTAGATCCATCTTAACTTAGGATCTACCAAGTGCCGAGAGGGATCAAATCTCTAGAAGTGTAGACCTCTCTCAAGTTTTGCACTAAAAAAAGAAGTTTGCACCTGGATATATTTGATCGCTTTTGGCGATTGATAGATCCAGAGTTAAGATGGATCTAGGATGGTAAATATTTAAACAATATATTTATGGTGACTAGAGGCTCTTTGTATATGTAAAGCTTAAATTTTTAACATTTAACATTTTTAACAAATTTAATCTGATGTCAATTTTGGCCCTAATTAAAAATCGATATAATTATTATGTATAAACAAAATATAAATTCAACGATGGTTTTACAAAAGTGGAATTTATATGTCTGTTCAATTAAAAAATAATAATAATAGGTTACAAGGATGGTAAATATTTAAACAATATATTTATGGTGCATATGTCAAGATTAAATGTTTAACATTTAGCATTTAACAAATTTAATCTAATGTCAGTTTGGGCTAGGATGGTAAATATTTAAACAATATATTTATGGTGCGGAGAGGCTCTTTGTATATGTCAAGCCTAAATGTTTAACATTTAACATTTAACAAATTTAATCTAAAGTCAATTTCGGCCCTAATTAAAAATCAATATAATTATTATCTATAAACAAAATATAAATTCAACTTAAAATAAATTCAACATTAGTTTTAAGTGGAATTTATATTTATGTTCAATTAAAAATTAATAATAATAGGTCACAAGTAATATAGAGTCTAGTATGTGTAGAAATTTGTTGAATAATAAACTCATTAAATGGAGATTAACCCGATTACACATCAATTTCGAATTGCATGCATAACACATAATCTCATCTACAATTAATTGTCACATGCGGAAAGAATAGAAGCGATCGCACATCAAATCATTCACACATTAACTCAGTATGTATGGGGAAAGCCTATAGCTGAAAACCCCGCAGCTATTGTGTATATTATAATGGAGAAATCATGTAACAAAACAAGTACAATACTCCTCACAAGTACTCAGTACTTTCTCATAAAGTCACACACAATCTAGCTCAGTTTTGAACAGGTTACTGGTTCAAAACTCACCACCAATTGCCTTGCCTCTATTGCGCAATCCAGGCCTGTCTATATAGAGATCCAAGGTTCGAATCTCCTTGGCTTGACTGCGCCATTGTCATGGAAAAATCCTCCAAGTGTGGTGCAAAACTCATGCACAACTGATGTCGCCACTGATAGCTAACTCCACCCTTTCATCTACCTCTTTCACTGGTCTCCACTGAACTGATCATGCACTGTAGTGAACTGATGTGTTCCTGAGTTGAATAATGAGTTACTAATTAATGAATTAAATATTATTTAATTCACTCCACTCATAACTAATTGATTAGCTAGTTAAACTAATCTCAACTAGTTCAACTAAAATAAACAGAACACAACTCCACTATCTGTCTCATTAACTCCTCCAAACTTCTGCCACTAAAGTCCAACTGAAGTCAACCATGCAAGATGCCATCAAACTCTAGGAACCACGTGATTCCTCTGTCAGATGCATGAGCCACCTCTGTATCTCAAACTGAAGTGCTCCAAGAGAGTAAACTGATGTTTATAGTCTAAATATTATTAAGGGTAAATAATATTTGACTTCCATATGTTTAGGAGAGGCAGTCTAAAAATATACTTCGACCTATTTTGACCTAAAATATGAGTCTCATCTATTTTTACCAACATGTCGCATACTCCACGAATCTCAAACTGGAATCCCCGAACCATGCTCCCTATGTCTAAAAATAGACATAGTCTAAAAATAGATTTTTACACCAGAATTTTCCTGTGGGCCCACTTAGTGAAGGAGACTTCATTTCACTAAGCTCCATCATCTTGCTGCATTCTCAACACTCCCTCTCAGCAAGATATGGATTATCTGCAACCCCTATCCTACCTCTGTGGAATTCGAACTTGCTCCTGGTGAGCGCCTTCGTCAGGATGTCGACATCGTGATCCTCCATGGGAATATATGAAAGCATCATGATTCTCCGCTAAACACAATCTCTGATATGATGGTACCTGATGTCGATATGTTTGGACCTATCATGAAATACTGGATTAGCCGAGATCTTGATGCAGCTCTGGTTATCACAGTAGATCCTTTGGCAGGCTCCAAATACAGCTTTGAACAAACTGCGAGGATCTTCCTCATCCAAATAGCCTCGCATGCGGCAAGTGCATTGCCATGTACTCGGCCAGCACACTGATGCCCGGGTGCCCATATCTCTGCTTCGTAATGACACCATCAGCACCTCTGTCGACAATGCTGAATCCTCCAGAAGTGCTCTTCCGGTCCGTTGGGCTCCCTGCCCAATCTGCATCAGTGAAGCCAGAAAGCTTCGCTCCATCCTCCTGTCTGTACCATAGACCGTATCCCGATGTGCCTCTGATATAGCGCAATACATGCTTGTCTGCCTTCCAAAGAGCTTGGTAGGCTTAACCATAGCTTGCGAAAGCTGGTTAACTGCATAGCATATATCGGGTTGTGTATTGACCAGATACATAAGCGACCCCACCAACTGTCGATAGACAGTGGCATCCACTACCTCCGCTGAAGTAGCATCCTCCTTCCTCAAACCACCAGGAAGAGGAGTGTCAACAGGCTTGCAGCCTTGCATGTTGAACCTCTCTAGAATCTCCCGGGCATACTTGCCCTGAGAAACAAACAGTCCTCCACTGCGCTGCCAAATCTCCAATCCCAGGAAATAATGAAGGATGCCGAGGTCCTTCATCTCAAACTCTCGTGCAAGATCCTCCTTGCATGAAAGTATCAACTGCTCGTCGCCAGTCAAAATCAGATCATCTACATACAGTACGATGATCAACAGCTTCCCCTCCACCACAATCTGGTACAGGTTTGGATCCGCCTCACTCTTGGAGAATCCAAGCCGGGTGAAGTAGCTGTCTATCCGAGTGTACCAAGCACGAGGTGCTTGCTTCAGCCCGTACAGTGCTCTCTTGAGTCGGCACACATGCGACTCACTGCTGAAGATCTCAAAACCTTCAAGCTGCTCTATGTACACCTCTTCCTCAATAACTCCATTGAGGAACGCAGTCTTCACATCCATCTGATGAATGTGCCACCCCATCTGCGCTGAGAGAGCAAGGATCGTCCGTATGGAAGAGTACCTTGCGACAGGTGCAAATGTCTCCTCATAATCAATCCCCTCGATCTGTGAAAAGCCACGGGCGACAAATCTCGCCTTGTACTTCTCCACACTCCCGTCAGCCGCCTGCTTCACTTTGTAGATCCATCGCGAACCCACCACTGATTTCCCCACCGGTCTTGGGACAATCTCCCATGCACTGTTCCTGACGATCGAATCATATTCTTCGATCATGACATCAACCCATGCGGGTTCCTCCACAGCTTCCTCAAAAGAGGATGGCTCCGTCACAACACATTGACTCACAAGAGCCATGTATCCAGTGTACCGATCCGGTGACTGTCTCTGTCTGCGCTGTGCTGTAAGTGGTCCTACAACCTTCTCTGCATCCCGAGCCAGTCGCTCAGCTTCTGTAGTGCGCATGCGCCCTCTGATGGTTGGCGCTGCCTGGGTGGTTTCTTCCACCTCCTGGACTTCCTCTTGTGGCTGATCCACATCCGGAAGCTCCTCCTTAGGAACTAACAGCTCCTCATCTGCATGCAAGTGTAGCTCCCTCTCAAGCGAACACTGCATGGCTTTCTCCTCTTGAAATTTTATATCCCGTCGCACAACAGTCTTGCGACTGTCTGGCACATACACCCGATAGTTGTGAGGTGTATCAGTGTACCCCACAAATATTCCAACCTCAGCAGTTGGATCCAGCTTCCTTCTCGCATCCTTCTTCACATGCATGTAGACAAAAGAACCAAAAATCCGCAAATGGGAAATATCAGGCCTCTTGCCAGAATAAGCCTCCTCTGGTGTACTCATGCCAAGAACCTTGTGAGGACAACGATTCTGCACATACACTGCTGTATTTCATGCCTCAACCCACAAGTGAAGGGGTAGGCCCTGATCATGCAACATCGCCCGTGCAGCACCCGCGATTGTTCTGTTCTTCCGCTCAGCCACCCCGTTCTATTGTGGGTTATGGGGTGCGATGAGCTCTCTCTGAATCCCTTCTGCGCTGCAGAACTCCTTGAATTCAGCCGAGATGAATTCACCACCGTTATCACTCCTGAGAGAAATCACCTTCTTCCCCAACTCCTTCTCGACCAGTGCTTTAAACTCACAGAACTTCGCGAATGTATCGCTCTTCTTCTGCATGAAGAAGATCCAGCACTTTCGAGAGAAATCATCAACAAAGATCACATAATACCTGTGCTTTGCTATCGAAGCAACTGAGAAAGGACCACACACATCTATGTGAACTCTCTCAAGGATCGTCGTGGCATGACTATCCTTCTCGTGAAAGGTGGATTTCACATACTTCCCTAAAGTACACCCCTTGCACTGATCTGACTGCGCAAGAGTGCCCTTAGGAAGTCCAGTAGAAATCTGCTGCAAAATATTCAAAGCTCCATGGTGTAGGTGGCCCAATCTCCTGTGCCACAGTTCACCCTCATCATCCCGGCTCACCACTTCTCCCGCTTTGCATGCCATAGCTGCGCAGTCATCTACCTGCAACTGATAAAGGTTTTGATTTCGAACCCCTATCTTCCGGGTCTCTCCAGTAGTCTTACTGCGCAGGAAGGCTTTTCCTTCGCTGAAGACCACATCATACCCCTTATCCTCCAACATCGCTACTGAAATCAGGTTCTTCTTCAATCCGGGTACATGCATGACATCCTTTAGTACAAAGGGTTTACCAGACTCCCTCTGAAAGGATACGGTACCGATACCAGTCGCACTGTATCTACCGTCATCGCCCATCTCGATGTGCATACCCAAATCCTTGTCCTCCAGATCTGAGAGCAACTCCCGATCTCCCATCATATGAAATGACACACCGCTGTCCAAGAACCACACCGATCCCATCACACTTGAAACCAAGCATGCAATCAGTGAAAAGTCAAGCTCGAACTGTGAAGCCAAAGCTTCTCCATCTGTAGATCTTCCCGCTTGCTTGTTCTTCTTCTTCTTTGGACAATTGGTAGCATAATGTCCGTGATCATGGCGGTGAAAACACTTCACTTTCACCATATCCTGCTTCTTGCCCTTTGCACCAGAATGAGAGGTTTTCTTACCCTTCCCCTTCTTTGCTTTGGCCACAAAAGCGCAGTTTTCTTCATCAGCTCCCTTTGATGAAGATCCATCTCGAGTAGTCCTCCTTATCTCCTCCCGCATGAGATCCGCCCAAAGGCGCTCCCATCCCGGCAGCTTCTCCCGACCATTGACACTATCTTGATATGAGTGCCAAGCCTTCGGAAGACCAAGGAGAGCCAGGTCGACCATGTCCTCGTCTTTGACAGTCACCCCCACACTTCCCAGCTCATCTTTGCATTGAGTGAACTTCGTGAGGTATTTGGCGATACTGTCGCCTTTCTCCATCTTGATGTTCCTGAGCTTATCTTTGAGCGCCAGCTTCCTTTGATCGCTCTTACTCTGGAATAGATCCGTCAAAGCTTTCCACATTAAATATGGAGAAGCCTTTCCATGCAGGCTGGATACAATATGATCCTTGACGCCCTCCAACAGGATCCTTCGACACTTCGCCATCTTCTTTTGCCATGCATCGACTTCAGCAGGATCAGTGGGCTTTTGGACATCTGTATCTATGAACTCCTTCAGACCATTATCTTCTAATACTGCTTCCATGCGATCCTTCCATGCAACATAATTCGAACTGCCTTCAAGAGCATATTCAAGTCGCAAACCGTTGAAAGACATTTTCAACACCGGCACCAAGAAAACAAAGCTGCTGCAAAATTCGAATTCCAAACTCCAAGCTCTATCGCTTCCGATCTACACTTGAGAACAAATTATTTCCAAGTCAGAGATTGACTGCAAGGGGCGTTTACCAGACCTTTCACATTCTGAAGAAAGATGAATCCGGAGGCTTCCTGGCCCGTATGCAGACTCTGTTCGAGGAAATAAGTTTGCAATCACCGTAATAGATCTCGACAATTAATCTCGCTCCGATACCATGTAGAAATTTGCTGAATAATAAACTTATTCAATGGAGATTAACCCGATTACACATCAATTTCGAATTGCATGCATAACACATAATCTCATCTACAATTAATTGTCACATGCGGAAAGAATAGAAGCGATCGCACATCAAATCATTCACACATTAACTCAATATGTATGGGGAAAGCCTATAGCTGAAAACCCCGCAGCTATTGTGTATATTATAAAGGAGAAATCATGTAACTAACTCAGTACAATACTCCTCACAAGTACTCAGTACTTTCTCATAAAGTCACACACAATCTAGCTCAGTTTTGAACAGGTTACTGGTTCAAAACTCACCACCAATTGCCTTGCCTCTATTGCGCAATCCAGGCCTGTCTATATAGAGATCCAAGGTTCAAATCTCCTTGGCTTGACTGTGCAATTGTCATGGACAAATCCTCCAAGTGTGGTGCAAAACTCATGCACAACTGATGTCGCCACTGATCGCTAACTCCACCCTTTCATCTACCTCTTTCACTGGTCTCCACTGAACTGATCATGCACTGTAGTGAATTGATGTGTTCCTGAGTTGAATAATGAGTTACTAATTAATGAATTAAATAATATTTAATTCACTCCACTCATAACTAATTGATTAGCTAGTTAAACTAATCTCAACTAGTTCAACTAAAATAAATAGAACACAACTCCACTATCTATCTCATTAACTCCTCCAAACTTCTGCCACTGAAGTCCAACTAAAGTCAACCATGCAAGATGCCATCAAACCCTAGGAACCACGTGATTCCTCTGTCAGATGCATGAGCCACCTCTGTAGCTCGAACTGAAGTGCTCCAAGAGAGTAAACTTTTGCTTATAGTCTAAATATTATTAAGGGTAAATAATATTTGACTTCCATATTTTTAGGAGAGGCAGTCTAAAAATAGACTTCGACCTCTTTCGACCTAAAATATGGGTCGCATCTATTTTTACCAACATGTCGCATACTCCAAGAATCTCAAACTGGAATCCCCGAACCATGCTCCATATGTCTAAAAATAGACATAGTCTAAAAATAGATTTTTGCGCCAGAATTTGCCTGCGGGCCCACTTAGTGAAGGTGACTTCATTTCACTAAGCTCCATCATCTTGCTGCATTCTCAACAGTATGGTGGGTATGTTGTAGTGTAAACATTTAAATCTTGATTCAATAAATAATAAAAAGTACCAAGGTAACATTACTCTCTTGGAAATAAATAAATAATGGTCAATGTTAAAAAAATAATGGTCGATAGGAAAATCGTCGATAGTCTTTCTTTAATAGTAAATAATAAATTCTGATGTGAACTCGATAAGTAAATTGTTTGCTCAAGAAAAATAACTTGCATAAATTTGGGTGGGTAGTAACAACTAGTAATTCTACAAATTTATAAATAATGGTGGGAAATAACTCTTGTAAGTATATTTTTTACATCATATTCCTATCCGTTTTTAATTGAAAGACTTGCTTAAATTAAGGTGGGAAATAATTGATAATAGTTACAAGTATAAGTTATTTTGAACTATTTTATTTTTGCGTAGTCTAACTTATAGACCAAATAGAATTTTTTCACGAGAATTCACCAAAATCTACCAATATAATTTCAAGATTTTTTTTGTCTAACTTATATACCAAATAGTCTTGTTCATCGGATTCACCAAAATCCACCAATATAATTTCAAGACTTTTTTTGTTGTTCAAAATAAGTTTTTGAAAGAATAAATGGATTCAACACCATAAAAATTAGTGGGACACTGCAATTACGCAGATTAAATAATTTAATCTCAAGTTTAAAAAAATATCTGTAGGATTTTGATTAAAATTAACCAAAAAAAATGTCATGAAAAAGGTCATTTCGTAAGTTAGAGTGCATATTTTATTTATGGATGGTTTTCTTGCAAAGTTAGTATAAAAAATCACTAGAGAAATATTTGAAAATAATGCATGAATATTGCAACCATATCCATAAATCATGACATAGAGTATATAAGGAACTTATGCACATAACATTATATTGTGCAAAGCTTGCAATAAGACCAGGAGTTTATGGTCCAATCAAATGTTTGAAATTTATTTATTTTTAAATGTTGAAAAATAAATATTTATTTTTCAAAGCTAAACATTATAATTTGTATTTAACTCATTTCACAATAAAAAATTAAAACATGAAATACTTTAGACATTACATACAACATTGATTACATCTAGTGAAATTTGAAACACATTTTTTCAAACTTCTACATCTTTGTATTTAGAAGGGAAAATTTACATGTTTAGTTGGTAGTACCTCCCAACAGTGTTGTTATTTGAAAAGTGCATCCCACATAACCAATCTCGAAGATCTCAAATGACGAGAGGATAAATGTGCAGCAAAAGTTAACAGCGTCATCATGTATGCTTTTTTCCTAAGGTAAAGAATAATTGATTATTTTCAAGATTTAAAGTATTAATTTATTTATATTATGAGGTTGATTTTAATGAAAAATATTTTAATCATAGAGATTTATTTATATTATAGGATTGCTTTTAATTAACAATAATTTATTTTATATTGTTTAAAGGGTGTTTTTACTATTTCATTAATTCCTAAATTTTAACCTATAGCATTTAAAAATTATTACATATAAATTATAAATAAAATATGTTAATGAGGATGTTGACTCATATAAACTTATATTAATATTAAATAAAAATGAAAGGATTTTGATTGATATAAATTATTAATAATAAAAAAATGTTTTAATATTCACAAAATAAATAAATAAAACATTATTAATAATTGGGAGTTAAAGAGTTAGTGTGAGTTTAATAACATAATTGAGATTTAGGAGGTTAATAACTTTCAATTAAGATTTAGAGATATATTGTAAGTTAAACAATTTAGTGATTAAATAAGATAAGTGAATTAATAATTAGTGTTATAGATTAAATCTTATTCTTTGTTATTAAAAAAAGTGAATATAAACATCAATAAGTGAATACACAAACTTGATAGGTGTCCGTTTCACAATCTAAGTGCCTAACTCCATTTATTATATATTTTTTGGAATTTTTTTTATAAAAACAAATTTTTTTATTAATTAAATTTAATTTTTTTTATCAAATTTAATTTTTTATTGTTTAAAATTAATTTTTAAATTTATATATACATTCAAGATGGCACAAAACCAAAACCCTAAAACTAAAACCCTAATAAACAGAAAATAGTTTTAAAAATATTCAAAATTCTCGTTCATCAAATATGTTGTTGTTTTTCGGGAATAAATACCATTTCTACTTTAAAGTCAATCATAATGAGGTAGTGATCTGCGAGGGAAGCATTGGCCAATCTTCCGAACAAAATGGCTCATTGTCTTAAGAAAATTATATTTAATTCCATCATTTATAAGCAACAAATTGTTGGTCAAATTTGAGTGACCACGTTGCAAAAAGCGTGTCGACAGACATGGCGGTTCTAAACTAGTGCATTTAGACTCCTTTCTCTCCCGGGACATCCTATTCCTTTTTACACTAGTCTCCATGTTACAGTTTATTAACGTTTCCGGTAGTTTTGACAGGCGTTGTTTAGCAGCGTAGGATTTGAATTTAGGATATAAAAAGGGGTGTGGGATGGGGATGATTACAGTAGTAGACGAATCTGCAGGGAATCAAGAATGTCCATCGAACAGAAGAAGACGATTGAATGTCCATCCTTTGCTTGCTTACTAATTTTGATAGTTTAAAGCTGTAACTGGGTTCTCTATTTGCTTACTAATTTTGATTCAGAAAGCAAAGGCTGTATATTCCGCTTATAAAGGTTGCAAATTCTATCAACAAATTGTTGATCAACTTTCAAAAGGCTAGGTGCCTGTTTAATAATTTTGTAAATGTCTCAATTGCCTCTTTAAATCTTAAAGTTATTGTATTTATCATTCTACATGTTTCAATTTCATGATTCATTGGAAGATTCAGATTGAAAAAGCTTTACTCTTTTTATTGCTTTAAAAGTAGTACATTTTACAGCATATATATCTGTGATATATATATAAAATCTAGAAAACTGAAACCAAAATACATGTCTGAATTTGACCTCAGCCTATCATTAATTTTGCATACATCTGTGAATCTGACCTCAACCTATTATTAATTTTTCTTTAGTTTGACATGGAGTACCGCTAGAGTTAGTAGTTTGACCTAGAGGGATTTTCATGAAAACTGAACATAATTTCCAGAAGTTTAAGAAATTGCATCAAAGAGTAATTTGAAGGAAGAGAGAAATCAAAAATATAAGTTTTCATTTGTTTCTTAATAGCATCTAGCTACTTTATAGTCTAGAAAATAAATCTCTAGGAGTTAAGTGTGAGCCTTTCTTGCAAGATTCTTTATCAACTAAGATTCCTCTAATTCTAGAGTTGCCTTGGCATGAGAGTCTGCTTTAGATTAATTTTTATGTTAATGTGAATAAGGATATGTGTCCGAAGTTGTTGACATTTTACTTTATTCCCCTAACCCTAGTTGGCTTGATGATTAATATTTCTTATCTAAAGGGTTCTTGCCAGCTATCCCATACTATCAGTTTGCTTTCTTCCATTAGCTTATTACCTTGACCCAGTTTATGTTTGGAACAAATTTTAGTGTTATCCTGTAGCTGCAACCATCCTAGTGCCCCACTCTATCTTTGTTCTCTTTGGCTGCCCCATCAAAACTCTTGTCGGAAAATTTGGAAACTCTATCTTTGTTCTTTGGCTGCCCCATCAAAACTCCTATGGAAAAATTTGGAACGCTTTAGTAATTCATAAAGGTTTTAGTATTTTAGCTTTTATTTCAAATTAAAGAAAAATTTATTGGTGTAATTTCTGCTAAATAAAATTAATTAAAATGCCCCTTAGGAGATGGAATGGAATGGTTTTGAGAGCAAGTTTTCAAATTTTTTTATAATCTATAACCTCTATTATCATTAAAGCACAAATTGAGTTAATTTGCTTTAATAGTGTTATTGATTTGGAATACTCAATTTTGATATTTTTTCACTAGAATTTTTGTTCATTGAAATTTGAAAAATAGATAGGATTTTATGTTAATACCTATAATTGGTTGAGCTCATTATTTTCTTTTCTATTTCATGATTCATTAGAAAATTCAATTGAAAAAGCTTTACTCTTTTTATTGCTTTAAAAGTAGTACATTTTACAACATATACATATATATATATATATATATATATATATAGTCTAGGAAACTGAAACCAAAATACATCTGTGAATCTAACCTCAACCTATCATTATCATTAATTATGCTTTAGTTTGACATGGAGTAGGCTAGAATTAGTAGTTTGACCTAGAGGGATTTTCATGAAAACTGAATATAATTTTGAGAACAGAAACTTAAGAAATTGCATCAAACAGTAATTTGAAGGAAGAGAGAAAGAAAGAATATAAGTTTTCATTTGTTTCTTAATAGTATCTAGCTACTTTATAATCTAGAAAATAAATCTCTAGGAGTTAACTGCGAGTTTTTATCAACTGAGATTTCAACTGAGATTCCTTTAATTTCAACTAAGATTCCTCTAATTCTACTGCTGCCTTGGCATGAGAGTCTTCTTTAGATTATTTTTTATGTTAATGTGAAGAAGGATATGTGTCTGAAGTTGTTGACATTTTACTTTATTCTCCTAGTTGGTTTGATGATTAATATTTATTATCTAAAGGGTTTTTGCAAGCTATCCCCCACTATCAGTTTGCTTTCTTCCATTAGCTTATTACCTTGACCCAGTTTATGTTTGGAGAAAATTTTTGTGTTGTCCTATAGCTGCAACCATCCTAGTGCCCAGCTCTATCTTTGTTCTCTTTGGTTGCCCCGTCAAAACTGGTGTGGGAAAATTTGGAAACTCTATCTTTTTTCTTTGGTTGCCCCATCAAAATTCCTATGGGAAAATTTGGAAAGCTTCAATAATTCATAAAGGTTTTAGTATTTTAGCCTTTATTTCAAATTAAAGAAAATTTATTCGTGGAATTTCTGGTAAATAAAATTAATTAAAATACCCCTTATAAGATGGAATGGAATCGTTTTGAGAGGAAGTTTTCATTTTTTTTTATAATCTATAACCTCTATTATTATTAAAGCATAAATTGAGTTAATTTGTTTTAATAGTGTTATTGATTTGGAATGCTCAATTTTGATATTTTTTCACTAGCATTTTTGTTCATTGAAATTTGAAAAATAAATAGAATTTTATGTTAATACTTATAATTGGTTGAGATGGTTCTTTTCTTTTATATAGAACTAATTTGGCAAAAAAAAAACTTTAAAACTTAACAAATTAAAAATTAAATGTTGCAAGTTCCAAAAATTCAAACCGGTATTGACGGAATTCACAAAGCTATATCTTCTACTAAATGAGTGTCTAGTAAATAATATAAACATATATATTTAACCCACTTTCCATAACGAAATACTTATTCACATATAAGTGCATGAGCATATTTATTTCATATATATATATATATATATATATATCTAACTAAATGTACTAATATAAATAAATAAATATATATCTCAAAGTTCATGGAAGATTTTTTTTACACTAAGATAAATAAATATGTTTATCTAGAGTTACCACCCACCATAACCAAAAAAAAAAATGAAAGTGGTAGAAAATGGAAGAATTATTGCTATTGTAATCAAAGAGAACCCAACTATCCCTCCAAATAGTTTGTAGTCTCCTAGAGGGTTAATTCTCTATTAAAAGAATAAATCATATATATATATATATATATATATATATATATATATATAAACTAACCTCCCTCATTTTAATTTTTAACAAATTTAATCTGATGTCAATTTTGGCCCTAATTAAAAATCGATACAATTATTATGTATAAACAAAATATAAATTCAACGTTGGTTTTACAGAAGTGGAATTTATATGTCTATTCATTTAAATAATAATAATAATAGGTTACAAGGATGGTAAATATTTAAACAATATATTTATGGTGCCCAAACGCTCTTTGTATATGTCAAGATTAAATGTTTAACATTTAGCATTTAACAAATTTAATCTAATGTGAGTTTGGGCTAGGATGGTAAATATTTAAACAATATATTTATGGTGCGGAGAGGCTCTTTGTATATGTCAAGCCTAAATGTTTAACATTTAACATTTAACAAATTTAATCTAAAGTCAATTTCGGCCCTAATTAAAAATCAATATAATTATTATCTATAAACAAAATATAAATTCAACTTAAATTAAATTCAACATTAGTTTTAAGTGGAATTTATATTTATGTTCAATTAAAAATTAATAATAATAGGTCACAAGTAATATAGAGTCTAGTATGGTGGGTATGTTGTAGTGTAAACATTTAAATATTGATTCAATAAATAATAAAAAGTACCAAGGTAACATTACTCTCTTGGAAATAAATAAATAATGGTCAATGTTAAAAAAATAATGGTCGATAGGAAAATCGTCGATAGTCTTTCTTTAATAGTAAATAATAAATTCTGATGTGAACTCGATAAGTAAATTGTTGTTGAGATTTTGTTTCTTATTTTTTAATTAAATCTGGAGGAAAATCTCATGTAGTTGACAACAATAGGATTTGTTGCTACATTGGCTCCATGAGTTTCTGATGAGGAGTTAATGCATCCTATATTTTTTGTGAGAGAATTTATGAGTTTGTTGCCATTTACAGCTATAAAATGTAAGCCCGTAGAGGCAAGTGTGCATGAGGAGCAATGTATAGTGAGGAAGGCTGAGCAGATGAGAAACTCTGCTATTGTATTTCTGCAGTTGATTAATGAGATTGCCGATGCCCTGTTAGGTGGACGTAGCCAAGATTGGTTGGGTGAACCACGTTAAAATCTGTTGTTCTTTTATGTTTGATTTTCTGCTGTGTGTGTTCATAGCTTAATGTTTCCGCTGTGATAACTCTAACACTTGGTATCAGAGCTTGAAGTTGGAGACATAGTCGTCGCTGTATTTTGTTGAACTGACAGCATAAGAAGGTGGAATGTCCGTGTTGCAGAGCCGTCGTTGTAAGAACGTTGAAGAAGGTGGACTGTCCGTGGTTTAGCAAGCGTAAGGACGTTTAAATGCCAGTTGCAGTCGATTTGAAATTTTTTGAACAAGCGTTGCAGTCGATTTGAAGGTGGACTGTTGCAGTCGATTTGAAATTTTGAACAAGCGTTGAATTGATCGTTGAACAGCGTTGGAGAAAACCGGACAGCGTTGAACTGCTTGGACCGAGCATTGAGCTGGAACTGCTTTGGACCGAGCAGGAACTGCGTTCTGTGCTTATTCGTTCTGTGCGTTGAGCTGGAACTGCGTTCTCTGCTTATTTGAAACGCTGCCATATCTCAAGGGAGTCGTATGCCTTTTGAAGGTTCATTCAAATCGATTTTTTATTGCAATGTTTTTAAAACAAAAAAACAACTCGATTTTTTATTGCAATGTTTTAAAAACAAAACACAAATCGATTATATTAACAAATCGATATACAATATTTAAATGTTTTTTAAATCGATTTATAAGGTGCACTTTTGTAAAAGTGTAATATTGACTTTATTGGTTTAAGAGGGTGGCACTTTATTGATTTTATTGGAAGAAGGGCATTTAGAAATAGTTTTTATGCCATTTTCATATGGTATTATGGGAGAGGCACTTTAAAGGTGAAGGATATATATATATTTTTTAAGGGCATTCTTTATTAAAAAGGGCATTTTTTATTAAAAAGTTGCAATTGGAGGTTGTTTTTTGTGACACGAGCTACTAAAAATGGCAAAAACACAAAGTGCCCGGTTTGAGATCGAGAAGTTCAATGGCAAAAACAACTTCGAGATCTGGAAGGTGAAGATGTATGATCTGCTTGTGCAACAAGGCATGGCGAAGGCGTTGTTGGGGAAAGCCAAACAGCCTTACACCATGACAGATGATGAATGGAGTGACTTGGATGAAAGAGCACTGAGCGGCATTCGACTGTGTTTGGAGGATGATGTTTTTGTTTAACATCGTGTCAAAGAAAACTGCTGCTGGTTTGTGGACAAAGCTTGAAAAGCTGTACATGACAAAATCATTAACCAATAGGATTCTTCTGAAGTGACAGTTGTAAAGCTTGCGCATGAAAGAAGGTACGACTATAACTGATCATCTGAATACCTTTAATACTCTCCTGGTGCAGTTAGAAAGTATAGAAGTAAAATTTGAATCAGAAGATAAAGCTGTAACTTTATTATGCTCGTTTCCCGAGTCATGGGATCATTTTGTTACTTCTATAAGTCTTAGTTCATCAGAAACCCTTGAATTTGATGATGTTGTTGGAGCTTTGTTGTCCTAAGAAACAAGGAAGAGGTCAAATTCAGAAACCTCTACATCAGAAGCAATGATGGTCAGAGGTCGTTCTAAAGAAAGACGCTTCAGTAAGCACAACAACTCGCGTTCAAAATCGAAAGGGAAGAAGAGTAAGGTAAAGTGCTAGTTTTGTGGCAAATCAGGACATTTGAAGAAGGACTGTTGGAAGAGACAACAAACATCCAAAGGAGATTCTTCGACAGAGAAGAAAGAAGCAAACACTACAGATACAGGTTTGACATCTATTTCAGGTATGAGTGATGAAGTGTTATCAGTTAGTTTGTCTAATCATGATCAACATTGGCTGTTAGATTCTGGTGCGTCAAATCACATGTGCATTCATAGAGAATGGTTTAAAACTTATAAATCAATCGATGATGGAGTGGTTTATATGGGAAATGATGCCTCATGTAATATTGTGGGAATTGGAAGCGTCTAGATTAAAATGTTTGATGGGACAAATAAAATTCTAACTGATGTAAGACATGTACCTGAACTAAGAAAAAACCTCATTTCACTAGGAGTACTAGACACTAATGGATATAAAACCTTTATTCAAGGTGGAGTAATGAAATTTTATAAAGGAATTTTACTAGTAATGAAAGCAAAGAAGGTTGGAAATATTTTTCAGTTAGAAGGAAGAACAGAGTCAAATCATGCTTCTACAGTATCTGAAAACGACAGTAATTCTATTCGTTTATGGCATCAAAGGTTGGGCCATATGAGCGAAACGACAGTAATTCTATTCGTTTATGGCATCAAAGGTTGGGCCATATGAGCGAAAGAGGATTAAAAATGTTGTCTGATCGTAAGTTACTTCCTAGTTTAAAATCTTCTAAGTTAGATTTCTACAAACATTGTCTGTTTGGGAAACAAAGCAAGTAGAAGTTTAAAACTAGAAAACATACTAGTAAGGGAATTCTTGATTATATCCATTCTGATGTTTGGGGTCCATCTCCTACAACCTCATATGGAGGATCGTCATATTTTGTATCTTTTATTGATGATTTCTCTAGAAAAGTGTGGGTCTACATGTTAAAGAAGAAGTCTGATGTGTTCACAGTTTTCAAGCAGTTTAGAGCATTAGTTGAAAACATCACTGGAAGAACCATTAAATGTTTAAGAACTGACAATGGTGGTGAGTTCACTTCAAAGGAATTTGATAATTATTGCAAGGACACTGGGATCGAAAGACATAAAACCACTGTATATACTCCTCAGCAAAACGGAGTTGCTGAACGCATGAACATGACTCTTTTAGAGAGAGCAAGAAGTATGCTTAGTAACGCCAATTTGCAGAAGGAATTGTGGAAAGAAGCGGTTTCTACGGCTTGTTACTTGGTAAATCGATCACCATCAACTGCAATAGGATGCAAAATTCCTCAAGAGGTATGGAAAGGTTATCCATGTGATTATTCTAAACTGAAAGTTTTTGGTTGTGATGCATATGCTCTAGTTCCGAAACATCGGCGTTCTAAATTAGATCCTAAATCAAAAAGATATATCTTTGTTGGATATGGTGATGGGACTAAGGGATACAGGTTGTGGGATCCTACTACTCACAAGATCATCATTAACAGATATGTTAAATTTAATGAATCCTCACTTGAAAATCCAAATGTAGATGATGAATTGAAACAGGATAATGAACCTAAGCTTCAACACATTCAGTTTGAAACCAGTTCAAAAACTGATGATAGTCCAGATGAACAAGTTTCAGATTCAGATCATGAACAAGTTTCAGATGCAGATCATGAATGTGTTTCATATGCTGATCATGAAGAAGTTCCTACAGATAATAATCAGCAAATTTTGGAAGTACCAGAAACATCTTTAAGGAGGTCTACGAGAATCAGATGACTTCCTAAAAGGTATGATGATTATGTTACTTCAGTTGCTTTAACTGCTAACGATGATGAACCTTTGTGCTATCAGGAAGCTATAGAAGGTTCAAACAGTGGTAAGTGGAAAGAGGCTATGAAGGACGAGAGGAAGGCGTTAGCGAAGAATGCCACATGGGATCTGGTAGAACTTCCTAAAGACAGAAAAACTGTGGGATGTAAGTGGGTTTACAAATTGAAGAAGGGTGTTGATGATACAGAAGACAGGTACAAAGTGAGGATGGTCGCAAAAGGTTTTTCTCAGAAAGCAGGCATTGACTTTCATGATATTTTTTCACCAGTTGTGAAAATTGTTTCAATTCGGATTGTATTAGCATTAGTTTCTTTACTTGATTTAGAATTACAGCAACTAGATGTTAAAACTGCTTTTTTACATGGAGATTTAGATGAGGAAATTTACATGGAACAACCAGAAGGGTTTGTTCAAAATTGCAACAGGAAATTTGTCTGCAGACTCAAGAAATCATTGTATGGTCTGAAGCAGTCGCCTCGACAGTGGTACAAGAAAGTTGATTCTTTCATGATGAGTCAAAATTATATAAGAAGTGAATATGATCATTGTGTTTACTTTAAGAAATTAAGTAATGGCATGTTCATTATCTTAGTGTTGTATGTTGACGATATGCTTTTAGCAATAAAAAGCATAACAGAGATCAACAGGTTAAAGGCTCAGATGGCTAGGACGTTTGATATGAAAGATCTAGGAGAAGCAAGACAGATTTTGGGCATGGAGATTTTCAGAGACAGGAGCAATGGTAAGCTGTGGCTATCACAATAGAAGTATGTTGAGAAGATACTCTTGAGGTTTGGTATGAACAATGTGAAGCCTCTTTCAGTCCCTTTTGCTTCCCATTTTAAGCTTTCTTCAAGTTTATGTCCTAACACTAATGAAGAAAAGGAATATATGTCTCGAATTCCATATGCAAATGTAGTAGGTTGTTTGATGTATGCGATGGTTTGTACTCGACCAGATATTTCACATGCAGTTGGGGTTGTCAGCAGGTATATGGCAAATCTAGGAAAAGAACACTGGTCAGCAGTGAAATGGGTGCTTCGGTATCTGAGAGGCACAAGTGATTATTGTATCACTTATAACAGAAGTAGTGAATATGTTTGTGGATATGTTGATTCCGATTTTGCAGGTGATTTGGATAAGAGAAGGTCAACTTCAGGGTATGTCTTTACTCTTGCAGGTGGAGATATTAGCTGGATGTCAAAGCTACAGAACATTGTTGCTTTATCCACTACAGAAGCAGAATACATAGCTGCTTCGCATGCTTGCAAAGAAGAGGTTTGGTTGAAAGGTTTGTTTGGTGAGTTTGGTAGGTTGCAGGACAACATCAAGTTATTTTGTGATAGTCAAAGTGCAATTCACTTGGCTAAAAATCCCGCCTATCATAGTAAATCAAAGCACATACCTATCAAATACCATTTTGTAAGACAGGTTATCACTAAAAGGGGAGTCTCTCTTGAAAAGGTGCATACAAAGGAAAACTGTGCAGACATGTTCACGAAGCCAGTTTTGTTAGAGAAGCTACGATGGTGTCTGGCTTCTCTTGGCTTGCATAAAAGATAAAAATAATAATGAAACAGGGTATCAGGCTAATTGTTGTCAAGTTGGAGATTGTTGAGATTTTATTTCTTATTTTTTAATTAAATTTGGGGGAAAATCTCATGTAGGTGAAAACAATAGGATTTGTTGCTACATTGGCTCCATCAGTTTCTGATGAGGAGTTAATGCATCCTATATTTGTTATGAGAGAATTTATGAGTTTGTTGCCATTTCCAGCTATAAAATGTAAGCCCGTAGAGGCAAGTGTGCATGAGGAGCAATGTGTAGTGAGGAAGGCTGAGCAAATGAGAAACTCTGCTATTGTATTTCTGCAGTTGATTAATGAGATTGCCAATGCCCTGTTAGGTGGACGTAGCCCAGATTGGTTGGGTGAACCACGTTAAAATCTGCTGTTCTTTTATGTTTGATTTTCTGCTGTGTGTGTTCGTAGTTTAATGTTTCCGCTGTGATAACTCTAACAATTGTTTGCGCAAGCAAAATAACTTGCATAAATTTTGGTGGGTAGTAACAACTAGTAATTCTACACATTTATAAAAAATGGTGGGAAATAACTCTTGTAAGTATATTTTTTACATCATATTCCTATCCGTTTTTAATTGAAAGACTTGCTTAAATTAAGGTGGGAAATAATTGATAATAGTTACAAGTATAAGTTATTTTGAACTATTTTATTTTTGCGTAGTCTAACTTATAGACCAAATAGAATTTTTTCACGAGAATTCACCAAAATCTACCAATATAATTTCAAGATTTTTTTTGTCTAACTTATATACCAAATAGTCTTGTTCATCGGATTCACCAAAATCCACCAATATAATTTCAAGATTTTTTTTGTTGTTCAAAATAAGTTTTTGAAAGAATAAATGGATTCAACACCATAAAAATTAGTGGGACACTGCAATTACGCAGATTAAATAATTTAATCTCAAGTTTAAAAAAATATCTGTAGGATTTTGATTAAAATTAACCAAAAAAAATGTCATGAAAAAGGTCATTTCGTAAGTTAGAGTGCATATTTTATTTATGGATGGTTTTCTTGCAAAGTTAGTATAAAAAATCACTAGAGAAATATTTGAAAATAATGCATGAATATTGCAACCATATCCATAAATCATGACATAGAGTATATAAGGAACTTATGCACATTACATTATATTGTGCAAAGCTTGCAATAAGACCACGAGTTTATGGTCCAATCAAATGTTTGAAATTTTTTTTTTTTTAAATGTTGAAAAATAAATATTTATTTTTCAAAGCTAAACATTATAATTTGTATTTAACTCATTTCACAATAAAAAATTAAAACATGAAATACTTTAGACATTACATACAACATTGATTACATCTAGTGAAATTTGAAACCTATTTTTTCGACTTCTACATCTTTGTATTTAGAAAGGAAAATTTACATGTTTAGTTGGTAGTACCTCCCAACGGTGTTGTTATTTGAAAAGTGCATCCCACATAACCAATCTCGAAGATCTCAAATGAGGAGAGGATAAATGTGCGGCAAAAGTGAACGGCATCATCATGTATGCCATGCTTTTTTCCTAAGGTAAAGAATAATTGATTATTTTAGTTAAAGTATTAATTTATTTATATTATGAGGTTGATTTTAATGAAAAATATTTTAATCATAGAGATTTATTTATATTATAGGATTGCTTTTAATTAACAATAATTTATTTTATATTGTTTAAAGGGTGTTTTTACTATTTCATTAATTCCTAAATTTTAACCTATAGCATTTAAAAATTATTACATATAAATTATAAATAAAATATGTTAATGAGGATGTTGACTCATATAAACTTATATTAATATTAAATAAAAATGAAAGGATTTTGATTGATATAAATTATTAATAATAAAAAAATGTTTTAATATTCACAAAATAAATAAATAAAACATTATTAATAATTGGGAGTTAAAGAGTTGGTGTGAGTTTAATAACATAATTGAGATTTAGGAGGTTAATAACTTTCAATTGAGATTTAGGGATATATTGTAAGTTAAACAATTTAGTGATTAAATAAGATAAGTGAATTAATAATTAGTGTTATAGATTAAATCTTATTCTTTGTTATTAAAAAAAGTGAATATAAACATCAATAAGTGAATACACAAACTTGATAGGTGTCCCTTTCACAATCTAAGTGCCTAACTCCATTTATTATATATTTTTTGGAATTTTTTTATAAAAAACAAATTTTTTTTATTAATTAAATTTAATTTTTTATTGTTTAAAATTAATTTTTAAATTTATATATACATTCAAGATGGCACAAAACCAAAACCCTAAAACTAAAACCCTAATAAACAGAAAATAGTTTTAAAAATATTCAAAATTCTCGTTCATAAAATATGTTGTTGTTTTTCGGGAATAAATACCATTTCTACTTTAAAGTCAATCATAATGACGTAGTGATCTGCGAGGGAAGCATTGGCCAATCTTCGGAACAAAATGGCTCATTGTCTTAAGAAAATTATATTTAATTCCATCATTTATAAGCAACAAATTGTTGGTCAAATTTGAGTGGCCACGTTGCAAAAAGCGTGTCGACAGACCTGGCGGTTCTAAACTAGTGCATTTAGACTCCTTTCTCTCCCGGGACATCCTATTCCTTTTTACACTAGTCTCCATGTTACAGTTTATTAACGTTTCCGGTAGTTTTCGGCCACGTTACAGTTTATTAACATTTCCGGTAGTTTTGACAGGCGTTGTTTACCAGCGTAGGATTTGAATTTAGGATATAAAAAGGGGTGTGGGATGGGGATGATTACAGTAGTAGACGAATCTGCAGGGAATCAAGAATGTCCATCGAACAGAAGAAGACGATTGAAGTGGTGCAGCAGTATAGCAGAAGGTATGGAATCTCTTCTTTTTTTAATTACTGTGCCAAGAAACAGCGTGTCGGATCATATTGCCCCTTTGACTGTCTCCCAGAATCCATTGTGCACGATATCCTCTCTCGGCTCTCAATCTCCGATCTCTTCATAGCCAGCCAATCCTGTCTATCTTGGTACCGAATTGTTTCTTCGTGCCAGATATTTCGAGAGTTATATGATGAGAGAAACAACGAATCTTGGATTGCCCTCTGTAGCAGCTCTTCCGTGAATCCCAACGGCTTTGTGCTTTTCAATGCCAACGACCCTAAACAGTATCATTTTCTGTCGCTGTCGCTGTCGCTTCTCCTGGCTTCTCCTGGGAGTAGCGGAGGGTCTTCTGCTTTTGGCAAGCAGAGAAGGAAGATTGGCTGTGGCCAATCCCTTGACAAGACGCTTCCGACTGCTTCCCGATGCAAAGCTCAGCCGGCGCCTTGGTCTGGAATCCTGTTTGAAGAAGAAACTGTGGGAACCCCGGTTGAATAAAAAAGCATGGCAGCAAAATCAAGTGCCACCCTTGAGCATTAACATAGTTAGAGATTCGGCCTCTAGTTCATTTAAAGTAATGGTGCTTGGAGAAGTAAGAGTTAAAGAGGTACATGCTTTGGTCTACAGCTCCATCACCCACGAATGGACCATACAATTCCGTCCTGAGCTTTCTCATCTTTTTTTCCGCTATCTATCCCACTCGACTACAGGTGGCACCACCATCTACTGCAACTCGGTCCGTCGCCGTCAAATGTTGAGTTACAACACACAAACCCGCGTGTCCATCGTTGAAGAGATGCGGGGACTACATGTTCAGACGAGGTTGGGGCGGGCGCAGACAATTGGAATGGTGGCGTACAACAACCAAATATTCCTGCTAGGCGTCCATCACGAACCATTGCGCCCCCTCACTTTAGTGAGTTTGTGGGCGTCAAACCCTAATGCCGAGCAATGGAGGCTTTTGACGAAAGTGCCCCTCGACTGGGGAGACAACAACCCCGTGGACTGGGGAGATTCGTGTGAGGCCGCCCCTGCGTATGACGGAAAGCACAGCGTAAGCATAATTTTAAGGAAGGAATGGAAGATGAGATTGCTGAAACTCAACTTGGATACAAAAGAGTGCAAGACGGACGGGAATCTACAATAATTAACCTGGGCATCCTTAATCTCCAGAGGTGCATCTGACCACGAAAACCAATCTCCTTTCAAAGCTTTCCAGATGCAATTAAAATTTTGCACAGCCGTGTAGAAGCATGCGCACTTTATATATTTGGACTGGCACGCTTCATTGCTCGCACTGCTTTCTATTGCCACCGTTTTTTTCACGTTACAGTTCATATTATTTGGTTAGATCTTCTTTTCTTTTCATTTCTATGTCGGGTCTTTGCCCCTATTTTTGATATTCTGGCTTATGAGCAAACCTGTAACTGAGTTCTCTATTTGCTTACTCATTTTGATTCAGAAAGCAAAGGCTGTATATTCTGGGTATAAACGTTGCAAATTCTATCAGCAAATTGTTGATAAACTTTCAAAAGTCTATAATTTTGTAAATGTCTTAAATGCCGGTTTAAAGGTTAAAGTTTACATGTTTCAATTTCATGATTCTTTAGAAGATTCAGATTGAAAAATCTTTACTCTTTTTATTGCTTTAAAAGTAGTACATTTTACAGCATATATATCTGTGATATATATATAATTTACGAAACTGAAACCAAAATACATCTCTGAATTTGACCAATTTTGCATACATCTCAAACTTATCATTAATTTTGCCTTAGTTTGACATCAAGTACGCTACATCTGTGAATCTGATCTCGACTTATCATTAATTTTGCCTAACTTATCATTAATTTTGCCTTAGTTTGACATCGAGTACGCTACATCTGTGAATCTGATCTCGACTTATCATTACTTTTGCCTTAGTTTGACATGGAGTACGCTAGAATTAGTAGTTTGATCTAGAGGGATTTCCATGAAAACTGAACATAATTTTCAGAACAGAAAGTAATTTAAAGGACAAATGGACAACAGCCAAATATTTTTGATATTCTGGCTTACGAGCAACATTTGAGGATATATTCCTCATAACATGTACTGATTTTTTAAATATCAATAAAAATACAGTGTTTTTTCTCCTCATAACATGTACTGCTTTTTTAAATATCAATAAAAATACAGTGTTTTTTCTCCTAAAAAAAATCAGGCATTATACGTCTTAACAGTATGATATTCCATCATTCTTTGTCATTTCATTACTTCCAGACCTTTAAACAAAGCTGTAACTGAGTTCTCTATTTGCTTACTAATTTTGATAGTTTAAAGCTGTAACTGGGTTCTCTATTTGCTTACTAATTTTGATTCAGTTGCAAATTCTATCAACAAATTGTTGATCAACTTTCAAAAGGCTAGGTGCCTGTTTAATAATTTTGTAAATGTCTCAATTGCCTCTTTAAATCTTAAAGTTATTGTATTTATCATTCTACATGTTTCAATTTCATGATTCATTGGAAGATTCAGATTGAAAAAGCTTTACTCTTTTTATTGCTTTAAAAGTAGTACATTTTACAGCATATATATCTGTGATATATATATAAAATCTAGAAAACTGAAACCAAAATACATGTCTGAATTTGACCTCAGCCTATCATTAATTTTGCATACATCTGTGAATCTGACCTCAACCTATTATTAATTTTTCTTTAGTTTGATATGGAGTACCGCTAGAGTTAGTAGTTTGACCTAGAGGGATTTTCATGAAAACTGAACATAATTTCCAGAAGTTTAAGAAATTGCATCAAAGAGTAATTTGAAGGAAGAGAGAAATAAAAAATATAAGTTTTCATTTGTTTCTTAATAGCATCTAGCTACTTTATAGTCTATAAAATAAATCTCTAGGAGTTAAGTGTGAGCCTTTCTTGCAAGATTCTTTATCAACTAAGATTCCTCTAATTCTAGAGCTGCCTTGGCATGAGAGTCTGCTTTAGATTAATTTTTATGTTAATGTGAATAAGGATATATGTCCGAAGTTGTTGACATTTTACTTTATTCCCCTAACCCTAGTTGGCTTGATGATTAATATTTCTTATCTAAAGGGTTCTTGCCAGCTATCCCATACTATCAGTTTGCTTTCTTCCATTAGCTTATTACCTTGACCCAGTTTATGTTTGGAACAAATTTTAGTGTCATCCTGTAGCTGCAACCATCCTAGTGCCCCACTCTATCTTTGTTCTCTTTGGCTGCCCCATCAAAACTCTTGTCGGAAAATTTGGAAACTCTATCTTTGTTCTTTGGCTGCCCCATCAAAACTCCTATGGAAAAAATTGGAAAGCTTTAGTAATTCATAAAGGTTTTAGTATTTTAGCTTTTATTTCAAATTAAAGAAAATTTATTGGTGGAATTTCTGCTAAATAAAATTAATTAAAATGCCCCTTAGGAGATGGAATGGAATGGTTTTGAGAGGAAGTTTTCAAATTTTTTTATAATCTATAACCTCTATTATCATTAAAGCACAAATTGAGTTAATTTTCTTTAATAGTGTTATTGATTTGGAATGCTCAATTTTGATATTTTTTCACTAGAATTTTTGTTCATTGAAATTTGAAAAATAGATAGGATTTTATGTTAATACCTATAATTGGTTGAGCTCATTATTTTCTTTTCTATTTCATGATTCATTAGAAAATTCAATTGAAAAAGCTTTACTCTTTTTATTGCTTTAAAAGTAGTACATTTTACAGCATATACATACATATATACATATACATATATATATATATATATATATATATATATATATATATATATATATAGTCTAGGAAACTGAAACCAAAATACATCTGTGAATCTAACCTCAACCTATCATTATCATTAATTATGCTTTAGTTTGACATGGAGTAGGCTAGAATTAGTAGTTTGACCTAGAGGGATTTTCATGAAAACTGAATATAATTTTGAGAACAGAAACTTAAGAAATTGCATCAAACAGTAATTTGAAGGAAGAGAGAAAGAAAGAATATAAGTTTTCATTTGTTTCTTAATAGTATCTAGCTACTTTATAATCTAGAAAATAAATCTCTAGGAGTTAACTGCGAGTTTTTATCAACTGAGATTTCAACTGAGATTCCTTTAATTTCAACTAAGATTCCTCTAATTCTACTGCTGCCTTGGCATGAGAGTCTTCTTTAGATTATTTTTTATGTTAATGTGAAGAAGGATATGTGTCTGGAGTTGTTGACATTTTACTTTATTCTCCTAGTTGGTTTGATGATTAATATTTATTATCTAAAGGGTTTTTGCGAGCTATCCCCCACTATCAGTTTGCTTTCTTCCATTAGCTTATTACCTTGACCCATTTTATGTTTGGAGCAAATTTTTGTGTTGTCCTATAGCTGCAACCATCCTAGTGCCCAGCTCTATCTTTGTTCTCTTTGGTTGCCCCGTCAAAACTGGTGTGGGAAAATTTGGAAACTCTATCTTTTTTCTTTGGCTGCCCCATCAAAATTCCTATGGGAAAATTTGGAAAGCTTCAATAATTCATAAAGGTTTTAGTATTTTAGCCTTTATTTCAAATTAAAGAAAATTTATAAATAAAATTAATTAAAATACCCCTTATAAGATGGAATGGAATCATTTTGAGAGGAAGTTTTCATTTTTTTTTATAATCTATAACCTCTATTATTATTAAAGCATAAATTGAGTTAATTTGTTTTAATAGTGTTATTGATTGGAATGCTCAATTTTGATATTTTTTCACTAGCATTTTTGTTCATTGAAATTTGAAAAATAAATAGAATTTTATGTTAATACTTATAATTGGTTGAGATGGTTCTTTTCTTTTATATAGAACTAATTTGGCAAAAAAAAAAACTTTAAATCTTAAAAAATTAAAAATTAAATGTTGCAAGTTCCAAAAATTCAAACTGGTATTGACGCAATTCACAAAGCTATATCTTCTACTAAATGAGTGTCTCGTAAATAATATAAACATATATATTTAACCCACTTTCCATAACTAAATACTTATTCACATATAAGTGCATGAGAATATTTATTTCATATATATATATATATATATATATATATATATATATATATATATATATCTAACTAACTATACTAATATGAATAAATAAATATATATCTCAAAGTTCATGGAAGATTTTTTTTACACTAAGATAAATACATATGTCTATCTAGAGTTACCACCCACCATAACCAAAAAAAAAAAATGAAAGTGGTAGAAAATGGAAGAATTATTGCTATTGTAATCAAAGAGAACCCAACTATCCCTCCAAATAGTTTGTAGTCTCCTAGAGGGTTAATTCTCTATTAAAAGAATAAATCAAATATATATATATATATATATATATATATATATATATATATATATATATATATATATATATATATATATATATATACTCAATACATTTAAACTAATCTCCCTCATTTTAATTTTTATTTTTTATTTTATGGCTACATGATTAACAAAATTTCATGGGTACTACAAAATTTGATGTAGGGTGTAAAAATGAGTTATTCTTACATACATAGATGAACTCCTAATGGATCGTAGAGAGGTTTCATATCAAGCTCAATATCTCTTTTGAGTCATAAAATGGATCATTAACCAGGTTACCATCACCCTTATTTCCTCATAAAGAGGGCATCTCCTACGCCTTCCCCGCTTCATCTGTGTAGGTTATCCCATGTGAGGTCGAATTGATTAGTTCTAACCATATGAGATAATCATCTTTGACATGGTGTCTATTTTCTAAATATGTTTACACCACCAAGGAGACTCCCTTAAAGATCGGGGTCTGCACAATGTTCCATACCCCAGTCTAACTAAGTGCCCTGGATAGGGTTGGCACCCCAAAGGAGCATGTCTTCTTCCTCCCTCAACTTTATTCCTGCCCTTTTCCTATTGAGCTCTGAATAATATCCATTTCTCCTCTTCTTTCCCAAGTGAGGCTGCTGACCTAGCTACTCAACCATTCTTGCTTCTGTGAGTGGTTTGCCCTTGGAATGACAAGATATGATCTGTACTTGAGGTTTTTGCTCCTATATTTTTCCAAGAAAAATTTGGGCATATTATGAGTTTCCTCTTTTCCAACCCATTCATTTTTGTGTAAATCTGATTGGATGCTCATTCCTAATCTTCCAACAGAGTGAGGAGCCAATGATATGGAATCTTCAATGAAATGCTTTGAGAAATTTGATCATCTTTTGACTTGCCTATTGGGTTACCTTAACCCATTACTCTATTGATTTTGAGGAAACATACTTATGAAACAAAATATTTTTCCAAATCCCTTTCTTCGTGAGTAATTTCAAAATTCCAACCCCCTTTACTAGATAAGGCTTTGGAGAATTAAAAATATATATTTTTTCCCAGCCCCCTATATCCTTTGGCACTGAAGCTACCTCACATATAATAAGAGGTATTCCTCCCAACCCTTTATTTTCTCTCTGCATATACCTGAAGATGATATTCTTCATCCATATTAGGATTTGGTTGGAGATGTTGGCTAAGGAAAGACAATACACCAGATTATAGTTCAGAATAGATTTGATGAGAACTATACTACAAGCCATTTAGATCCATATATGAGTCTAATTTGCAAATATATATATATATATATATATATATATATATATATATATATATACTCAATACATTTAAACTAACCTCCCTCATTTTAATTTTTAATTTTTATTTTATGGCTACATGATTAACAAAATTTCATGGGTACTACAAAATTTGATGTAGGGTGTAAAAATGAGTTATTCTTGCATACATAGATGAACTCCTCTAATGGATCGTAGAGAGGTTTCATATCAAGCTCAATATCTCTTTTGAGTCATAAAATGGATCATTAACCAGGTTACCATCACCCCTATTTCCTCATAAAGAGGGCATCTCCTACGCCTTCCCCACTTCATCTGTGTAGGTTATCCCATGTGAGGTCGAATTGATTAGTTATAACCATATGAGATAATCGTCTTTGACATGGTGTCTATTTTCTAAATATGTTTACACCACCAAGGAGACTCCCTTAAAGATCGAGGTCTACACAATGTTCCATACCCCAGTTTAACTAAGTGCCCTGGATAGGGTTGGCACCCCAAAGGAGCATGTCTTCTTCCTCCCTCGACTTTATTCCTGCCCTTTTCCTATTGAGCTCTGAATAATATCCATTTCTCCTCTTCTTTCCCAAGTGAGGCTGCTGACCTAGCTGCTCAACCATTCTTGCTTCTGTGAGTGGTTTGCCCTTGGAATGACAAGATGTGATCTGTACTTGAGGTTTTTGCTCCTATATTTTTCCAAGAAAAATTTGGGCATATTATGAGTTTCCTCTTTTCCAACCTATTCATTTTTGTGTAAATCTGATTGGATGCTCATTCCTAATCTTCCAACAGAGTGAGGAGCCAATGAAATGGAATCTTCAATGAAATGCTTTGAGAAATTTGATCATCTTTTGACTTGCCTATTGGGTTACCTTAACCCATTACTCTATTGATTTCAGGGAAACATACTTATGGAATAAAATATTTTTCCAAATCCCTTTCTTCGTGAGTAATTTCAAAATTCCAGCCCCCTTTACTAGATAAGGCTTTGGAGAATTAAAAATATATATTTTTTCCCAGCCCCCTATATCCTTTGGCACTGAAGCTACCTCACATATAATAAGATGTATTCCTCCCAACCCTTTATTTTCTCTTCGCATATACCTGAAGATGATATTCTTCATCCATATTAGGATTTGGTTGGAGATGTTGGCTAAGGAAAGACAATACACCAGATTATAGTTTAGAATAGATTTGATGAGAACTATACTACAAGCCATTTAGATCCATATATGAGTCTAGTGCTCTATCCTGCCACTAATTTTGACCATTAACCACATCCAATCCCTGTACCGATAATTGTATGGCTTCAAATGAAAACCAAAGAAATAGAGTTTAGGCTCAAATTTCTACACAGTGAAAGTGAGGAAACTAAGGATCATTTTCCCTTGGGCTTGACCAAAAATATTGAATCTCATGGACAACCTTTTCAGGTTGACCTTCATTCTTGTTGCATCACAAAAGAGGTTAAGGATGATTCCAAGGTTTCTTTCCTCTACCACTATGCCAATCCTAAATAATTCATCCATGAAAAATAGGTTGGTAATTTTTGCTCCATTTCCAATCTTGATTCCTTTACTATATTACCTCTTAACATTTTCTTGATTAGAATTTTGAGCCCTTATACTACTAGGACGGGGGGTGACTGAGAAGGGACAGGTATTCCTTTGATCATAACCACATACACAACTCAACTGAAACATGCTTCCATCCAAACAATGAGTGAATAATAGAATCCTACTTGCACAAGGGTTAGACATAGATACAACCAACTTATTTTCTTGAACACTTTGGTGGGATGTGGGTGGGATCTACTTTAGCTATGAAACCTTTCTTTATCCTTAGTTTGATAGTGTTCAACTTGTCTTGCGATGTTGCCATTGCATCTTAGAAAAATTGACCTTCCAAGGACCCCATTTGTTCCTGTGATATTGCATCAGATTCTCAACAGAATTGGCTTCACACTTGAAGAAATAGTTCTTGAAATTAATTTATATGTGAAATTTCTTAGATATACTAGTCTGTATTGGCCAAGTAACAAGGGAGAGATGGAGAGAGAATGTGTATGTTTGGGGGTGAGACAAAGAGACAAGGAAGGAGATATGGAGAGAAGGGGGGAGAGAAGGAGAGAGAGAGGAATACAGTAACATTGTTGGAGGGTGAAGAGAGAGAGAGAGAAAGATGTGGGAGAGAGAGGGAGAGAGAGGAAGAAAGAGAGACGACATGAGAGATTTGAGAGAGTGAGGGAAAGAGAGATGAAGTTGAAGGGGGGGAGTGATATGTATATGAAATATTGAGGATTATGTAAAATTCTGCAAGTGAATAGATTATGGTTTTTAACCTCTTATCAATTTCTTTAGCACATAAACATACTTTTAAAACTAATTTTTTGTGAAAATAATGAAGAAAGTAATACCATAACACTAAACACAAAAAAACAAATGATGAAGGAGTTCAACCCTATTGGGCGACATCTCCTTGTCCATCTTCCAATGGTTGGGTCTCTTTCATTATGCTTGAAAAAATGTGTTTACATCAAGTTGAAATCCTCAAATGGTTTAAACAATGTCTCTAATGGCTCTAGAATAGTCAAAAACCCCTGGTTGGGCTCTTTCTTCTTCAAAAATGGCTAAAATAAGAATGAGTTATGCTCCCCTGAAGTTATGCACTATCTATCCTACAAATCAAACCTTCTTACAATTCGTTCTACAATATCCGCCTTTCATGACAACATGGGGGGATAATTTCGCCTTGTGCTAGAGAGATTCCCTCTGCACCAAGTGCAAAATGTTGTCTCCTTAATTTTCATATGTTAGCCTTTATTTGGTTGATCGGGTGCTACGTTTCCTCTCCTTCGGCATCAATTTCAGCCTCGTCGTACCCTTTACCACCTGTGCTAACCATATCATTGAATTGTGACCTCTGCGACAATGTGAATGGTATAAAATTAACTGTCATAACCAAAACACTAGAATCAAACTGTAACATCAATTATTAACATTTTGTGCTGAGAGGTGTTCACGTGTTGTAGGAATTTACAGGGTAAGTTCCATAGATCATGAACAAAAAGTCACCGCTCACAAACATATCACTAATTAGTACACCAGTATAATCACGTGGTTAAAACCCTTAAAGAGGGAAACAATCCATGGCCTGAGCCAACACAGCCACTTGAGGAAAATTATTAATATAAAAAGAAAAGTTACATATGTTTCTCTCATAAACGGTTACCAGAAAAATGACCCTCCATGCTCGTTAAATAGATATCATGGACCAATCGGGTGTTAAGCCACGGATCAAGTGTCGTTAATACCGAGGTGAGAGATAACCGTCGGATCAATACAAATCGTGACCGTCGGATTATAAGTTACAAATGTACATGGTAAAGAAACACACTTTACCTAACTCTACACTAGACTAAGTTATTCTTAACTATTTCCTATGTGTTGGAATATCCTAACATCCCCCCTTAAGAAAAACTTGGGATAGGATTGAATGATTTACAAAGGTGACACAAAAGGAGCCTATTTCCTATGTGTTGAAATATCCTAACATTCCCCCTTAAGAAAAAATTGGGATAGGATTGAAGGATTTACAAAAGTGAAACAATAGGAGAAGGAAGGAGGAATCAGAGGCTATCCCCCCTTAGTGACAACTTTCCTGAACTTCAAGCATGGATCGAAGATTGGTAAACTTTGATTATGTGAGAGCCTTCGTAAAGATATTGGATACTTGATCATTGGTTGGACAGTACTACACTTCAAGAACATGATCATGAATGAGATTTCTAATGAAGTGTATGTGGATTTCAATGTGTTTCATACGCTGATGCTGAACTGGATATTTACATAGCTAAATGGCATTCTAATTATCACACAAAAGTGTAGTTGGATGCTGCTGATGAAAACCAAATTCAGACAGAATCTGACGAAGCCACATGGCTTCCTTGCTCGCTTCAACTGGACCACAATACTCTGCTTCTGCTGAATAAAGAGAGATGACACTTTGTTTCTTACAAGACCAAGTAATAGGTCTTGAACCAAGAATGAATACATATCTGGCAGTAGACTTTCAATCATCAAGGTCACAAGGCCAATCAGAATTAGTGAAACCAATAAAAAATGGAGATGCTCTTCCACTGTAATGAATCCCGAACTGAACTATACCTTAAATATATCGAAGTATTATTTTAGCTTCTTTCCAGTGACTTTCATGAGGTTGGTGCATAAACCGAGTGACAAGACCAATGGAAAAGGAAAGGTCAGGACGGGTGTGGGTTAGATACAGAAGTTTACCAACAAGTTTATGATATAAGGTAGCATCAACTTCAGGGGTAGTACAAGTGGCTAAAATATTGACTCCAGAATGAAAGGGAGGAGCAAGGAAAATTTTAAGGATGGAAAATTATTTTGAAGTTTAAAAAATTGGCGAATATCACTAGTCCCTAATATGAAAAATATAAAATGTTTACTGATGTATTTGTAAAATTATTCAAATTTATAATGGTATTATATATATTTTGAGTATAATTTTGACGATTTTTAAGGTAAAATAATTTTATATTGTAAAATTTGGGCGAATCATTTTTACCAAAAAATGGAAATTGGCGAATCTTTTTTTTGGAAAAACCATGGAAAATTAGCCCACCTGCGAATATTAGCCCCTAAAATTTTACATGGGGAGGAGGGGCTGGCTTACAGTCTTCCATGTGAAAGTGGTGTAGAAGATCACAAGCATACTTGGACTGAGAGAGGGTAATGCCTTCCTTGGATTGCAAGACTTGAATACCAAGGAAATAATGCAAGTGTCCTAATTCTGTCATTTCAAACTTCTTTTTGAGGCTAGACTTCACATGGTTTATATGGTTTGGATCACTACCAGTAAGGATAAGATCATCAACATAAATAGCAAGGATGGTGAAGGACTTACCCACTTTCTTGGTGTAGACAGTGTTGTCAGAATGACACCTAGAAAAGCCATTATCTAATAGAAATCTATCCATTTTGGCATACCAAGATTGAGGAGCTTGTTTGAGACCATAGAGAGACCTCCTAAGGCAAAAAATAAGGCTAGATTCATTTTGGATAAAGCCAGGGGGTTGTTCCATGTAGATTTCTTCATGTAAATCTCCATGTAAGAAGGAAGATTTAACATCCATCTGATGGACTTCCCATTTAAATTAGGCATCAAGGGAAAGAACAAGGCGGATATAATTCATTTTGGAAACAGGGGAGAAGGTTTTAGCATAGTCAATGCCTTCAACTTGTGAAAATCCTTTAGCAACAAGATGAGCATTATGTCTATCCACTTTTCCATCTGGTCCAAACTTTTTTTTTGTAAACCCATTTGCATCTGACAATTTTTCTTCCTTTTGGAAGAGAAAAAAAATCCCAAGTATCATTTTCCAATAAGGAATGATACTCTTCATTCATAACTTCATCCCAATTTGGATGACCGGAGGCTTCTTGAAAGGTTTCTGGATCAATTTTTTCTGGAACTTGAGCCAGTAAATAAGAAGCTATTTTTAACTAAGAACATGTATGTCGTCAATCAACAGGGTCACCTACAAAAGAGCCTACTGCATCCCGAGTAGAGCGGACCCATCATGGAAGTGGTGGAGTATAAGGAACAATTTCAAGAGGTGGAGGAGGATTTTCATCGTCGATGTCATCATCTGAACTAGAAGGAATGATATTAAAAATAGAAGAGAGAGAGAGAGGTGGCACATATGTTGAATCAGGCTCGCAGGCCAAAGGTGGCACACCCGTCGAACTAGGCTCACAGGCCGATATACTTTCTTCAAAATTTACATCTCTTATAATGATTATATTTTTGGATTTTGGTTGAAGAAGTCTATATCCTTTGACATCTTCAGAATATCCAAAAAAAATACATTTTTTACTCTTATGTTCTATGGCTTTATCTTTTTCATATGGAATATGGGCCCAAGCATCACTTCCAAAAACACGAAAATGACTTACATCTAGTTTGATTGAGCTCCAATTTTCTTCTAGAGTTAAATTCTTTAAAACGTTAGAAGAAAACATGGCTTTATTTTTGGCCATGTGATAAAAAGCTCCAGAATCAATGAGCCACTCATGAGAGTGAGAAGATGAAGACATATTTAATGCATAACTAGATCTTGAGGCTTGACAACCACAAGCAGAAAGTGCCATTCCTGAAGATGAAGGCAAAGAGTGCTCCAAATTGATGTTGTGCTTCTTCATTGCTGTTTCTAAGGCTTCCATCTTCTTAAAACATTTGGACTCTAAATGGCCATCCTAATTGCAAAAGTTGCAATGTCTATCTGTCTTCTTCCCTTTATTTTGATTTGCCTTATTATTTTGGTGATTTGATTTTTTAGTTTGCGGATGAAATTTCTTAGGGCCCTTGTTTGGTTTAGGACCATATTTTTTTGGATACTGCTTCTTGGGATTCTTTTGATATTATTGTTGTTGGGCTGCTAAGGCTTTCTTAGAAGCATTTCCAGAAGTGATAAGACCAAGGTGTAAGATTTTTTCTTGTTTTCTTATCAAATAATTGCAAAAGGTATCAAAAGAGGGGTTCTTAGAGGCGGTTCCTGAAGAAATGATGACTTCTCTAGTGGAATGGAAGGAAGAAAAAAATACAGAGTATGCAAGGTCAAGCATAGAAAGAATACAATAAATGAGGCTACCATCTTCCTTTTTGACCTTACAACCTTCTAAGAGAATTCTAATGCTCTTGAATTTGGAAAAAAAATCTTCCATGGAGGAGAAATTATTGGGGTCCAAAGTAAGCAACTCATTTTCAAGCTAGTGGGCCTTGATTTGATTTTGAATGCCAAAAATATTTTTTATGTTTTCCAGGGCTTCATCAGGGGTGTCAATGTTAAGGATATGAAATCGAAGATCTTGAGCAATGGACATTCCTATCAACCCTTGTGCTTGATCTTGTTTATTTTCCCATTTACCAGATTTATCATCATCGGAGGGTTTAGTTTCTTCTCCTGTGGCTATTCTATAAGGCCCTTTACTTCTAAGTATATCAACCATGTGAGGTAGACATTGGAAATAATTGGTGCTATTAAGAATAACTGGGCATGCACTTTCCATTTAAAAAAAAAAAACTGAACCTAAGAAAAGCTGACACTAACTACTACAATGGAAATATCTTGAAAAATTAAGCCGTTTAAAAAAAAACGACTCGAAAAATAGCTTTCGAATGAAGTTATGCCTTTCGAAAAATCTAAGTTGTAGATGTCGAATAGTTATGGGAACGGGATGAAGTGCGGCTTTTTAAAAAAAAATTCCACCCCTTTTAACAAAATTTTTTTTACAAAAGAAGCTTGAGAAGGAGACTTTAACATAAGACCTCTATTCTCATAAACTAACCCCTCACCAAGTGAGATAGTAAAAGGATCATGTTATTGTATGAAAGGAGGAAGGTTTTTTTTTTCCTGCATAAAAAAACACAAAAACCGAGCCAAAAAATAACAAAATGCAAAGCCTTATGGCAGAGTGTTAGATTTTCAATTAGCCTTACCGACAACTATAATTTTTTTCACTATTTCTGATTTCCCAAGATCACACAAAGACGCGGGCAAAGAGCATACGTAGAAAAAAAATCCCTTTTTCCTGTTTCTGATTTTCCAAGATCGCATGCAGCGCATAGAAAAGAGCATACACAGAGAAGATGGTATAGATCTAGGAAATAAATAAAACCTAAAACCCGAAAAATAAGAAAAAGAAACCGAAATAAGCAAAACTATTAACAAATATAACTGCAAAACAGATGCTTTATGCCTCCAGATCTAAACTATCATAACTTGGGCAACCGAAAACCTTTTTGCATGAAAAAAAAGGCATTCCTCATTGTAACAGACGCTCCAAACACAAATGAGTAGTTATCCAAGCCCAAAAAAGTTCATAAATATTATATCTACAAAATGGAATTTGCATGCAATCAAACCGGCTTCGAATTTTGATCAACAACGGATGTGACCCTCAAAATAACTGTGATACCATGTAGGAATTTATAGGTTAAGTTCTGTAGATCAGGAACCAAAGGTCACTGCTCACAAAAGGATCACAAATCAGTACACCAGTATAATCATGTGGTTAAAACCCTTAGAAAGGGAAACATTCCACGGCATGAGCCAACGCAGCCACTTCAGGCAGTTTATGAATATAAAAATAAAAGTTACATATGTTTCTCTCATAAAAGGTTATTGGAAAAATGACCCTCCATGCTCTTTAAATAGAGATAATGGACCAATCAGGTATCAAGCCACAGATCAAGTGTCGTTAATACCGAGGTGAGAGATAACCGTCAGATCACTACAAATCATGACCATCGGATTATAAGTTACAAATGTACATGGTAAAGAAACACAATTTACCTAACTCTACACTAGACTAAGTTATTCTTAACTATTTCCTATGTGTCAGAATATCCTAACGCGTGTGACACTTCAAAACCCCTGGTGCCTAACCCATCTTCCACCATAACTTGTGGCATCAATCCTTAAACTTGGCATGTGAACATCGTTCCAAGGATTAACCCCTCACAACAACTTTTGAAAAACACGATGCAAATAAATTTAACCATGGCAAAAATAATTGCATGTGACCACTTAACCCTCTAGCATTAACACTCGTTCCAAAGGCTTAAACAGTCACAAAAAATTTTGCACGAAATTTGGGTTCCATGGGTTATATATATGGTTTGGCTGAAATATATCCACCAATACATATGTGTTTCAAATTTTAGGTTATGTGGTATATATATGTGCTTTTCTATAAAATTTATTGCAACCAAAATTTTTTTTTAATAGCGATACAATTTTTCGGGGTTAGGGTTAGCTTTTAGCCCTAGTCTCTGGACTAGGGTTGGGGGTTAACCCCATTCCCCTCCCCCGATTCCAAAGAAAACTTTCAATAAATGTGGAGGGTTATAGTAGGTAAGAATTACTGCAATCAATATCATTAGAGAACTTTGGTGCTTGGTAGAGGTCTTGCACTTGAATCCGCGAAGGCCCACTCTAGCCTAAACCATAATTTTTCATGGCTACCACGAGGCCATGTGGTAGCCTCTGGTTGTCCCACATGGTCCTCTCTGGTTGGAACAACACACCATCTTGTAAAAAAATAAAAAACCCTGAAATTTGAGCCAATAGGATTGTGCCAAGATTTAAGAAGCCACTAGTCAAAGAAGTAGTGTCAACCTGCCATGTTATGGTCTAGTCAAGAGTATAGACTACTGATTGTGCACTTGTGTACAACCCAATTCAAAAAAATTGTTATTTCCTGAAATGAATAGAACGCAATATCACAAGCACCC
Organism: Pinus albicaulis; assembly: GCA_034641835.2. Lineage (NCBI taxonomy): Eukaryota > Viridiplantae > Streptophyta > Pinopsida > Pinales > Pinaceae > Pinus > Pinus albicaulis. Next base: position 883,664,875 of record CM076573.1, on the reverse strand, counting down.
GATGTCAGATTTGAGCGAAATGAGTTGTGACAGATTTAACACGACAATACATACACATTGGAGATGATTTCAATCCATTCTAAGAACTTTGAATTTGAAGCATAAAATTGATCCACCAGATCATTCCTCCCCACTGGAAGCTTTTGTACAACCAAAATCTCTTTATCCATCAACAAATAGATTACTGTATGACTCCCACACCGTTACAATCTCAATCCACTAAATTTTTCTTGAATTCAACACTTGGAGATTTTCATGAAAACACATCATTTTCCCTAATTTTGGATTACTTGTATTGCTATCATAAATAACATCTTACTACATTTTCTTACTATATGAAGAAGAGAAAACCACCCTTGAAGCAATAAACACATTTCCTTCTTAGTCATTAATCAAAGGAAACTTAAACAAACTCAAATTCTTCTCACCTTAAACATTGTCCACATGACGATGCTTAACATGTATAGCCTTGTGCTTGGAACAACTCTTGACCAAATGTGATCACCATTGCCATGCAACATCTCTTTTCACAGATAAAATATTATGAAACCTAGAAGAATAAATTTTGAAACAAATTTCCTCTTTGTCAAATTTCTTTTTCATTTTCTCTTTGACCTCTGCACTCTCTAACATTGGAATCTTGTTCACATCATTGTTCAATAATGATCCATGTTGCTGCAAATTTACCTAATCTTGTATAACTATTTTAGGAGGAAACATGTTTGAATCTTGAAACCTCTTTTCACAATTATTATCACCATCCATGAAACGAGATTTTACATTTCATTCATTTCCTTAAAAGGCCTCATTCACAACATTTTTTTCTTGAACATTAACAATGAAAAATTATGACTAGTATTAACAATTCTCTTCATTTGTCCAGCATTAATAAGAGACAAACTCATCTTATTAATATGTGCTCTAACAATGTACTCAATCCCATTCTTGAACAAGTGATACTTATTCTCATGGAAGTGAAATATTTCTCTCCTATAATAAATATATGAGATTCTTTCCTACATATATACTCTAGGAGACTGAAACCAAAATACATCTGTGAATTTGACCTCAACCTATAATTAATTTTTCTTCATTTTGACATGGAGTACCGCTAGAATTAGTAGTTTGACCTAGAGTGATTTTCATGAAAATGGAACATAATTTCCAGAACAGGAGTTTAATAAATTGCATCAAAGAGTAATTTGAAGGAAGAGAGAAACCAAGAATATAAGTTTTCATTTTTTTCTTAATAGTATCTAGCTACTTTATAGTCTAGAAAATAAATCTCTAGGAGTTAAGTGCAAGTATTTCTTGCAAGATTCCTTATCTACTGACATTACCCTAATTCCACTGCTGCCTTGGCATGACAGTCTGCTTTACATTCTTTTTTATGTTAACGTGAAGAAGGATATGTGTCCGAAGTTGTTGAGATTTTACTTTATTTCCCTAACCTTGGCTTGATGATTAATATTTCTTATCTGAAGGGTTCTTGCCAGCTATTCCATACTATCAGTTTGCTTTCTTCCATTAGCTTATTACCTTGAACGAGTTTATATTTGGAGCAAATTTTAGTGTTGTCCTGTAGATGCAGCCATCATAGTGACCCACTCTATCTTTGTTCTCTTTGTCTGCCCCATCAAAATAGTGCCCCACTCTATCTTTATTCTCTTTGGCTGCCCCATCAAAACTCCTGTGGGAAAATTTGAAAACTCCATCTTTGTTTTTTTTGGCTACCCCATGACAACTGCTATGGGAAAATTTGGAAAGCTTTAGTAATTCAGAATGGTTTTAGTATTTTAGCCTTTATTTCAAATTAAAGAAAATATATTCGTGGAATTTCTGGTAAATAAAATTAATTAAAATGCCCCTTAGGAGATGGAATGGAATGGTTTTGAGAGGAAGTTTTCAATTTTTTTTTATAATCTATAACCTATATTATCATTAAAGCACAAATTGAGTTAATTTGTTTTAATAGGTTATTTATTTGCAATGCTCTATTTTGATTTTTTTTCACTAGAATTTTTGTTCTTTGAAATTTCATAAATAGATAGGATTTTATCTTAATACCTATAATTGGTTTTTGGTTGAGCTCGTTATCTTCCTTTCTATAGAACTACTTTAGAAAAAAAAAATTTAACTTAAAAAATAAAATAAAAATGCTACAAGTTCCAAAAATTTAAACATGTATAGACACAATTCAAAAAGATATATTATCTCCTAAATGCTTTAATTATTGAGATCTAGATAGAATATGGATCAATATTAGTATGCTTGATTTGTGCAACGCTTAGTACATCAAATAATTATGAGTTCATTTTCTATGTATGTATAACTAAATACTTATTCACATATAAGTGCATGAACATATTTCGTATTTATGTATGAGGTTAATATATATATATATATATATATATATATTCTCAAATTTCATGGAAGATTTTTTTTACACAAAGATAAATAAATATGTTTACCGAGAGTTACCACCCACCATAATTTATGCACATATTTGCATAAATTTAGATAGGAGTAAGTCTGGAAGTATACAAATTTATTGAGGTTAGTGTTCACAAAAAAAAAATTATGCAAGTGGTCGAAAATGTAAGAATTATTGATGTTGTAATGAAAGAGAACCCAACTATCTGTCCAAATAGTTTGTAGTCTCCTATAGGGTTAATCCCCTATTAAAAGAATAAATTAAAAATAGATTATATATATATATATATATATATATATATATACACACACACACACAAATACTGAAGACATTTACACTAACCTCCCTCATTTTCATTTTTATTTTATTTTATGGCTACATGATTAACAAACTATCATGGGTACTATAAAATTTAATGTAGGATGTGTATATATATTAGCATATGTGTGTATGCATTGTGTAAAAATAAGTTATTCATATCTACATAGATAAAAGCCTCTAATGTACTATAGAGAGGTTTCATATCGAGCTCAATATTTCATTTGGCTAAAAAAACAGATCATTAACAAGGTTACCATCACCGCTGCTTCCTCAAAAAGAGGGCATCTCCTACACCTTCCCTGCTTCATCTTTATATGTTATCCCATGTGAGGTCGAATCGATTAGTTATAACCATGCGAGATAATCATCTTTTACATGGCCTCTATTTTCCAAATATGTTTCCACCACCAAGGAGACTCCCTTGCAGATCAGGGTCTGCACAATGTTCCATACCACAGTTTAACTAAGTGCCATGGATAGGATTGGCATGCGAAAGGAGAATTTCTTATTCCTCCCACAAATTTATTCTTTCCCTTTTCTATTGAGCTCTGAATAATATCTGTTTCTCCTATTCTTTCCTAATTGAGGCATGTGACCTAGATGCTGAGCCATTCTTGCTTCTGTGAGTGGTGAGCCATTGGAATGACTAGATATGATATGTACTTGAGGTTTCTTCTCCTATATTTTTTTAAGAAAACTTTGGGCGTTATAATTTTCCTCTTTTCCAATCCATTTATTCTCTGTAAATCTGATTGGATGCTCATTCCTGATCTTCCAACAGAGTGAGGAGTCGATGATGTGGAAGCTTCAATCAAATGATTCCAGAAATTTTATCCTCTTTTGACTTGCCTATTGGGTTACCTTAACCCATTCCTCTATTGATTTCACTGAAACATACTCATGAAATAAAATATTTTTCCAAATTCCTTTCTTCGTGAGTAATTTCGAAATTCCAATCCCCTTTACTAGGTAAGGCTTTGGAGAAATGAAAAATATGTTTTATTCCTAGCCCCCTATATCCTTTGGCTTTGAAGCAACCTCACATATAATAAGAGGTATTTCTACTAGCCCTTTATTTCCTCTCCGCATATACCTTAACATGATATGCCTCATTCCTATACGCCATATTCTAGTTTAGCACATATTTTACGAGAACTATCTTACGAGCCATTGAGATCCATATGTGAGTCCACTGCTCTATCTTGCCATTTAATTTTGACCATAAACATGTCCAATCCCTGTACCCATAATTTTCTAGCTTCAAATGAGAACACAAGCACGAGAGTTTAGGCTCAAAGTTCTACACAATCAAAGTGAGGAAACCAAGGATCGTTTTCCCTCGAGCTTGATTGAAAAGATTGAATCTGATGGAGAAAATTTTCAGGTTGACCTCCATTCCTATTGCCTCAAAAAAGAGGTTAAGGATTCCTCCAAGGTTTCTTTCCTCTACCACTATGCCATTCCCAAATAATTCTTCCACGAACAATAGGTTGGTCATGTTTGCTCGCTTGGGCACCTTGATTCCTATACTATTAATAGAGGAAAATTCAGCCTAAAAGTTCCCATGAGATTTTCAAGTAATTTCCATGCCATAATATGTAAACCAATCAAAATTATTTAAATTTAAAAAGAGGTACATGTAACTATTTTGGAGGGAAAATAAGAAAAACTTCTTTTTTTAAATGTATTTTTGGCTTATCTCCTTATAGGTTTACTAAAATTTCATATTTATAAACTCATTAAATGCGGAATTAAATTCCACATCCAACAAGTATCCATTATGCATATTTTTGAGAGAACCCACATTGATAAAAATTGCAGATACGTTAAAAATCATGTTAAAAAATGTTTTTTTAATGTATCTACAATTTGTATCAAGGTGGGTCTTCTCAAAAGTATGCATAATGGGTATATGTTGGATGTGGAATTTAATTTAGCATCTAATGAGTGTCTCAACTTGAAATTTGAGTAAACATATAAGGAGATAACCTGAAAATACAATTTAAATAAAAGTAGTTTTTTTTGTTTTCTCTACAAAATTCATAACTCTTATTTTCTTATTTTAACTATTATTTTATTATTTTTCCTTAGGAGGCCACTTTTAGGCTAAAATTTCCTCTAATACTTCTCCTCTTAACCTTTTCTTTATTAGCATATTAAGACCTTATACTACTAAGACCTGGGGGCGGGCAAGAAGGGACAAGTCAACCTTAGACCTCTCGAAGGGTGAATGAAGTCAATGGCTATTCCATTGATCCAACCCACATACACAACTGAAATGAAACGTGCTTCCATCAAAAAAATGAGTGAATGAGAGAATCATACTTGTAGAAGGGTTAGACATAGATACAACCAACTTATTTGATTGAACAATTTGGTGGGATGTGGGTGGGATCTACCTTAGCTATGAAATCTTTGTTGATCCTTAGTTTTGTTAGAAAATTAAATATTACAGAGCAATGAAACACATAAAAATATGCAGAAAATACAAGCACACAAAACACATAAAACCAAAGAGACACAGATATACGTGGTTCACCCAGTTTGGGCTACATCCACCCCGAACAACCAGTCCTTCCTTTCTATTATCCAGCAAAAATGAAGAGACAAAACCTACAGCAGATCCGCTGTAATATCCTTTGTTCTCTCTCACAGTCTCCCTCTCTATTTCTCGCTCCGAGAATACACTCATAATACACAGCCGCAATACAATGCCCTTATATATACAAGGGGATTACCTTCTAGGGCAGAAAACCCTAATCTAAACATAACTTCTACCATCAGATCATTTGCCTAATGAACGGCCTAGATTGACTAGAAATTACTATACTTTTACAAGGCAATTTTACATATATTTTTAGCTTTGAGGGCGCTACCCCCGAACCCCCGCCAGGGGGGGGGGCTCCGAAAAGCGCTGCTGCCCCCACCTGGACCCCCCACGGCAGTGATGAAATTTCAGGCAGCGTTGCCGCCCCTTTTAAGGTACAGGGGTCCAATGCTGTGATAAAAAGTAAACAAGATAATCAGGCTCCACACCCAACAATCTCCCACTTGGAGACTGATTGTAGCAACTCCATCGCTTCTTCATTTGCTGGACAATGACTCTTCTTTGGACCTGGCTGTTTCTCATCTTCATCATCATCCTTGAAGACCAATTGAAACTGAGCATGTTCTCAGTTTCTCCCTGGTTACAACTTTTGTTAGCAATATCCGCAGGATTCTAGCTAGTGTGTATATTTTCCGACCTTCAACTCTCCATCTTCCAATACCGATCGTATGAAATGGTACTTGAGATGTATGTGTTTAGTCCTGGAATGAAATGCCGAGTTCTTTGCAAGATGAATAGCACTTTGGCTATCACCGTATAGTGTGCCCATATCATGCTTCTTACCCAATTCATCCATAAACCTTTGTAACCAAATCATTTCTTTACTAGCCTCTCGTAGCAAAGCAACATACTCTGCTTCTCGTTGTTGAAAGTGCAACAACACTTTGGATTTTTTGAAACCCAATCGACAAATTGTTCCACCTACAAATGAAATACATATCCCGTAGTGCTCCTCCTATTATCTCTCGTCACTCGCCATATCTCGCATCAACATATCCCCCGTAGAGCAATGTTTGAACCACCAAAGCATAATGCTTGATTTGTGGTACCTCTCAAATATCCGAGAATCCATTTTACTCGCCATCCAATGTTCTTTTCCCCGGATTGTTCATATACCGCTACAACTCCCACTCGCATGTGCACATCGTGCCTTGTGCGTAGCCATTGCATAGATTAAGCTTCCAACTCGTTGATGCATATGGAACTTTAGACATATAATCCATGTCTTCTTGGGTCTTTGGGCACATCTCCTTACTAAGTTTGAAATGGCTAGCAAAAAGGTGTACTAATCTGGTTTTGCATTCTGCATATTAAATCTTTTTCAACACCTTTTCTATGTACTCATTCTCGAGACGTGTGTTAATTTGTGATTTTTTCCCGTCTCTAGTTATCCTCATACCAAGGATTTGTTTTGCAGCTCCCAAATCCTTCATTGCAAATGAATTTGCCAATTTTCTTTTAAGCACATTTATTTCCCCGCATGTTAGACCTCGCAACAAGCATGTCATCTACATACAATAACAAGTATAATATAGCCGCCATCATTTTGCCTTTTCAAATAAACACAATGATCGCAGTGACATCTAGTATAACCTTTTTCGTACATAAACTTGTCAAATTTTAGATACCACCGCCTTGGGGCTCGTTTTTAAGCCATACAAGCTCTTATTTAACTTTCACACCAATTTTTCTTTCCCTTTTACCTCATATCCTTCTCAAGTTGCCGCATGTATATCTCTTCCTCCAAATCTCCATGGAGAAATGTTGTCTTTACATCTAACTCGTTAAAGATGTAAATCTTCCGTCGCTACAAGACTTAAAACAGCTTCGATTGAATTCATTTTAACAACAGGAGAAAATATTTCATCAAAATCAATACCTTTCTTCTCGTGCAAATCCCTTCACCACAAGTCTAGCTTTGTACCTCTGTTTTTCCTCCATCTTCTTCCTTCACTCGTAAACCCATTTATTCCCGCAATGCAGCTTTACTGCAGCAACCCAACTAAGTCCCAAGTCCGGTTATGCATTAAGGAGTCCATCTCTTCTTCCATGGCTAGCTCCCACTTCTTCCCGCTTTCAACCTCGCATTGCTTCTTCATAACATTCGGGTTCACCGTAATCAGCCAACAATAAATAATATAATGAAGGAGAGTATCGTTCGTGGGGTCTACTTATGTCGGTAGATCTTCTAACACCACTTTCGTGTGTTTGAGGTGCTCGTCGTCGTTGTGGTGGTTTTTGCTACTCGTGGTTGTTGATTATTATTATTTTCGAGCACCTCTACTTTTTTCAGCTTATCTCATCAAGAACCGTGTATTCCTTGCTTTCTTTTTTCCTCGTTTCTTTTCTTGCAACTCGATTCTTATACAAGACCTTTTCATTGAATATTATGTCTCTCGCTCCCTAATGATTCTGTGATTTTCATAATCATATAAGCGATAACCAAAATCATTAGCACCATATCCAATAAAGGTACATTTCTTTGATTTTGCCTCAAGCTTTGTTCTGTTTTTCTTTATTAATATGGACAAAGGCCTCACAACCAAAAGGCTTTAAAAAGGAGTAGTTTACCTTTTTTACCTCGTCCATGCTTCCTCTAGAATACCACCATCCAAGGAACTTGAAGGCCCTCTCGTTTATTAGATAAACAACAAGTATCTACAAACGATCTCCGCCCAAAATTGTAAAGGCAATCCCGCATGCAATCTCATGCACCTTGCACGCTCCATGATTGTTCTGTTCATCCTTTCGACACACCATTTTCTTGTGGTGTTCTTGGAACCTGTCTTCTCTCTGCGAATTCCATGCTCCGAACAGCACCTATCAAACTCTTTGCTCGCAATACTCACCTCCATTATCCGATCCGAGACACTTCAACTTCTTTCATGTCTCAATCTCAACCAAAGCTTTCCATTTCTTGAAAGTATCAAATACATCGTATTTATTCGAATACAATAAATCCATGTTTTTCTAGTTGCATCGTCAATAAAAGTAACATAATAACGAGAGCCACCGAGAGATGATACCTAAGCAGGTCCCCATACATCCGTATGCACAAGCTCCAATTTTTTCGCTCTTCTTTTCTTTCCCCAACTACGAGAAATCCGACTCTCTTCTCGTTTTCCATAAATGCAATTCTCACGGAAAATCCAAATCAACATTCTTCAAACTCCGGCAACAAATTTCTTGAGTGGAGAATCTTCATTCCCTTCTCACTCATGTGTCCGAGCCTATGATGCCATAATGTCGCATCTACTCCTTTTGAAGTTAAAGCATTAACAGAGTTAGAAATAACATTGTATAAATACAATGTACCAACCTTTTCACCTTTTGCTATTACCAAGGCTCCTTTGGTGACCTTCCAAGTTTTATCCCGTGAAAGTTGTCACACAACCTTCACCGCCTAACCGCTCTGTTGAAATCAGATTTTTTCTTCGGATCCGGAACATGCCTTACCTCCTTTAGTAGCCATTGGTTTCCATTCTCGTTGTTTTACAAGAACTTTACCCATTCCAACAATTTTACAAAGTTTTATCATCACCCAAACGAACTTGTCCAAAATCTCCTTGAACATAGTCATGAAAATATTTCTTATCGGGTGTGGCATGGAATGAAGCCCCCGAATCTACAACCCAAGAATCGAGTAACATTTTCGAAAGAAAGAATCAAAGCATCTTGCAACACATCACCTGTCACATTTGCTTCATGATTGTTTTCTTGTTGTGTGTCTCCTTCTTTTCCCTTCCGAGATCTACGAGTCTTTCTTTAGGTGTCCTTTCTTTCCGCAATTCCAAAGCACACTATCCCCCGATCTAGACTTGGATCTCGCCTTTCCTTGATTTACTACGATATCCCGAGCTCTTTCCTCTTTCCATACTTCTTCCCCTAGACTCGCACTCAAAGCATTACCCGATGTCTCACCGGAGCTTTTTCCGTCGCATTTCCTCACTAAGGATAGCACCAACAACATCATCAAAATTTAAAGTAATAGATCCGAGACAGAGTTACTAATGGCCATTACTAAACCATTCCAACTCTCCGGCAATGAGCACAAGAATAACAGAGCTCTAACTTCATCATCAAAGTTTACCCCTACGTAACTTAGCATCGATCGGGTAATCGTATTAAAATTCATTTAAATGGTCTGCAACAGATCCACCTTCCAACATCTTCATATTAAATAGTCGTTTCATAAGAAATACCTTGTTTGAGGCCGAGGGATTTTCATATAGTTTCGCCAACGTCTGCATCAAACCCTCTGTTGTTGTTTCCTTCGAAATATTGAAGGCGACTGACGCCGCAAGACACAACCGTACTGTTCCGAGTGCCTTTCTATTGAGAATGTTCCATTCTGCGTCTGTCATGGTCGCCAGCTTCTTTGTTTTTCCGCTCAATGGTAGGTACAGATCTTTCTGATACAGATAATCTTCCATCTGCATCTTCCACAGCGCAAAGTTTTGGCCGTTAAATTTCTCGACCCTAAACTTACCATCGTCCGCCATTTCTCCCACTCGAACCAGGAACCCTTTTTTCCTGCGAGTTTATCAGCCAAATATACCTTCGGCTCTGATACCAGTTGTTAGAAAATTAAATATTACAGAGCAATGAAACACATAAAAATATGCGGAAAATACAAGCACACAAAACACATAAAACCAGAGAGACACAGATATACGTGGTTCACCCAGTTTGGGCTACATCCACCCCGAACAACCAGTCCTTCCTTTCTATTATCTAGCAAAAATGAAGAGACAAAACCTACAGCAGATCCACTGTAATATCCTTTGTTCTCTCTCACAGTCTCCCTCTCTATTTCTTGCTTCGAGAATACACTCATAATACACAGCCACAATACAATGCCCTTATATATACAAGGGGATTGCCTTCTAGGGCAGAAAACCCTAATCTAAACATAACTTCTACCGTCAGATCATTTGCCTAATGAACGGCCCAGATTGACTAGAAATTACTATACTTTTAGAAGGAAATTTTACATATATTTTTAGCTTCGGGGGCGTTGCCCCCGAACCCCCGCCAGGGGGGGGCTCCGAAAAGCGCCGCCGCCCCCCCTGGACCCCCCATGGCAACGATTAAATTTCAGGCGGCATTGCCGCCCCTTTTAAGGTACAGGGGTCCAATGCTGTGATACAAAGTAAACAAGATAATCAGGCTCCACACCCAACAAGTTTGATAGTGTGCAATAACTCTTGCGATGTTACCATTACATCGTGGATAGCTTGACCTTTCAAGGACCCCATTTGTTCCTATGAGATTGCTTTAAATTCTAGACATAATTGGCTTCAGTCTCTAAGAAATGGTTCTTGAAATTAGTTTATATATTAAATTTATTAGAGAACTTATTCTTTATTGGCTATGTAACAAGGGAGAGATGGAGAGAGAGTGTGTATATTTGGGGGTGAGACAAAGAGGCAAGGAAGGATATATGGAGAGAAGGGGAGAGAAGGAGAGAGAGAGGGATATAGTAACAATGTTGGAGGGTGAAGAGAGAGAGAGAGAGAGGTGGGAGAGAAAGGGAGAGAGAGGATGTGAGAGATTGGAGAGAGGGAGGGAAAGAGAGATGAAGTTAGAGAGGGAGAGTGATCTCTATATGAAAGCTTGAGAATTATGTCAAATTTTGCAAGTGAATAGATTATGGTTTTCAACCCCTTATGCCAATTTATTTAACACATAAACATACTCTTAAAACTTAGATTTTGCAAAAATAATGAATACAATTCTACCATAACAATAAACACAAAACAACAAGTGATGAAGGAGTTCACCCCTCCTGGGCTACATCTCCTGGTCCATCTTCCAATGGTTGGGTAACTTTCATTATGCTATAAAAAGTATGTTTACATCAAGTTACAATGCTTAAATGTCTTCAAAAATGTCTCTAATGTCTCTAGAACAGTAAAAAACCCCTGGTTGGGCTCTTTCTACTCCAAAAAAGGCTAAAATCAGAATGAGTTATGCTCCCCTGAAGTTATGCACTATCTATCCTATAAATCACACTTTCTTGCAATTCATTCTACAATATCCTCCTTTCATGACAACATGGGCTGATGATTTCACCCCGTTGCGATGATATTCCCACTGCACCGAGTGTAAAATCTTGCCTCCTTAATTTTCTTATGTCAGCATTTATCTCGTTAACTGGGTGCCACATTTCCTCTCCTTCAGCATCGATTTTGGGCTCGTCGTACCTTTCATGTCATTACTAACCATAGCATTCAAATTTTTCCTCCATGGAAATGTGAATGGTATAAACTTAACTATCGGAACCAAACCACCAGAACCAAATTGTAACATCAACTATTAACATTTTGTTCTTATAGGTGTTCACATGTGACACTTCAAAATAATTTTTTGTTCTCCAAAATGAAATGAACGAAATATCGTGATCATCCGATGTCAGATTTCAGCGAAATGAGTTGCGTCAGAATTAGGAAAATGAGATATACGTATTGTAGCTTGTTTTGATCCATTCTGAGAACTTTGAATTTCGAGCAGAAAATTGATCCATCAGATCATTCCTCCCCATTGGAAGCTTTTGGACCACAAAAATATCTTTATCCATCAACAAATAGATGAGGGTACAAAACCCACACCCTTTCAATCTCAACCAAGTGAATTTTTCTTGAATTCGACACTTTGAGATTTTCTTGAAAACACATCATTTTCCCAGATTCTGTAGTCCTTGTATTACTGTCATAGATAATGTCTTACTGTGATTTCCCAAAATATGTAGAATAGAAAAATTCCCTTGAATGAATAAACACATTCCCTCCTCGATCGTCAATCAAAGGAAAATTAAACAACCTCAAATTCTTCTCACCTTGAACATTGTCGACATGACGATGCTTAACATGTCTAGCCTTGCACTTGGATCAAATTTTGACCAAATGTGATCGACATCGCCATGCACCATCTCTTTTCAAAGATAAAATATCATGAAATCCATAAGAAAAAATTTTGAAACAAATTTCCTCTTTGTCAAACTTCTTTTTCACTTTATCTTTGAACTTTGCACTCTCTAACACTGGAATCTTGTTCACAAAATTGTTCAATAATGATGCATGCTGCTTCAAATTTACCTTGTCTTTCTTACCTACTTTAAGAGGAAACATGTTAGACTCCTAAAACATATTGTCACAATCATTAGCAACATCTATGAAACCAGATTTTACATTTGATTCATCTACTTAAAAGGCCTCATTCACGAAATCATTTTTCTTGAACATTAACAATGAAATATTTTGGCTAGCATTAACAATTCTCTTCATTTTTCCAACATTAATAAGAGGCAAACTCATCTTATTAATAGGCGCTCTAACAATGTACTTAATCCCATCCTTGAAAAAATGATACTTATTCTCATGGCAATGAAATATTTCTCTCCTATAATAAATATGTGGGCTTCATAAAACTTTACCACAAATATCAAGCCAAATTACATCAAGTTCAAATTCATCAAGAAAGTTTGCAGTGATTGCAAATATAAGAATGCACCTCCTTGTAACTTGTATTTTTTCATTCTCACATATCCAACCCAAAGGATATGGTCTAGGATGTGGAATGATCTCCAAATTTAACTTCTTGACAATGTCTTCTGAGGTAAGAGTTGCTTGCAAACCACTATCAAATAGTATGTCTATCTCGGTATGCTTTGAAATAACTCTAATATGCAAAATCTCAATTCTTGTTTCTCCATATTTAGTATCATTAATACAACTTGAATAACTATTACTTGCAATTTCCTTACCTTTCAATTTCATCATTTTGATCTTTGTTTCATCTCTGGAATCAGAACCTAAATCATGTTGTATTGCTGCAGTTGTCTTCACCTTCTCCTTGATTTTCAACTTCTTGTGTCTCATATCTAGATGAAGTTTCTTGCAATGATCTTCATCATGTCCATATTTGGAAAAGTGTTTGCATGTGATTATATCTCTCTCCCTCTTGATGGAAGCATTCTTCTTTACTTTTCCCTTGAACTTACCCTTTCATTTTTCTCCAGACTCAAAGGTGTTCTCACTTGTTTCATCTCAAACATGTTTCCATCTTGCCTCTAGATGTGTGGCCTATACACAAACTTCATCTAAAATTGTAGGGTTAAACATCAGAATTGTATGCCTTAAGTAACTATGCAAACCTCCAATGTATTTCAACAAAGTATCTTGTGATGTCAAATCTACACCCAATATTAGTGCTCTTCTTTTAAACTCCTGAGTATAGATTTGCACACTTTGTCCCTTTCCTTGCCTAAAGTTTTTCCTATCCATTACATTTTTCTGCATTTATGCTAATGGATAAAATTCTCTTCTAAATTTAGCAAAAAAATCATTTGAAGAGGTTAATACATTACCATGTTTCTTCATTTCCTCTTGAGTGTTGGATTCCCACCAAATAAGTGTTTCACCTTCCAACCTTAATGAAGTAAGTTGAGTATTGGTGTCATCATCCTTGATCCTTTGTATCTTCCAATACATTTCAATCTGATGAACCCAATTATATTTTCTCTTAGAATTTACCTCTCCATTATACATAGGAAATTAAAATCTTATGTCAAGTTTCAACTGTGGAGTTTTACCATGTCCCTTTGGAGAATGTGGAGGTGCTTGTGAAGGGATTGTTGTGCAAGATGATGATAGCGAAGATGGTGGTGAGGATGGAGGTGAAGAGAATGGTGGTGTCAAAGGTGGTTTGTAACCATTCCCTCCATTACCATTTGGAGTCTTGTCCCCATCTCCTCCATCTCCTTTTGAATACTTATCTCCCTTTGGAGGATTGGAGCTCTCACCTTGCAACCTTGTGTTTCTCTCCTCATATAGAAATTTCACCATTTATGTTATGTCAAAGAACACTTTTTTGAAATATTTCTCATCCTCTGACATATTTTCAGGCTCTCCTTCAAGAGACATGCTTGCTGAAGCTTCAAGTACAATTTGAGGTGAAATTTGTGGTGGAGATTGTGGCAAATTAGCTCTCCTTATCCTTGACCTAACTTGAGGAATTGCAACCACAAGATTTCCTTTTCCTCTCTTGAGATTCAACTTTGTAAGCATAAGAAACATTTCAAAAAAAATTGAACCATCAAAAAAAAAAAAGAACCAAAGCTTTGATACTAAACTAATCAGTATATGGAAGCTTGAGGATTATGCCAAATTTTGCAAGTGAATAGATTAGGGTTTTTAACCTCTTATGTCAGTTTGTTTAAAACATAAACATACTTTTAAAACTCGTTTTTTGTAGAAATAATTAATACAATAATACCACAACAGTAAACACAAAATTTCAAGTGATGAAGGAGTTCATCCCTCTTGGGCTACATCTCCTCGACCAACTTCCAATGGTTGGGCCTCTTTCATAATGCTAAAAAACATGTTTTTACATCAATATAGAATACTTAAATGGATTAAAAAATGTCTCCAATGGCTCCATAATAGTAAAAAACCCCTAGCTAGGCCCTTTCTGCTTCAAAAACTGCAAAAAAATGAATGAGTTATTCTCCCCTTTTAGTTTTGCACTATATTTCCTACAAATCACACCTTCCTGCAATTTGTTTTAGAAAATCTGACTTTTGCGGCAATGTGGGGTGACAACGCCAACAGTTTCACCCTCCCCCAATGAGATTCCCACCACATCGGGTGAAAAATGTCGCCTCCTTAATTTTCCTATGCCAGCCTTTATCTAGTTAATCACACATCTCCTCCAATGTCGATTTAGGCCTCGTCATACCATTTCCCATTGATGCTAACTACGACATTGAGCTGTGATATCCATGGCAATGTGAATCATATAAAAATATTCGTCAGAACCAGACCACTAGAACGAAACTGTTACATCAATTCTTAACATTTTTTGTAGAGAGGTGTTTACATGTGATAGTTCAAAACTGTCAATGCCTAGCTCATCTGCCACCATAACCTGTGGCATCAAACCTTAACCTTGGCATGTGAACATCGTTCCAAGGCCCTTAACCTACCATGCTAAATGTTGACTAACCCATTGTAAATAACTTAAATGGTGGCAATAAAATTCACATATGACCACTTAACCTACCAAAGTTAACACTCATTCAAAAGGATTAAAATGTCGTGGAACCTATTGCACAAACTTTGGGTTTCATGGGTTATATATATGGTTTGGTTGAAATATATCCACCAATACGTATGTGTTAAAACTTTAGGTTATCTGGTATATATTGGTGGTTCTCTTCGCCATATATTGCAACCAAAAACTTTGGTTAATGATTATATAATGTTTCAGGGTTGGGGTTAGCCCACACCCCTGGTCTGTGGCCCGGGGTTGGTGTTTAACCATGGTCCCCTCCCCCAATACCAAAGAAATTAAAATTTAAATATATGTGGAGAGTTATAGTAGTTAAGAACTACTGCAACCAATATGGTTGGAGACCTTTAGTGCTTGGTGGGTTTCTCGCGCTTGAATCCCTAGAGGCCCACTTTGGCCTAAACCATAATTTTACATGGCCACTAAGAGACCACGTGGTAGCCTTTGGTTGGGCCACATGGTCCTCTCTTATTGGAACAACACACCATACTGTAAACCAATCAAAAACCATGAAATTAGAGCCAATAGTATTGTCCCAAGTGTCAAGCAGCCACTGGTCATAGGAGAACATTCAACCTGCCATGTCCTGGTTCAGTTAGCAGTATGGACTGCTAATTGTGCATCTATGTATAACCAAATCCAAAAAAAAAAATTCTTCCCAAAACAAACAGAATGCGATATCGAGAGCATCCAATTTCATATTTAATCAAAACAAGTTGCACCAGATTCAAGATGACTAGATATACAAATTGGTGCTGGTTTCAAGCCATTCTGAGAACTTTGAATTTTATTCATAAAATTGATTTACCAGATCAGAGAGAGAGGGGGGTAAGAATAAATACATTGAGAGATAAAGGTGGAGGGATAGAGAGAGGGAATGATTTGGAATATGGAGAGAGAGGGAGAAAGGAGATTATCTAGGTGGATATTGGTGGCCACCGGAATATTCCACTTTGGTCCTCACCATTGTTTCTTTTAGCTTTTCAGTTTCCTTAATTGTAGCAAAATTTACTATTTTCGAGGCCCTAAATGACATTTTTTTGGTATCAAACCTCCAACAACTGTGAGTCCATACAATAGTTTTAGTCCTCGAGTAGATATTTCTAATGATGTATCATATGCATCAAATGGAGATAGTATGCCAATTACAACCCTAGGAAATTGATGTAAAAATTTACCCTAACGGGGCCCATATTCTGGCGTTTCATCTCCTAAGGTTACGTTTTTGGATGTTTAGAATTTTCTATTGTTTCTCAATAATATATAGGCCTTCGAGCCTCATTCTAACATAGAGTTTAGAGGCCTGTAGCTACCACATCTCTTCTCAGAGATAAGCTGCCAGCACCCTAGCTATTTTATTTGCATAAGAACAACACCATGAAGCTGAGGAAGGACACAGGAAAGTGGTGTGAGTTCCATAATAGCTCCACTCACAATACATGTTGAAAATGCAACAAGATGATGGAGCTTAGTGAAAAGAAGTCGCCTTCACTAAGTGGGCTCGTAGGCTATTTTTGGCGCAAAGTCTATTTTTAGATGATGTCTATTTTTAGACATATGGATCATGGTCTATGAGTTGTAGGATGCTATTTGTGGATGGTTGGTCATGCTGGTAAAATAGATGGACCTCTATTTTTAGATATTGGGCAAAGTCTATTTTTAGACTGCCAGTCTAAAAATAGATCAGTCAAATATTATTAGCCCTTAATAATATTTGGACTATAAACATTATCTTATCCTCTTGGAGCACTTCAGTTTGATGCTTGGATGTGGCACATGCAGCTGACAGAAGGAATTACGCTTTTCCTAAGGGTTAGTTGAGCTATTGCATGGTTGACTTCAGTTAGAACTCATGTGGCAGAGTTTGGTGGAGTTGATGAGACAGTTGGTGGAGTTGTGTTCGGTTTAACTTGGTTGAACTAGTTGTATTTAGTCTAACTGATAAATACACTAGTGATGAGTGGTGTGAATTAATTATTAATTAATTCACTAATTATTAACTCATAAATCAACTAAATAATACATCAGTTAACTGCAATGCATGGACAGTTAAGTGGAGACCAGTGTTAGAGGTGGGTGAAAGGGTGAGTCTACTATCAGTTGTGACTATAGCTGTGCATGAGATTTGCACACACATTGATTGAGATTTCCAATGAGGATTGCGCAGTACAAGCCAAGGGGATTCGAACTTGGATCTATTCATTCTTCATCTTGGATTGCGCAGTAGAGGCAGGCAGACAGGTGGAGCAGATTGGAGCATGTGATATGTATGATCTGAGCTTGTTTTGTGTGTAGCATGTGAGATAGTGTTGAGAGCTTGTGAGGAGCTTTGTGCTATGTATTGTTACATGTTCTCTATCATTATAATATACAGATAGTTGGGGGTTTTCAGCTGTAAGCTTTCCCCATTACATATTGTGTTATATGTGTGCTTGATTATGTTTTAATGTGCGCATGCGACTGCTTCTATTTCCGCAAATTGATGATCAATTGTAGAAGAGGTTATGTATTATGCATGAAGCTTAAATAGTGTGTAATCAGGATAATCTCGGTGAATAATTCAGCTATTATTCAAATTTCTACATGGTATTAGAGCGAAATTGATCATCAGATCTATTACAGTGATTACAATTTATTTCGGTAGACAGAGTCTGTAAGCGGGCCAGGTAGCCTCTAGATCCATCCTTTCTCTAAAAGGTGATAGATCCATTAAATGCTCCTACAGTCAATCTTTGTGCTAGAAATACTTTGTTCTCACAGATCAGAAGCAGTTGAGTTTTGAGCTGGTGGAATTTGAATTTGCAGTAGTGTTTTCTTGGTGCTGAAGTCAAAATGTCTTTCAACGGATTGCGATTGGAGTATGCTCTTGAAGGCAGCTCAAATTATATTGCATGGAGAGATAGGATGGATGCAGTGTTAGATGAAAATGGGTTGAAGGATTTCATAGATGCTGAAGTCCCAAAGCCTACTGATGCTGCTCAAGTTGAGGCTTGGAAAAAGAAGACAACAAAATGTCGAAGGATTTTGTTGGAGGGCGTGAGGGATCAGATTGTATCCAGCCTGCATGGAAAATCTTCTCCATACTTGATGTGGAAAGCATTGACATATTTATTCCAAAGCAAGAGCGACCAGAGGAAGTTGGCGCTCAAGGATAAACTCAGACACATAAAGATGGAGAAAGGCGACAGTATGCCCAAGTACCTCACGAAGTTCATCCAATGCAGGGATGAGCTGGGAAGTGTGGGGGTAGCTGTAGATGATGAGGAATTGGTGAGCTTGGCTCTCCTTGGTCTTCCGAAGAGTTGGCATGCCTATCAGTATTCTGTCAATGGTCGGGAGAAATTGCCAGGATGGGAGCACCTTTGGTCGGATCTTGTGCAAGAGGAGATAAGGCGGAGTACCAGGGACAGATCTTCATCAAAGGAATCTGATGAAGAAAATTGCGCTTTGGCTGCCAAAGCAAAGAAGGAGAAGAGCAAGAAAGCTTCTCATTATGGTGTGAAAGGTGAGAAGCAAGACATGTCCAAGGTGAAGTGCTTTCACTGTCACCAACACGGACATTATGCCACAAATTGTCCGCAGAAGAAGAAAAATAAGCAGGCTGCTAGATCTACGATCGGAGAGGCCTTAGCCTTGCGGTTTGAGTCTGGATTTTTCACGATCACATGCTTGGTATCAAGTTTGATGGGTTTATTTTGGTTCTTGGATTGTGGTGCGTCTTTTCACATGATAGGAGATCGAGATTTGTTTTCCGATCCGGATGAGAAAGATCTTGGAGTGCACATCGAGATGGGCGATGATGGTAGATACGGTGCGACCGGTATCGGTACCATTTCCTTTGAGAGGGAGTCTATAAACCCTTCGTATTGAAGGAAGTGATGCATGTTCCGGGATTGAAGAAGAATCTTATCTCTGTGGCGATGTTAGAAGACAAAGGATATGATGTTGTCTTCAGCAAGGGAAAGGCTTTCTGCGCGATGAAGACAAGCTGGAGAAATCTAGAATATAGGATTTCGAGTCAAGAACATTTATCAATTACAAGTAGATGGTTGCGCGAGCAATGGCATGCAAGGCGAGAAGGAGTGGTGAGTCGGGATGATGGCGAGCTGTGGCATCGGAGATTGGGCCACCTTCACCATGGAGCTTTGAAGATATCGCAGCAGATTTCTACTGGGCTTCCTAAGGGCACTCTTGCGCGATCGGATCGAGTGCAAGGGGTGTACCTTGGGAAAATATGTGAAAGCCACCTTTCACGAGAAGGATAGTCGTGCCACGACGATCCTTGAGAGAATTCACACGGACATGTGTGGACCTTTCTCGGTAGCTTCGACGAGCAAAGCACGGGTACTATGTGATCTTTGTTGATGATTATTCTCGGAAGTCTTTGGGATCTTCTTCATGCGAGAAGAAGAGAGACATACTCAAAGTTCTGTGAGTTCAAGGTGCTAGTGGAGAAGGAATCGGCGAAGCATGTGAAGGCTCTTAGGAGCAACAATGGTGGTGAATTCATCTCCGGCAAATTCAAGAACTTTTGCAGCGCGAAGGGATTCAAAGAGAGCTCATAGCACCTCATAACCCACGGCAGAATGGAGTTGCCGAGTGGAAGAACGAGAATGATCGTGGGTACTGCACGAGCAATGTTGCATGATCAAGGCCTACCCATTCACTTGTGGGAAGAGGCATGCAATCTGCGAGTATATGTGCAGAACCATTGTCCTCACAAGATACTTGGCATGAGTACACCCGAGGAGGCGTTTTCTTGTAAGAGGCACGATATTTCCCATTTGAGGATTTTTTGGTTCACCAGTTTACATTCATGTGACAAAGGATGCCGGGGAAGAAGCTGAAGCCGACCGTAGAGGTTGGGATATTTGTGGGGTACACTAATACGCCCCACAACTATCGTGTGTATTTTCCGGACAGTCGCAAGGCCGTTGTGCGACGGGATATCAAATTTCGGGAGGAGAAAGCCATGAAGTGTTTGCTTGAGAGGGAGCCACACTTGCATGCGGATGAGGAGCTATTAGTTCGTAAGGATGAGCTTCGGGGATGTGGATCAGCCACAAGAGGAAGTTCATGGAGTGGAAGAGACCACTCATGCGGCGCCAACCATCGAGAGGGGCGGAAGCGAACTATAGAAGCTTAGCGACCGGCTCAAGATGCGAGAGAAGGTTGTAGGACCACCTACGACACAGCGCGGACGAGAGAAAGTCATCGGACCCGAGTACACTAGATACATGGCTCTTGTGAGAAAATGTGTCATGATAGAGCCACCCTCTTTCGAGGAAGTTGTGGAGGACCCCTCTTGGGTAGATGCCATGGTGGAAGAGTATGATTCGATTGTCGGAAATAGTGCATGGGAGATAGTCCCAAGACCGGAGGGGAAATCAGTGGTGGGTTCCGGATGGATCTACAAAGTGAAGCAAGCGGGTCGACGAGAGTGTGGAGAAGTACAAGGAAAGATTTGTTGCTCGAGGCTTCTCACGGATAGAGGGGATCGATTATGAGGAGACCTTTGCACCTATCGCAAGGTATTCTTCCATACGGATGATCCTAGCTCTCTCAAAGCACGGATGGGGGTGGCACATTCATCATATGGATGTGAAGAGCTGCGTTCCTCAATGGAGTCATTGAGGAGGAGGTGTACATAGAGTAGCCCGAAGGTTTCGAGATCTTCGACGGCGAGTCACATGTGTGCGAGCTCAAGAGAGCGTTGTATGGGTTGAAACAAGCACCTCGTGCTTGGTACACACGGATAGACGAGTTATTTCACCGGACTTGGATTCTCCAAAAGTGAGGCGGATCCTAACCTATACGAGATTGTGGTGGAGGGTAAGTTGCTGATCATTATACTTTATGTAGATGATTTGATTTTGACGGGTGATGAGCTATTGATACTTTCATGCAAGGAGGATCCTTCTAGAGATTTTGAGATGAAGGACTTGGGCCTCCTTCATTATTTCATGGGATTGGAAATTTGGCAGCGCAGTGATGGAATATTTGTTTCTCGGGGTAAGTATGCTCGGGAAATACTGGGAGAAGTTCAACATGCATGGTTGCAAGCCTTTGTTGATACTCCTCTTCCGGTGGTTGGAGGAAGGAGGATGCTACTTCAACGGAGGTAGTGGATGCCATCGTTTATCGACGATTGGTGGGGTCGCTTATGTATCTAGTCAATACACGACCCGATATATGCTATGTTGTTAACTAGCTTTCACAAGCTATGGTTAAGCCTACCAAGATCTTCTAGAAAGTAGGCAAGTATGTATTGTGTTATCTCAAAGGCACATCGGGATATGGATTGTGGTACGGACGAGGGAGGATGAGGTGAAGCCGTGTGGCTTCACGGATGCAAAGTGGGCAGGGGAGCCCAACGGACGGAAAAAAGCACATCCGGAGGGATCTTTAGTATTGGGTCGACAACGGTTTCTTGGTACAGCGAGGGAAGCAAAGATCCGTGGCACTCATTTCAGCGAGGCCGAGTACATGGCAACGAGTTTGGGCTGCATGCGAGGCTATATGGATGAGGAAGATCTTGGTCGGGTTGATCGGGTCACACTTGGAGCCTCATCGTAATTTATTGTGATAACCGAGTTCCATTAAACTCTCAGCTAATCCGAGTATTTCATGATAGATCCAAACACATTGACATCGGGTACGATCATATCGAGAGATTGTGTGCGACGGAGAATCATGTTACTTTCATACATTCCCACGGAGGATCAAGATGTCGATATCTTGACGAAGGCGCTCACCAAGAGAAAATTCGAATACCACGAGAGGTAGGATAGGGGGTTGTAGATAATCCATATCTTGTTGAGAGGGAGTGTTGAAAATGCAACAAGATGATGGAGCTTAGTGAAAAGAAGTCGCCTTCACTAAGTGGGCCCGCAAGCTATTTTTTGGCGCAAAGTCTATTTTTAGACTATGTCTATTTTTTAGACATATGGATCATGGTCTATGAGTTGCGGGATGATATTTGTGGATGTTTTTTTCATGTTGGTAAAAATAGATGGACCTCTATTTTTAGATATTGGGCAAAGTCTATTTTTTAGGCGCCGAGTCTAAAAATAGATCGATCAAATATTATTAGCCCTTAATAATATTTGGACTATAAACATTATCTTATCCTCTTGGAGCACTTCGAGTTTGATGCTTGGATGTGGCACATGTAGGCTGACGGAAGGAATTACACTTTTCCCTAAGGGTTAGTTGAGCTATTGCATGGTTGACTTCGATTTATAACTCATGTGGCGAGTTTGGTGGAGTTGATGAGAGCAGTTGGTGGAGTTGTGTTCGGTTTAACTTAGTTGAACTAGTTGTATTTAGTCTAGCGATAAATACACTAGTGATGAGTGGTGTGAATTAATTATTAATTAATTCACTAGTTATTAACTCATAAATAAACTAAATAATACATCGATTAACCGCAATGCATGGACAGGGGTTCGGTGGAGACCGAGTGTTAGAGGTGGGTGAAAGGGTGAGTCTACTATCGGTTGTGACTATAGTCTGTGCATGAGATTTGCACACACATTGATTGAGATTGCCAATGAGGATTGCGCAGTACAAGTCGATGGGATTTGAACTTGGGATCTCATCATTCTTCATCTTGGATTGCGCAGTAGAGGCACGCAGATAGGTGGAAGAGATTTGAACTTGTGACTTGTTCATATCTGAGCTAGTTTGTGTGTAGCATGTGAGATAGTGCTGAGAGCTGTGAGGAGCTTTGTGCTATGTATTGTTACATGTTATCTATCATTATAATATATAGATAGTTGGGGGTTTTTAGCTGTAAGCTTTCCCCATTACATACTGTGTTATATGTGTGCTTGATTATGTTTTAATGTGCGCATGCGACTGCTTCTATTTCCGCAAATTGATGATCAATTGTAGAAGAGGTTATGTATTATGCATGAAGCTTAAATAGTGTGTAATCAGGATAATTTCGGTGAATAATTCAGCTATTATTCAAATTTCTACAATAGAAGTGAGTGTTAGGCCAAGAAATCATTGGTGGCCAAGATGAAGGCTTCTGAATTAGATGCATGCTTCGAAAATGTATCAGAACCCTATAAGGGGAATGACAAAGGGAAGCAGATTATCGATGTGGAGCCTAGCACCACTATTCCCACCACGAAGATCAAAAAGGAAGAAATAGAAGATCCAGAGGAGGAGGAGTGTCTCTTCCACTCCAAAATGTGGGTAAACGGTTCCCCACTATGGTTCATTGTCGACAGTGGGAGTAGAAAGAACCTCATTTCAGTAAAGGTCATGAAGTGGTTGGACTTGCCGACCACAGCACACCCATAATCATACACCATTAGGTGGCTTCACCAAGGATGGGATCTCCATGTCAGGCAGCAGTGATGCCTTCCCTACAACATGAAGCCCTTCACTGATGAGGTATTATGTGACATTGTTCCTCTTGACGTTTGTGATGTATTATTAGGCCAACCATAATTGTGGAAGAGACATGATGTGTATGAGTCCCAACCTCGATGTTATTGGTACTTTAGGAAATAAGTTGTACATGATACCATAGGTACCACTGCGTGCCACTATCTCTTTGTCTATTGCAAAATAATGCAGTAAGCTCATCTCCAAAACGGGGAATGTTTTTTTCCTAATGATCTTCCCTCAGGGAAAGAAGAAGATTATGGCTACGACCTTCAGACAGGGCTCCTATGCATGACAACAACAAATGGACAACGTCGTGGAGGAGTACTTGTACATATTCACCTCACCCACAGGTGTGCCTCTGCACTGTCAAGTCAAATACCCCATTGATATGACTCGAGATGTGCCACTGCCCAATGTACCAATCTAGCAGTGCTTTGCTATGGAGAAAAATGAAATCAAGAGGAAAATTCAGGAGATACTATAGAAAGGTCACATCCGACCAATTTCATCACCCTGTGGCAACCCGATTGTTTTGGTGCATTTGAAGGATGGGATTTGGAGACTCTGTATTCACTATCAGGCACTGAACAAGATCATTGTTCGAAATAGGTACTCAATCCCACGGATTAATGACCTTATGGACAAAATCAAAGCGGAAAAATATTTTACGAATATCGACTTGAAGTCTTGGTATCACCAGGTACCAATCAAACTATCCGATGTGTGGAGAACTGCTATCAAATCCAGAGGGCCTGTTTGAATGGTTGGTCATGCCTTTCGGTTTAAAAAATGCTCCCGCACCCTCCATGAGGCTAATGGAAGACATCTTATGACCATTCACCAACTAATTTATAGTAGTGTACTTGGATGACATCCTAATCTTTAGCCAAACTTGGGAAGAGCACCTCTACCAGATCCGACAGTTCCTCCAAACACTACGGAAACACAAGTTTTGTGTCAATTTGGAGTGGTGCATGTGGATCCAACCAAGATCTGAGTCATTCGAGATTGGACAGCCCCAACCACTCTAACAGAGCTTCACAAATTTTTGGGTCTTGCTAATTTCTACCATAGGTTCGTGTTGGGATTCTCTCATATCACTTGGCCCTTGAGTCAAGTCACCAAGTGAGGAGCGAAAGAAAATTTATTTTGGTCAGAACCTTGATAAAAAGGCATTACTAGAACTGAAACATCACCTCTCGTGTGCCCCAATGCTCACATTACCATACTTGCAACAACCATCTGAGATCGAGACAGATGCCTCTGATTATGCTATTGGGGAAATTCTTACTCAACATGGGCATTCAGTGGCATAGAAGAGTGAGACACTATCTGACACAGTCTGAATGTATCTCACTTATGATAAAGATATGTATTCCATTGTGGAGGGTTGACACCAATGGAAGCATTACATTTTGGGTAAGGAAACAATCATCCACATAGACCACTGACCCCTGTAGTTCATAGAGACATAAGGGAAGTTGCAAAACAGTCGCCATCAGAAGTGATTCACATATCTGCAACAGTTTCATTTGAACATCAGTTACAAGAAGGGAAGCACCAATAATTTTTCATATTCCTCAACCAACCAGTGATCGTGGCGATAATGACCATGCTCAACTGTTATGGGCATGAAACTTCTGATTGGCCGCTTCTCTAAAAGAGTGATCCAGAATTCGATCACACATAAAAGATGCTCTTGGAAAGTGACCAAGTGCCAAGTTTTCACCTCCAGGATGCACTACTATGTCACCTGGGACACCTTTGTGTTCCTTCAAGTGAGCGTGCCAAGATGATTTGGGAAGTGCACTACATTTGGGTCGCTGGGCATTTTGGGGTCGAGAAAATAGTGGTAGTATTGAAAAATTATTTCTATTGGCCAAACCTTCAAGAGGATGTCGGAAACTACATTAGATATCGCACTACCTACGCCATTTCCAAACCAACCATAAAGAAGCAAGGCCTATATACTCTCCTACCTACCCCTAGTCAACTGTGGGAATCCATCTCCATGGATTACATGTTGGGCCTTCCTTCTAATAAGCATGGCAATGACTGTTTGTTCATGGTTGTCGATAGATTATCTGTTAGGTAAACTTGACTCGAGATAGAATCAATGTTGACTAGGGTAAATAGTAGTGGTCTTGGGGCACATGGTATTGTGCATCCATATTTTTTAGCCCATGGTATTGCATGTAATGGAGCCTATAAAAGGTTGGGAATACTTTATTGTAATGTAGGCCTAGAGGTGAGTAGTGAAGGCTCACTTGGCCAGATTGGCCAGGGTTTTGGCCAATGGTTAATGAAATTTCACTGGTTGGGTTTTTCCCTAGATTTGGGGTTTTCCTAGATAAACATATGTTTTTATGTTAATGATTTTTTGCTGACTCTTTATGTTTATTTCTCTCGGTAGATTTTTAATTATTTCTGCAGTAAATTATAACAAATGATATCGAAGCCAAATATTGATTTCATAAGGACGTGTCTGTTGTCAAGGGTTTATTTGACTGCAGAATCTGTGCACATTTTTTCGGCACAAGGGGATTGATGGTGTGGTAAGTGTAGCATACCACATAAATGTAGATTTGTGCTTGAGTGATCAACTGCAATAGAATGGTTTGATCAGGAAGCAAAAGGAAGCTTGGTTGGTGATGGTTGATGCAGAGGGCACAACTACTGATCCTCCAGAGAAAATGGCTATGAATCCTCATTTGGCCTTTTTTCAAATCAGAGGAAACTAGATCAGAGGCTCTGGAACATGAATGAATGAACAAGATCATGGTGAAGATTGCATGGGAATACTGGAAATAATGGCCTGCATTCTCATGCTCCATGCTGATGGTCTTCGTTTTCCTGAGCCACATGAGCTCGAAGTTATTTTTTCTTGCAGATCCGCCGATAACTAACCAGGTGGCTCTAAATGGCCACGAATCTTGCAGAATTTCAGGAAAGGGGAATGGCTCCCCAACTGCCACACATTCTTGTGAAGGTAGAAAGATTTACACGTACGATTTGCCTACAAAGTTCAATTCGTAGTTGCTGCGCAATTGTAGCGGAAAATTAGTTTCATGGCTCGATTTCTACCAGTACATTGAGAATGAGGGCTTCGGGACTGAGATTAGGAACTAGACAGAATGGTATGCCACAGGTCTATACATGTTGGACATTGTATTCCATAGCTGGGTCAAGAAATACTAGTGCCTTGTCTCTGATCCTAGCCTAGAAGATGTTTTCTACATACCATACTACATATGCCTGGATGCTTTGCATTATCTTTACGATAATGAACGAGAGTAGGCCTATGACCATGGGGCGGAGTTGGTTTCTTGGCTGGATGGTAAAGCAACCTAGATTTGGAATAAAAGAGGCGGTAAAGATCATTCTATGGTGACCAGCAGAACCGCCTGGAACTTGAGCAAGCCTACCATGGCCAAAGGAGTTACCTGGGGTACGAGTATTTTGTATTTTCCAGACATGGCGAATGTCACAATGCTTTTGGTGGAGAGCTGAACGTGGATCGACAGAGAACAGGTCGTTCCTTATCTGACTTCTTTTCATCCATTGGGGGAATCGACCAGGCCAATTACATAGTCGTGAGGAACCATATACTAGCACTGTGGCGTGATAATGTGAATGTCTGGATTCACAGGGATCATGCCATGGAATCCATGTGGAGTAGGCATAAGAGCCTGGTGATGTCTTCTTACAGTATTTTCGCACGGGTATATAAATTTTGGGGTTGCTATGGCGATCAAAGGGGTTATGCTGCCGGAGGCAATGAAGGCGAATGTGGAGCACCACAGATAGGAAGATCATTTCTCTTATAATCATGTTGGCATTGTTGTGATCATGCTGGCCTCATGGTGCTATTTTCCTAGGAGGAAATGAAGCCTATGGATTTATATTGTTGGTTTAGAGAGGTATTGTTTTGTAAATCCATAGAGTAAGAGACTATCGAGATTGGTTACATACAAAGTGTTTGACAGAATGTGTCAATCAAATGATTTGAAGAACGTCAAAATGAGAGAGGATATGTGCACTTGGATTAATTAATTGATGAACCATATATCTGAAGAGAACTCCTAGAGGACTAGCAGTTACAGCGGCTGGTAACCCATGTAATCTGGTACATGGGTTCTTTTTATATGGAAATTGATTTCATATGTACAAATACAACAACAATGAAACAAAAAAAATATTATTACAATGGAGTTAATTTTATTACATGTAAATGGGCATACTGCTATAAGACTTGGTATGGCATGCGTACCCCTGGGTAATCACTGGTAAAGTCTGGGTTAGACCTAGGTGATAGGAGGGATGTCAAGTTAACAATTACCCTGGGTAAAAATTTGAGGGGGGAAGAGCTAAAGTGAGCAGGGTTGTCTCACTTAGCAATTTTGACTGGATTTAGTCAATAATCCCCAAGTCAAGTTTAAGGGGGGAATTGTTAGGTAAAATTGACTCAGGATAGATTCAATGTTGACTAGGGTAAATGGTAGTGGTTTTGGGGCACATGGTATTGTGCACCCATGGTTTTCAACCCATGGTATTGCATGTAATGTAACCTATAAAAGGCTGGGAAGACTTCATTGTAATGTAGGCCTGGAGGTGAGCGGTGAAGGTTCACTTGGCCGGATTGGCCAGGGTTTTGGCCAATGGTTAATGAAATTTCATTGGTTGGGTTTTGCCCCGGATTTTTGGTTTTCCCAGATAAACATATGTGTTTATTTTAATGATATGTTGTTGACTTTTTATCTTTATTCCTCTCGATAAATTGTTTATTATTTCTGTAGTAAATTCTAACATTATCGAAGATGGACATTATAGCATCCTACAAGAAGAATATCACAACATAAAACACTACTAAACTCTTCTTTGAATGAATGTGGATACACTTTGGGATCCCACATTCTATCATCTCAGATCGTGAAAGTAGGTTCATCAGTAGATTTTGTTCAAGCCTCTGGTCAATTGTGAACACCAAACTGACCAAGTCCACAACTTTCCATCCCCAAACTTATGGCTAGACAAAGGTCGTCAACATGATGATCATAGACATTCTACGCATGTACAACTCATCTGTAACCGAGCCCTCCACAGCTCATTCGACCATAACCCCTTTCAGGTGGGCTTGGGATTCCAACCATTATGTCCCATTGACATAGCCATGTCATTTACAGCTACTCAGGCTTAGTCAACTCATGTCCAGTTTGAAGTTACCAAGGCAAAAAAATTCATTGAGCGCATTGAGCACATTTTCTAACAAGATCATCACATATTGGACATATTCAATGCTAAGTACAACTAGCGACATGATCAACATGGGGTGCAACACAACTTCTAGGAGGGTGACAATGTGTGGCTACATTTTCAGAAGGACAGCCTTAGTGGACCCCACCACACGCCTCGCCCACTCTGATATGGGCCATATACCATCAGCAAGGTTATAGGGGACAATGCCTCCAAGCTCAGTACTCCACCATTCCTTGGTCTGCACCCAGTGTTAAATGTCGACCACCTTCTGCCCTACTTTCCACCTCTACTGGACACATCCGACATGGTAGAACAACTCACACCAAAAAATTGAAACCCGAACTGCATGGAGCAAGCCATAACTAATCGGATTATGGACACACAGATCAAGAACACTCCTTTACCAGGGGAAGTGACTCACGAGGGACCAATTTCAGCAGAAGTTTCCTCATCTCATGGAGGAACTCAATGCAATCGGGACCATTGTTCCCTAAGGGGGGAGGAATGATGCAAGTGGATATTGGTGGCCACCTACCTATTGCACTTGGACCCCCACCATTGTTTCTTTCAGCTTTTCAATTTCCTTAATTGTATCACAATTTACTAATTTTGGCATTTTTTCGGGTCCTAAACTTCCAGAGCCATTTTGAGGCCCTAAATGATGTTTTCTAGGCATGAAGCCTTTGAAGAATGGGAGTCCATTCACAATTTGTAGTCTTGGGATAGATCTTTCTAACAATTTATGATGTGTGTCAAACATAGATAATATGCCAAAGTTACGACCCCGAGAAATTGATGTACCAATTTACCCCGACAGGACCCGTACTCTGGTGTTTCATGTCCTTCCGTTAGGTTTTCAGACGTTTAGGGTTTTCCATTGTTACTCAATAATATATAGGCCTTCTAGCCTCATTTTAACACAAATTTCAGAGGCCTATAGCCACTATATATCTTCTCAGAGATAAGCTACCAATGCCCTAGCTAGTTTATTTCCATCCTGTCTGTAAACAAATTTCAGTTATTTGATATTAATGAAGTTAAGTGTTATTTATCTTACATATTTGTACTTATGGTTATATGTGTGTTATTTTTCATTCCTTCATAAATTCTGATCATTGGTATCAGACAGGTCTCCCCTTTCTTGATCCTTCTTTGCATGTCCCCAATGAGGTCGAGGTACAAGGAGTTAGGGCTTAATCTCATTTAACCTTTGCAAGATCAACCTCGCAAACCCTTGCGGCCGACCATGGGGGATGAAAATAAATATGAGGTAGCAGTAGATCCTATAAAAATATTACTCAAGGAGGCCATTGAAAAACAAATGAACGCAATGATGGATAACTTCTCCCAGATCCTTCAATGACTGCCCACTGGCGGTGCATCTGCATCCAACAGCTACTCTCGAGGCACAACCCCTTTAAGGTACAAGTAAACTTTGACATTCCCATATTTCATGGAAAAATAGATTCAAACGTCGTAGACATATGGTTGAATATGTTAGAAGTATATTTCTCGGTTCATGACTTTTCCAACCAGGAGAAGATTATTTTTTCACTGCTCAAAGCCACCCCAAATGTCAAGGATAGGTGGGAAACCTACTGTGAGAAAAAGGATGAGGGGTAACCCTCTCTGTTCTTGGCCATACCCACTTGGAATTATTTCTGAGATGCTATCAAGGAACAATATTATCCCATTGGGAGCTATGAGGACAACTACATACAATGGACTACGCTGCAACAACAAAGGGATGAAGATGTGCATGAGTAGATGAATTTGTTCCATACCCTATGCACAAATTTGGGTATCAAATATTTAGAGAAACATTTGGTGATGAAAGTACCGCAGTTCTCTACACAGACACATTTAGGAGGAAATGGTGGCTAAGATTAAGGCTTATGAGTCAGATGCATTCTTCGACACTGAATTAGAACTCGAGAAGGGGAATGATGGAGGGAATAAAATTATTAATGCGCAACCCAACACCACATTTTCCACCAACAAGATCCAAAACAAAGAACTAGAAGATCCAGAGGAGGAGTTTCTCTTCCAGTCCCAAATGTGGGTAAAGGGTTCTCCACTACACTTCATTGTCGATAGTGGGAGCCAAAAGAACCTCATTTCAGCAAAGGTCATGAAGCGATTGGGCTTGCTGACCACAACACACCCATAGCCATACACCATCGGGTGGCTTCAACAAGGATGGGATCTCCGCGTTAGCCAGTAGTGTTGTCGTCCCTACAACATCATTCCCTTCACCAATGAGGTATTATGTGGCATTGCTCCTCTTGATGTTTGTGATGTATTTCTAGGCCAACCATATATGTAGAGGCGACATGTTGTGTATGAGTCCCGGCCTCACACTATTATTGTTACTTTGGGAAATAATTTGTACAGGATACCAGAGGTACCACCACTTGTCATTATCTCTCTGGTTACTGCAAAATAATGAAGTAAGCTCATTTCCAAAACCAGGAATTTTTTTTTATTGATGATCCACTCTTAAGGAAATAATAATATTGTGGCTATGACCTCAAGATAGGGCTCCTCTGCACGACAACACAAAATGGACAAGGTCATGGAGGAGGACTGCAACATCTTCTCCTCATCTCTAGATGAAGTTTCTAGAAATGATCTTCATCATTTCCATATTTGGAAGAGTGTTTGCATGTGAGTTTATATTTCTCCATCTTGATGGAAGCACTCTTCTTTCCTTTTTCTTGAGACTCAAAAGGTATTCTCACATTTTTCATCTCAAACATGTTTCCCTCTTGCCTCTATATGTGTGGAGTGTACACAAACTTCATCTAAACTTGTATGGTTAAACATGATAATTGTATGCCTTAAGTAACTATGCAAACCTCCAACGTATTTCAAAAAAGTATCTTGAGATGTCAAATATACACCCAATATTATTGCTCTT
This sequence comes from Pinus albicaulis, assembly GCA_034641835.2. NCBI lineage: Eukaryota > Viridiplantae > Streptophyta > Pinopsida > Pinales > Pinaceae > Pinus > Pinus albicaulis. The sequence goes on along the minus strand of CM076573.1, from coordinate 883,632,859 downwards.
CCTATAAACTCTTGATTATGGCTTTGAAAACGTTGTCCCTTTCCTTGCCTAAAGTTTTTCCAATCCATTATAGTTTTCTTCATATATGCCAATGGATAGAATTGTCTTCTAAATTCAGCAAAAAAATCATTCCAAGAGGTTATACATTACCATGTTTCTTCATTTCCTCTTGAGTGTTGGATTCCCACCAAATAAGTGTTTCACCTTCCAAACATAATGAAGTAATTTTAATCTTGGTGTCATCATCCTCGATCCTTTGTATTTTGCAATACCTTTCAAGCTTACAAATCCAATTATGTTTTCTCTCAGAATTGACCTCTCCATCATACATAAGGAATTCAAATTTTATGTGAAGTTTCAACTGTTGAGTTTTACCATGTTGTTGGGAAAAATATTGAGAGGGGGGGGGGGGTGAATCAGTATTTAGGCATTACTCAAATATTTTTACTTTTCCACTCTCCAAAACCCATATGCTACTTTGCTAAAGCCAACTAGCGTATACACGCGGATATCCTTCATAAAACTCGTGTATACACAGAGATATAATTATGCCATTAATTCTTCACTTATATCATTCCATCATTCATTCATTAGATGTTCAATAAATAGTAAACATGTACAGTAAGAACAGAGTAAGTCATCACACATAAGCAACACACATGAACACCAAGATTTTAGGTGGAAACCCAAGTCGGGAGAAAACCACCGTTGCCATTGTTTCAGCCTTCAAAATTTATTATTAAGAAAACTTCTTACAATCATGTACTGGTACAGACTCAAACCAGCACACAGGCACCACCTGAAGAAGGCTACAACCTTCTCTCATTTACCAGCCTCTCCTGGAAGGGAGCTACAACCCCCTGCACTCATTTACCAACCTCTCCTGGAAGGGAGCTAATACCCCCTGATATGAGTACCAGCTTCTACTGGTAAAAAGCTTCCACTTTCATACTGAAGGCTTCAACCCTCAGATCCACTGCAGACCACGTTTCATCAATTTTCAAACTGGATCAAACAGCTCCAACACAACCCTTTACTTGTCACTAAACAACCTTTGCCCAAAGCATTAAAAAGAATAGTGAAACCACTGTAACCAGTATATCAGATATAACCCAGACTTCAGAATAGATATGCAGAAACACATTCAACCTTCAGCTACCATTAGATTAGAAATCATACGCACTTTTATTTAATCAAACCCACGTATATACGTGCTTTCCAGAAGACGAACCCGCGTATACTTCAGTACATTTTTCAAGGAAAGCCCTAACTGCGCATACGCACTTTTCTTTCCACAGACCCGCATATACACGCGCTTTTAATGAAACAAACCTGCGTATAGATCTATAAAAGATAAATTTGTAGTACAGATCAGATCTATAAACTTACCCAGATTTCTTCAATCTCTTCAACAGGATTGCGCCAGGTCTTCTTCACTTCTTTTCAGATCATCCTTGACATTCACCATTTCTAGATCTAGAGATCTTAAGCCTTCATCATGTTCATAGGAGCATCATAAATTCAGATCTATCAATTAGGAACAGGGTTCACCCATACAGATATACTTTAGAGTGAAGTATTCATCAAAGCGCAGACTCATGCCCTGATGCACAATGATTTTCTTCTCCTTATATAAGTTTACCCTTTTCAATACCATGGGCCAAAACCACATCGCATCCGATGGTATTCCTGGACAGGATCAAATAGACAACCCAGCGCTCAATACAATGGGTCAATACCATGGTAGTAACCCTTGGTTTTAAAAATTTAGAGCGCAATTGAGCATACGCGACTTGGCACGTACTTTTCCGCGTGCATACGCTACTTCTCCTCGAAAAACCCGCGTATGCCTTAAGACACACACTTTTCATCATTATTCTTGCACATGCTGATATTTATTTTTCTGGTACTTCTATGCTTCTTATAGAACATCAGATTTACATCATTAAAGCATCAAGAACAACTTCATTAAGTAGGTTTCCATCATCTTCATCAAGTGGGTTGCCATCAAGGACAACACTCTACATCATATTGCCAACAATATCCCCCTTTGGACTTGATGGCAACCACGAAGGTGTTTGATCACCACAACAGATAGATACATTGATTATAATCATTACACAATAACCATGTTTCTCTCCCCTTATTCAAACACCATGTCACTCTCCCCCTTTGACATCAAGGGCAAAGGGCGGATCAAAACCAACAAAAGGTTTTTCTCCTCATGTAGAAGGAAACGCTCTGCAGATCTGATGTGCACTAAAGTTACCATGCTCCCCCTGAGTTCATGCTGAAAGTTCAAACATATTTTTCAATGAAGTGCATGACACTATGACCTTCCTATCACCAAGGACTCATACATACATCAAAGATCCAACCAAATGGATTTACATAAGAGACTCAAATACCCAACCAAAAAGGGTTTACACATTTTGACTCAACTACCCAACCAAGTGGGTTTAAAAATTTGAACAAGTCCTTACATGACTAAATATTAAAATTTTACATCATCAAATTACAAATATGACCATTTATGACCAATATCAGAAAGACCTCAAGAGAGATCATATTTCAGAATCATAAGCCAACAATACATAATACCCAGCAAGGCTATTGCTGCCCCTGAACCTGTACATCAGTTTACTCCTTCATCTCCCCCTTAGCTTGTGCATCCTGAACACTTTTCAACAGAAGATCATCAAGGAATCTTTACCCAATATCAAAGAATGAGACAGAAATATAAGAGATAAAACTTCACCAGAGATACCATACAGCATCAGAGATATCAAACAGTGCTGCAGATGTGCTGTAAAATGCTGACCCCAACCAAAAATTGTCAGCAACTGACCATACACAGCTTTCTGTGGATAAACTTGCGTATATACATGACTGTCTTTGAGGAAACCCACGTATCCAATTTGATCTTCTAAATTTAAGCAGTTCTGATTTTCTTCACAGTAGAGACTACTCCCAGCTTCTGTCTGAGATATTCGAACACTTCCCTGGGTAGAGGTTTGGTAAATATATCAGCAACTTGTTCTTTGGAGGGAACATACTCCAACTTCACCTTTTGTTCAAGCACTTGTTCATGTAACAAGTGATACTTGATGGGAATGTGCTTGGTCTTTGAATGCATAACAGGATTCTTTGAGATACTGATGGCACTTGTATTATCACACATAATGGAGATAGGAGGTGTACATTTGATTTGAAAATCTTGCAAGGTTTGCATCATCCAAATGAGTTGAGTGCAACAAGACGCGGCAGCCACATTTCTGCGTCTGCTATAGATAAGGCAATAGAATTTTGCTTCTTGCTGAACCAAGATACCAACCGGGGCCCCATATAGAATGCACCACCACTAGTGCTTTTCCGATCATCAACATTTCCAGCCCAATCTGCATCCGTGTAAGCATGAAGAGTAAGATCAGCATTCTTTGGATACCATAGTCAAAAGTCTTGAGTTCCTTGTAGATATTTGAATATTCTTTTGACAGCCTGAAGGTGAGACTCTTTTGGATTAGCTTGGAATCATCCGACAATCCCAACTGCATGCATAATGTCTGGTCTAGTCCCAGTGAGATAAAGTAGGCGTCCTATCATTGATCTGTATTCTGGTTGATTCACCGCGGGAGAATCATCATGATAACTGAGGTTACATCCGGTTATCATTGGTGTACTCATAGGTTTGCATTCTTCCATGCCATACTTCTTCAAAATTTGCTTAAGATATTTTTCTTGTGATAGGAATATTCCATCTGCAGTTTGATGCACTTGCAACCCAAGAAAGAATGTTAGCTCTCCAAGTAAGGACATTTCAAATTCTTGCTGCATGATAGAAGCAAATTTCTTACTCATAGATTATTCATTACTCCCAAAAATGATGTCATCAACATATACAACCACAATCAATAGTTTATAATTTTCAACCTTTGTGTATAAGTTGCTATCAGCAGACCCCTTTGAAAATCCTTGTTGATGAAGATATTTGTCAAGACGATAATACCATGCCCTTGGAGCTTTTTTGAGACCATATAGAGCCTTTCTAAGTCTACAAACAATATTTTCATCATTTCCCAAAATGAATCCTTCCGGTTGTTCTATATAAAGTTCTTCTTCTAGATCACCATTGAGAAAGGCAGATTTAACATCCATTTGATAAACTTTGATTTGTTGAAAACTTGAAAAAGCAAGAAACATTTTTATGGCTTCAAGTCTAGCTACAAGAGAAAAAGTTTCTTCAAAGTCTATACCTTCTTGTTGAGTATACCCCTTGCAAACCAGTCTAGCTTTGTTTCTTATAACATCCCCATTCTCATTTAACATGTTCTTGAATATCCATTTAGTTCCAATGACATTTTTATCATGTGGTCTTGGCACGAATTCCCAAGTGTGATTCTTTTCAATTTGATCAAGATCTTCATTCATGGCTTGAATCCAACATTCATCTTTGCAAGCTTGATTGACATTGTGTGGTTCAATTGTGGATAGAAATGCCAGATAGCTAGAAGATCCCACAAGAGTCCTCCTTGTTTGTACACCTGATTCCTTGTCTCCCAAAATTTGAGATTCAGGATGATTCTTTTGAACATATATGGATGGAGCCTTTTGAGATAAATCATCTTCAGGTTATTCATTGGATCACTGTCTATATCATTTCCATTTGATGTAGAAGGACAAAAATCACCATCATCTTCTTCTGTTGCTTGTTTTTCTTCTTTATGAGCTGCAGGAGACTCATCAATAACAACATCAATACATTCAACAATATTTCGAAGCCTTTTATTGTAACATTTGTATGCTCTGCTTGTAGATGAGTAACCAAGAAGTATCCCTTCATCTGATCTAGGTTCAAACTTGCCAAGATTTTCATCATTATTTTTGATAAAGAATTTACTTCCAAAAATTTTAAAATGCTTCACAGAAGGAGAATTACCATACCAGAGTTCATATGGAGTTTTGTCACTATTTACCCGAACATGTGCCTTGTTGAGAATGTTTGCTGCTGTATGTGCTGCTTCTCCCCAGAACATGTCAGGAGTTCCAGAATCATCAAGCATAGCTCTAGCCATTTTTTGAATTGTTCTATTCATTCTTTCTGCTACGCCATTTTGTTGTGGAGTGCCTGCTACATAGAACTATCTTTTTATGCCATGTTGTTCAAAAAATTCAAAGAATTCATTTGATGTATATTCTCCTCCTCGATCAGATCTAAGACATTTGATTTTTAGATCTAATTCATTTTCTACCAATGCTTTGAAGATCTGAAATTTTTCAAATGCTTCATCTCTGTGTTTAATCAACCCGATCCCAACACATTCTAGAGTAATCATCAATAAATAAGATATAGTATTCTTCTCCACGTGGTGAATTTTTCCTCATAGTTCCACATATGTCAGTATGAATGAGTTCAAGAGGCTTACTTGATGATCCTTCTTTGGCATTAAATTGTACTCTGTTCTGCTTACCGAATTGGCAAGATTTGCATATGATACTCTCTGGTAGAGTAATATTAGGAAGACCACGAACAGCTTGAAGTCTGCTTGCTTTGTTGATTTGAGAGAAGATCAGATGCCCCAGCCTTCTATGCCATAGCCAATTTTCTGAAGATTTGCTCAAGTAACATTGATCTTTGCAGTTCTTCAATACATACAGGTTGCTTGGAGTTCTTTTCCCTTTTATAATAGTTTTACCTGTATCAAGATCACAAACCACACATTCTTTTGAACTAAAGACAACTTATGTTCCTTGATCACACATTTGACTTACACTTAACAGGTTATGCCTTAATCCATCCACATACATGACATCATTAGCCTTCACCTTTTCTTTTAGAAACACTGACCCTTTTCCTTTAATTACAGCAGGAGTATCATTTCCAAATGTAACTTTCTTTTCCTTTTCTATAGCATTATATGCAAGAAGTTTGCTTTTGTCACCTGTCATGTGTCTTGAGCACCCACTATCAATGTACCATTGATTTTCTTCACCTTCTGCAAATAACGCTATCCCACAATTTTCAACCTGTAATTCCTTCTTTTTCCGTACTTTGGAACTTGAAGGAGAATGTTGTTTTGGCTGGACTTTGCTCCTGCATTCAGATTCTTCATGGCCAAAGTTATTGCAATAAGCACATTCAACTTCATTTTGAAGAGGAGAAAAGTTGTTATAGGTGTTCTTATTTGGTTTAATATCCACCCTTTTCTTTCTTGCTTCTCTTGTCATGATGGTTTTATATGCAACACATTGAACAACTTTATGAACAAAATTGTGACATGAGAAACATTGTCCATTGAAGTAGAAATTTATGCGATCATGAAATCTTCTATTTGAATTTACCTGTTGATTGTTGCTTCTTTGAGAGATATCCCTTGTATTGTGATGATCATCCTTTACCTATAAATATTCTTTATTCCCTTGCTGAGTGGCTGAATGAAGTAAACCAGTTGTAGCTACTTTTAGATAATTTGGTGCAGAAGCCTAAGAAGATTCTCCGGTATATCCAAGACCTGTCTTAATAAGAGGAGAACGTTGAACCTTGATAATCTCATATAAGGTTTCAGATCCTTTAGCAATCTAAGATTCAGAGTCTTTACTTTCTCAAGTTCTTTTCTTAGACTTACTACTTCACATTATAATTTTTCATTATGTTTCTTTGCTTCTTCATTCTGCCTTTTAAGAGTTTCTATGATTATTTTACTTTCTTCCAAGCATATTTTGAGTTTATTGTTTTGATCAAGAAAATCATTGTCATCTAGAGCATCCACAAAAGCATCCTTATCATCTCTAGAATTATTTTCAAATTCCATGAGAAGTCTAAGATCTTGTTCACATTCTTCCTCACTATCAGATAACCCATCACTGTCTTCATTTGTATAGTAGCTTTTCTTAGAGCTAGATCGATTCTTATTCCTTCTTGCTACTTCTTTCTCTTTAGCAGATGTTTCTTTATATGGACATTTTGCAGCATAATGACCAACTCTTCCACAATTGAAACATTTGAAAGGAAGCTTACCTTTGAATCTTCCGGTTCCTAGTTGGAGTCTTCTCACAAATTTTGCCTCATCTTCTTCTGAGATATATCTTGATACTTCCAGTTTTTGAAATTCTTTCCCTTTTGTAGAAGCTTTAAAAACAACTTCTTTGACTTCATATGGTCCTCCTCTCCTCATTTCATATGCAGTCAATATGCCATGAAGTTGCACCACGGAAAGATTTTGAATATCCTGTTTTTCTTCAAGGGCAAAAACTTTTGATTCAAATTTTGCCGTTAGCGATCGTAAAATTTTCTCAACCAAAGTAGTGTCGGATATTGTTTCACCCAGATTTCTCATACGATTTACAACATCATCAATATGTAAAAAGAAATTGGCAATACTCTCATCACCATGCATCTTTAAATTTTCATATTCAATTATGAGAGTTTGGAGTTTTGCACTTTTTAACTTTGCGTCGCCTTCATAACTTAGAATGATTTTGTCCCATATTTCCTTTGTTGTATTCAGCTGCATGACTTTGACAAATTCTGATTCAGTTAGACTTCCTGTTATAGCATTCACCGCTTTTGCGTTTGATTCATAATTCTTCCTTTCAATTGGATCTGTTGGTGTAGCGGCTGGATATTGATATCCTTGTTCAAAAATGGCCCATACATCAGCTCCCATAGACTGAAGATAGGATCTCATCCTCACTTTCTAGAAGATTAAATTGCTTCCATTGAAGAGTGGGGGCTTGATAGATGTTGTTCCCTCATGATTGCTCATCTTGCTTGATCTTCCTTCTAGCAGCTAAGCTTTTTCAGAAGGACCTGCTCTGATACCAATTGTTGGGAAAAATACTGGGGGGGGGGGGTGAATCAGTATTTAGGCATTACTCAAATATTTTTACTTTTCCAGTCTCTAAAACCCATACGCTACTTTGCTGAAGCCAACTAGCATATACACGCAGATATCCTTCATAAAACTCGCATATACACAGAGATATAATTATGCCATTAATTCTTCACTTATATCATTCCATCATTCATTCATTAGATGTTCAATAAATAGTAAACATGTACAGTAAGAACAGAGTAAGTCATCACACATAAGCAACACACATGAAAACCAGGATTTTAGGTGGAAACCCAAGTTGGGAGAAAACCACCACTGCCGTTGTTTCAGCCTTCAAAATTTATTATTAAGAAAACTTCTTACAATCATGTACTGGTACAAACTCAAACCAGCACGCAGACACCCACCTACAGAAGGCTACAACCTTCTCTTGTTTACCAGCCTCTCCTAGAAGGGAGCTACAACCCCCTGCACTCGTTTACCAACCTCTCTTGGAAGGGAGCTAATACCCCCTGATATGAGTACCAGCTTCTACTGGTAGAAAGCTTCCACTTTCATACTGAAGGCTTCAACCCTCAGATCCACTGCAAACCACATTTCGTCAATTTTCAAACTGGATCAAACAGCTCCAACACAACCCTTTACTTGTCACTAAACAACCTTTGCCGAAAGCATTAAACAGAACAGTGAAACCACTATAACCAGTATATCAGATATAACCCAGACTTCAGAATAGATATGCAGAAACACACTCAACCTTCAGCTACCATTAGATCAGAAATCATACGTGCTTTTATTTAATCAGACCCGCGTATATACGCGCTTTCCAGAAGACGAACCCGTGTATACTTCAGTACATTTTTCAAAGAAAGCCCTAAATGCGCATACGCGCTTTTATTTCCACAGACCCACGTATACACGTGCTTTTCATGAAACGAACCTGCGTATAGATCTATAAAAGATAAATTTTTCAGTACAGATCAGATCTATAAACTTACCCAGATTTCTTCAATCTCTTCAATAGGATTGCGCCAGGTCTTCTTCACTTCTTTTCAGATCATCCTTGACATTCACCATTTCTAGATCTAGAGATATTGAGCCTTCATCATGTTCATAGGAGCATCATAAATTCAGATCTATCAATTAGGAACAGGGTTCACCCATACAGATATACTTCAGAGTGAAGTATTCATCAAAGCCCAGACTCATGCCCTGATGCACAATGATTTTATTCTCCTTATATAAGTTTACCCTTTTCAATACCATGGGCCAAAACCACATCGCATCCGATGGTATTCCTGGATGGGATCAAATAGACAACCCAGTGCTCAATACAATGGGTCAATACCATGGTAGTAACCCTTGGTTTTACAAATTTAGAGCGCAATTGAGCATACGTGACTTGGCACGTACTTTTCCGCATGCATACGCTACTTCTCCTAGACAAACCCGCATATGCCTTAAGACACACACTTTTCATCATTATTCTTGCACATGCTGATATTTATTTTTTTGGTACTTCTATGCTTCTTGTAGAACATCAGATTTACATCATTAAAGCATCAAGAACAACTTCATTAAGTAGGTTGCCATCATCTTCATCAAGTGGGTTGCCACCAAGGACAACACTCTACATCATAGCGGAAGCGTGGTGGGCCCATAACCCCTTGTCAGTAATCACTATTGTCGTTAGACCAAAACCCGCAGGTGTTAGTCAACGATCGCATCGCGAGAGATAAGGATCCACGAGAGGCGGTTAGTCCATGTCACGAAACACACGGGGAGTGTTGGTTATATAATGTCCAACAATCTCCCCCCCAACGCGAGCCGGGTGTGTATCGAACTCATGACCTAGGCTCTGATACCACTTGTTGGGAATCACGATTGCCGTTAGACCAAAACCCGCAGGTGTTAGTCAATGATCGCAACGCCAGAGATAAGGATCCACGAGAGGCAGTTAGTCAATGTCACGAAACACACGGGGAGTGTTGGTTTATCCAATGTCCAACACATGTCCCTTTGGAGAATGTGGAGGTACTTGTGAATGGCTTGTTGTGGAAGATGATGATAGTGAAGATGGTGGTGAGGATAGAGGTGAAGAGAATGGTGGATTCAAAGGTGGTTTGTAAGAATTCCCTCAATTAAGTTTTGGAGTCTTGTCCCCATCTCCTCCATCTCCTTTTGAATACTTATCACCCTTTTGGGGATTGGAGCTCTCACCTTGCAACCTCGTGTTTCTATCGTCATAGAGAACTTTCACTATTTATTTCATGTCAAATAATTCTTTTCTGAAATATTTTTCATCCATTGACATATTTCCAGTCTCTCCTTCATGTGACATGCTTGCTCAAGCTTTAGGTACAATTTGAGGTGAAATTTGTGGTGGAGATTGTGAAAATTTTTCTCTCCTTGTCCTTGACCTAACTTGATGACTTGCAACCACAATATTTGCTTCTACTCTCTTGAGATTCAACCTTGTAAGCATCATAAACACATGAAAAAAAATAGAACCCTCAAAGAAACAAATAACCAAAGCTCTAATACCAAACTGATATGTATACGAAATCTTGAGGATTATGCCAAATTTTTCAATTGAATAGATTAGGGTTTTTATCCTCTTATGTCAATTTCATTAACAAATAAACATGTTAGTCATCAGTAATTTTTGCCTTTGTTGATGACTAAATGATTATCGCAATATTTCTAGAGACAAGGTTCATAAACATTGTGAGTTCTATAAATCTCACTGCCTTCATTATCCTCAAAGATAAATTTTCACTATTTCATCATTCCATAATGTCTAGCTTTGCTTACCAATCCCAGAAAACCCATTAGAGGCTTATGTCACTCTTTTTGTCTATATGTATTCACCTTTGGCCCAAATCCTCTGTTTTTTTTCGCCTAAAAACCCCCCACTACTACCTAAGCCCACAAATCAAACAGCTTTGTTGTGTCTCCCAAAATACTCCTAAACACTCATGGTCTCAAGCTATCTCTATAGGCTCTTTAGATAAATCAAGTAAAATGGATTTTGGATCTTCAATACATTAGTTTATCATAAATTCTATCTTGCACTTGATGATCCCAAATTCTAGGTCTCGGTCCAAAAGGCAAGTCTAAGAAATCTTCCACTAAGTCAGCCTGGTAATGGGTAGGGTAAAAGAGAGTATCATCATAAGAAGACCATTCACAACAAAGATGAAATGCAACTGGTATGTGTTTGAAAAGAAGCAGGGTTTGTGACAGCTTTGACCAAACAAGGAATTAGTACTAGGGTTACAAGGGCAAAGGCCACCTCAACTCCCTCAAATGCTCATTAAATACTTTTAGAAATAATTAATGATTTTTGAGAAGTTTTTTAGAACTTAGAAGACAACACTATTTACTTTTTTCTAATAAGCCCTAAAACCTAGGAGTTTGGGAAGAATGACAAACAAGTCAAATGATGACAAGGAACCTCCTTCATAATAGCAGATGGATTCAAAGAGTTTCAAGCTTCCCTCTAAGATTTGGAAAAGAGGTACTAATTCCACCTCATCAAAAGGTAAAATCAGAGATCTTAAAGGGATCAAAGGAGGCAAACATAAAAACCAATACTCCAATACACCAAAGGAAGAAAGATGATAAATGGTATAAGTAAAAGGGCCAGAAATATCAGTTCAAGGTTTTGACTTCTCAAAGGAACAGTCAGAAGGATTTTCAAACGGTCAAAGGGGGCAAGCATGAGGGAGAAATTTCCCAAGGAGGAAACTATGAAAAGCATAGGTTTATTGTTGATAAAATGAGTTATCCAATTCTGAAAGAGACAGTGATCAAAAGGAAAAATTTGTGTAGGCACCTGCAAGAACAGAAGTGGCTAGGAGAGACACAAAATGTTTTTAAAAAATACTAGCTTTTCCCACTAAACATATAGCACTGGAAAACTGATCAAAGGAACAAATATGTAATTGGTTTAAAAAGCAGAGAGACCCCCTAACCAAGTTTCCTTATCAAAAGCATATTCTACAAAAGATTGCTTAACATAAATGACACTTCTGCAGGACTGTCAAAAGTGTTTCCCTACAAGAAAATTGATAAGGTAAAAGCAAAAATGTTTCAAATTATTGTTGCACATCTAAATACTAAACTACTGATGATGCTTGCTGCTAGGGTTTTTCCCAACGGGAGGTTTTTCTCACTACTTCACAGAGAAAACATGACAAAATGTAAATCAGAGGAAAACATGTCAAAATGGATCACAAGTTTGCTATTTGGAAGTGTTAAGCATCATAAAGAAGGTTAATTTTTCAAAATGGGTAAAGAACACATGTTTTAGCTTGATGAAAGGTCTATTAGTACAAGAAGAACATTAAGAGGCTTCTAGCAAGGAAAAAACCATATTTTTTGTCAAACTTCCACCTAGAGGACCAAAAAGGGTCAAACAGACAATGAAAAAGTAAAGAGAAATAAACCTTAGAAAGTGAGTTTTTGCTCATAAATTTATTTTTAAAAAAGCTATAAAGGTTTGCTTGACCCTTTTACCCACCTCATTTTTCTTTGCAAAAGGAGAGAGAGCTATTGAAGAAGTTTTTTTAGGGTTTCTGGGCAACTTGGGCGAAATTTTTGAGGCATTGCGCACCGACGGAGGCGCTACGCACCTGGTCGTCAGTGCTGTGCACAGATGAGGTGGTCGCAGTGTAAATTTACACTACACCACACACCGAGAGGGTGGCTCTATGCACTGGCCAGGGCACTACGCATAGGCTCAACCCGAACCAACTTGCCCACAGAATAGTCGAGTGGCGCTATGCACCTGCAGTTTTTTTTCAAAATTGCTAAGATGATTGCCTAAATCAAATTTTTGCTTCCAAGCCCCTGCACTAAGTTAAAAGAGGTTGGTGGTCCCTCTTTTTACCTTCCAAATTGATCTCTTTACATGCACAATCAAAGGAGAGTTTCAAAACCCTAAAATTGTCCAAACCCTAAACCTTCATCCCAATCAAGTTTTTAACCCTCTAGGGAAAGGAATTACCAAGTGAAAGGTTGTCATAGGTGTAAAGACACTCGCTGACAGCAAACCTACCTTTGAACTCTAAAAAAACTCCTTGATTGCTTCAGTTTTCCCTCATTTGATGAAATTTTCCCTCACATCACTCATTTGCCCTCCCTAGACCTAAAGGCTCTCAACCAGCTAAAAATCTTTTGTTCTTAATCAGTCACCATGTATGAGGAAGAAACAAATACCAATAGTGATGAAGGCCAAAGGCCTATCAAGACAAAACATAAGGGAGGAAGAGTTAATACGTTTGAACCTTTAGATACCATTCAAATCACCTCTTCTCCCATGATCCTTGCATGTTTTCAATATGTTGGATGTTATTAGTTTTGTGATAGGGTTAAACAAGTCTAGAGCCACTCAGAGTTGACTATGTTGTTCATTCTTAGCCTACAAAACCACCAAGTCAACCTAGCAGGGGTACAATTTGAATTATCCTCTGAAATCCATTTCTAAAGCCATGAGAATACTAGATATTGGTGAGTGATGGTTTAAACAGAATAAATTGGACTTGAGCTACTATGAGCCCTTCCTCAAACCTCGCTATCAACAAGGTTGCAAGGATGTTTTCCCCTTCTCCCACCTACTAGAGAGATATGCCTTACTAATGAGGCATAATATCAAATATTTCACTTGTGAGGGGAGGTATTACAGAGTTTATTCATATCACATAAGGCTACTAATGCACTTCACCATGGTTAAATTGCTAAACCTACCATACTATCTCTACCAGAGCATTAAAAAAATGGCTTCAGTGGTCAAGAATAGGAGTTATGCCCACCAAATTCAAAGCCTTTTTCACAACTCCTTGATTAAGATGATTGTTTTTCACCAACTGGAGTAGCAGGGAATCCCTTGGGAATTTTTAATCTCACATGATGTATTTGCAAATCCCTAAGCCTTCATTCAGAAAAAATTTCCATCCACTTCACATCCACTTCCCTCCACTCCTCCATAATCTCCACCTATGCCTTCTCCACAAGGAAACTTACCTCTTACTTCTCCTCCTAATGCTTCAAATGAAGATGATAATAGTGGCACTGATGGACAAGCAGATGACAGTGAAAGGGAAGAAGACAGTGAGGTAGAAATAGAGTTAAATGAAGAAAAAGAAGATGATAGCAGTGCAAGGGAAGAAGATGATGGCAGTAGCAATGAAGAACAAAAAAATAGAATTGGAGATAAAGAATACAATGAAGCAGAGGTAGAGTCTAATGAAGAAGACCAGGAGGATGATGATGTCATGGAGGAGAGTGATGAAAATGGCAGTAAAAAAGAGGAAGGCAGTGAGCAATTGGAGCAAGAGAGTGATAATCATGACACCAATAAATCAATATCAAATGCATAAAAAGGTGTTGATGATGAACAAGGTGAGGACCAAGAGGATTATGAAGAAAACAACGAGGATAATAGTTATAAAGAGAGTGTAGAAGATAGCCAAGAGGAAGATGTGCGTGAGCATGACAGTGAGTATAATGATAGTGAAAACAGTGCTGAAATGAACGAAGATAATGATCCTAAGGAAACAAGAGGAGATGATGAAGGAATTGAAGACCAAGAATAGGTAGATGATGGAATTGAGATATAGTTTGAAAGGGTAGACAGTGACCAAGGTAGTGGCACAGATAGGACATTCAGTGAACAAGACAACCAAGAAAATAGTCATGACAGTCATGAAAACTGTCATGACTGTCATTACACTAATCAGCCTCTAAATGACCAAGAAAATCAAAGTGAAAGTGTAGGAAATGACCAAGAAGAAGACCTCAGTGAAGGACAGAGCCAAAATGAGGCAAGTGAAGAGGATAGTGATCAGTTTGAAGGCCAAAATTACAGTGTAGAAAATAGTGAGGGAAACAATCATGATGTTGTGGCTAAAGATCAAGAAATTAGTGACCCAATGAGGCATGAATTGACTCATGAAAGCTATGTAAGAAATGAGAAGGCTGGTGACAATAACAGTGGTCAAAGCAATGAAGAATACACTGTCAAATATACCATGATCACTCCCCTCACATGCACATACTAAAGAGGAAAAAGAGGTGTGCTTGTTGCCTCAAAAAGGCAAAGGGCCATCTCTCCTCCAGCTATCAAGCCCAAGGAAAAAGGCAAGGAAAATATGGACAAAGGTGAGCAACAGGTAAAGGTAAAGAGAATCAAAATGATCAAGAAGAATCCTCAAGAGCATCAATTCATTGATCTAGACAGTGACAATGAGGACAAGGAGATGACTACTAGATTGCTTCTCTTTGAGAAAGATGCACAGATTTAGGAGTGGGAAAGATACTTTGACATGGCACAAGGTGTCATTCAATATTACAAGGAAGATCACAAACATTTCTAGAAGGTGAAAAGGGATCTTGCTCTGCAAAATAAAATGACCAAGCACTATGCAAGGAAAAACATGCTTGCTTGTGCCAAACTGAAGGATGCCCTCACAGAGATAGAAAACATAAAAAGGGAAAAAGTGAATGACAGAATTAGAGTCTTGGCTAAGGCTTTTCAATAGGTGTCCAAGACCTCTTCAATGACCTCTCCACCAATTTTAAGGCAATTTGAACAAAATTTTGTCTTTTTCAAATTTTGGCCCCTCTGTGCACAGCAAGCTAGGTGCTACGCAAAAAATTGGTGCATTATTAGCTTTCAAAGTTTTCATTTTTGGATTACTCACATCACCAACAGTCTATGCACTAGTTTTCAGCTCATTTGGAGCATTTTTGACCCCCCAAAATGTCAACAAAATAAAAATTTTTACCTTTTTGCCTCATTTTCAGACCAGGTGCTACGCACAGATTATTGTTGGGGAAATTGATCTTTCGACAGGTAAATTTCATCCACTCAGCACAACTCAAGCATTTCTGTAAATTAGACTTATCAAGATTTCCAATGAGTCATCACAGAGCCAATTCCAGTGTCGAAAAGGGGTCCAAAACTCAGCTACAAGAGACCCTATTTTCTACTGAAATGGCGCTACGCATAGAGGCTACCTAGTGTGTTTTGGACCAAAAGTAAAAAAAAACGAACTCATTTATTGCAAATAGATATTTTTGAGTTTTTTGAGGAAAATTACTCTAGAATTACCTGCAAATAGTTATTTTGGCATTTATTTCTTAGGATATTATGTGCCTTGGGCCTTGCATGGTCTCTTGGCCATAAATAACATTTATGATTATATTTGACATTTTCCTACCACATTTAGGGTTTTAGTGCTCCTTTTCTCCATAAATTGAGCATGAGGCACCTAAGTATTTTGTTGGCATTTTATGAGCTTGAATAGGAATATACATGGTTTCATTAGCTTGGAGAAGAAATTGGTTTTGTGAAGTGGATGAATGGCTTGTTTGGCTTGATGATGGAGAAGCTTGTTTGCAGGATTCCATAGCTTGGTGAATGGTGATGTTTTCCTAATTTTTCTATTGTTTCCTTTGTTATCATTATGTTTCATGTTTCTTGGTTGCTATAAATCATAAAAGTATTGGTTGAGACATGTTCTTTAAGGCACTTCAGTCCTCCTCTTTTGTTATAGCCTTGATGTTTTCCTCTTTTGGCCATCTTAAGGAATTCTTGATTGCTCCTTAGGTCCACCAATTTTTTTTGTTTGTTTCATGTATGGTTAGTATGCTAGCTTACAAGTATTATTCATGGTATGCCCTACTTATTTGAAGTTTTCAAAACCCTACCTTGAAGCCTTTCTGTGGAATATTGATTGCTAGGTTAAGTTAAAGAGGTCTCGTTCGATCTTTCTCTTTGTCCATGCTTACAACCTTGTTTCAGAGTTCCCAATAGCTTGATATATGTTGTTTAGGAGTTCCCTCTCCATAAATTGAGTTATATGTTTGCTCTTATATGTTTTCCCAACATTTGAAGGTGAATTTCTAAAGTTAGAAGCTCTTATGCTCTCTATGTTTCACTGGAATGTTTATCTTATATGTTTATCAATTTAAGTATTGTTCATTGAGATTAATGGTTTTCCCTACCTCATGAGTTGCAACTTTTAACTATATATGTTTAATACCTCTTAGTCTTTCCCAAACTTGATGTTCACTACACCTCATACATCACCTTAAGGATCCATTAACCTTGCTAAATTGACCCTGCAACACACTCAGTTTCATCATTTAGACACTCTTGACTTCATTTAACTCCATAGCCCAATGGCTTGATAGATTCTCACTCCACTTTTTCCAGTTGACCATCTTACCAAACCAAAACAATCAACAACAAATAGCCTAAAATCAAAATCCTAGAGTGAAAAGAACACATCCTTTGCACCCAATAGAGAGATCCCTGTCCGTGTCCAGGAAGGCTAGGTCCTCGGACTCCAAAGCTTGGTTCCATGTTACCCTGTCATTTTCTCTACCAATCTACCAAATCATGGGACCCTAACATTCTGGCGATCACGGTGGGACCTTCTGAGTTAGTGACAATCTAAGTATCCCTTACGACTCCAAAATCCCTTGTTAAATAATATCCAATGAGTCTGCCACCTCATCGCCACCCTAACATTCTGGTGATCACGGTGGGACCTTATGAGTTAGTGACAATATAAGTAACCCTTAGGACTTCAGATACCCTTATAAAATCATTAAGAAATCACATTATCAGCCAAAGAGTAAACTCTATTTGTTTCATCATCCTAGCAAAATGATGACCCAGCTATAGGACACTCTCACAAACTTTAAGAAACTTAGAAAACCCCAAAACACCCTTATATTATTTTCTTGTCAATTATTGGTGGTGGATCATAAACATACATCCTTAAAATAGCAAAAAATATCCACCTCGCAACTTCACTAGCCTCCAGTAGGCCTATTACTCCATTAGCACTCAGACTTCCTAGATTTGTTTCACACCAACCCTAAGAAGCTTATGAACCCATTTATATATTGTAATAAGTATCAAGCATTAAGAGAGGCCAGCCTTAAGAAACAGTCCTAAAAGCTTTCAACCTCTCTAAATTTTGAAATTTGAAATCTGGCTTCACATAGGATCAGTACGAGATCTCATCCGGACCCAAACCCTCCCAACATAGTTGATGACCCAGAGAAGATTTTGTGGCAAAATTCTAGATCTAGAAACTTAACCACTGTTAGGACCATCCATAGAGAAAGCTCTGTACCTGAATATCTTACAGCTTTACAAGATCCCTAGTTTTACTTGCACCATACCAGGAACCTCTTCAAGAATAGGTCTCAAACTAATATTAACCAAATTGACCATGAACCCTTAGATTTGCACCAGAGTTCTAGTAGAGAAGCCTCTCCTTCCACAACACCTGACTTTCAACTTCTCCATCACTTCAACTCTTTCCATACCAAGTCTACTCAAAATTAGTTTGGTGGTCCAAGTACTTCCACCACACTCATCCATACCACCATTGTGCAAACCACTCCACTTCATCTTACACCCCCTATCACAAACCCACCTCTTGTAAATCCTCCATTAGATCCCATCATGGCATCTTGGTATGCACCTTTGGGCTTACCTCGACCCCTAGTACCTTTTCCAAATGAATATCAGTCTAAGATTCCTCATTTCACAGGGGTTGAATCCATCACTTCCCAACAACATGTAGATAGAATCAATGATGCTTTTGATTACATGGAGATAGAGGAAGAAACTAGCAAGATGAGAATATTTGAACAAAGCCTAGAAGGAGAGGCTAGAAAATGGTTCAAAGCATTAACTCCTAATTCAATACATGACCTCCCTTCCCTCTACCAAAATTTTATAAATAAATGGGAAATCAAGAAAAAGCCCCTCCAAATCCTGTCTAAATACAAAAATCTTAAAAGGAATATAGGAGAAATTGTGCAAGACTATTGCACTAGGTTTAACAGTGTGTATAATGCTATCCCACCTCACATTAAACCTCCACAAGGCTTAGCACTAGTGAAATTTCCTGAAGGTTTTGATCCTGACATGACTTTCCAATTGAGAGAAAGATAACCTGAAACTTTAGAAGAAATGCAAAAAGCAGCAATTAGTGCAGAGGTAAAATTAACTAAAAAGAGAGCTAGGTTTAAATCAGAGAAAAGAGTAACCTATAAAGATGAAACTATGCCCTCAACCACCTAATATGATTCTAAAATAGACAACCTGATGAGAACTATGGAGAGAATGATTGAGAATATCAACTTAAATGAAAGGAAACCTCCTAGAGACAACCAAGCCAACTCCCAAAACCGAAACAGAACTCAAAACTTCAGAAGATATACCCCTCAAATAAAACAAAGGGAAAATAACCAACAAATCAGACCTCCCTTTCAACAAAACTGTGTAGATGAGGAAGAAGGAGAAGTTATAGAACCTGAGGAAAACCATATAAATCTAATAGGTTCTAATAATGAAGAAGATGTTTTTCACACCGAAGAAGAACAAGGCTTCTTTTTCTCAGATCAAACCGACTACCACTTGGGATTTGAGAATGCCATCATGGAAATCCATAAGCAGTATGATCAGAGGAGCAAAAAATACCTAGATTTAGCCAAGAAAGACCAAATAGATAATGTTGTTTGGAAAGTACCTGAAAACACCTCTAAAAAAACAACAGAGAATGTCAACACTATGGTTAAAAAAGTTGAACCAAATAAAGGAAAAATCAACCAGCCAAACAATGACCTCCAGCCAAAATCAACAAGGAAAGTATCAGGAAGGAGCCATTCCTCCTTTCTATATCAGCTTAAATATAAATGAAAAAATCTTACATAATGCCATGTTGGATTTCGGTGCCTCTCAAAATCTCATGCCCAAAGTTGTGATGGATAGGTTAGGCCTAGAAATAACTAAAACCTACAAAGACATGTACTCTTTCGATTCGCGTAGGGTCAAATGTTTTGGTGTGATCAAGGACCTTTGTGTTAACCTGGCACAAGTGCATGCCAAGAATCCAGTCATAGACATAGTAATGGCAGATATTCCTCCCAAGTATGGCATGCTTTTATCCATATTTTGGAGAGCCAAGCTTCAGGGGAACCTTCAACTAGATATTTCCTATGCTACCATCCCTTTTTTCAACTAGACAAGGCTATTACACTGAGAGTCACATATGAATTATATGGTTGGCAATCAGGACAGACCAGACAAGACTCCTCTTTATTCTTTTCACTCAGATATTTATTCTTTCATATTATATAATGAGGAAGATAATGATGAACAAGTATATGAAGTTGAAACACATCAAGACACACTACAATAGCCAAACCTGTCTTTGCATAAAGAACTCAGTATTCAAAACTATAGCAATCTTGAACAAACACATTATGAAAAAATCAAACTTGACTCTCTACAAACTAACAATGAAACCTCAAAACCAATGGTCAGTTTGACATATGAATTAGGTTTCTCAAAGAGAGGAAAAACATTAGAAACACAACCCTTCCCTTTTACCTATCCCAAAATGCAAACATGCCCTCAAAAAAAAAATCTTGGGTGGTCTAAATCAAAGGAGTCTTATGTTCTTACCTTATCTAGACACCTCATTATCAGAGAGCCTTGTTCCCCCATAAAAGATGTTGACTCTCACTAATGTTGCCATCAATCCTAAAGGGATGTCTGTTGAAACTTATATAGAGGGATACAGTATAGGTAGCCTAAGAGTATCCAAGGTGATTAACTTATCCAAAGCCTTTCCATTACACACAAAAATCAAATACTTGAGGTTATGCAGGAAATACCAAGATGCTCTTGTTTATAGGAGTAAAAGCTCAAAGCCTAATGACATAGATATTGTTAAAAAGAGACCTTCTTCCAAGAAGGACTATGAAACATTTGGACAAATTTTGTCACTAACAAAGAAAAAAAAAGGATGCAAACTATGTATGGACTTTAGACACTTAGGCAAAGCCTCCATGGAGTCCAAGCACCCTTTTCCCAATATAAATCATCCTATGCCAAAAATAGGAATTTATAACTATGTGACTTTGATTGGTAGTGTTTCCGGTTTTCATGAGATGATACCACTTCAAATAAATCAACACAAATACATTTTCAAAGTTCCTTGGGATGACTACATGATTGACGATATTTTTTATAGTATAAGAAATGTTAAAGACACCTTCCAAGAGGCCATGGAACCTGTTACCAAGTTTTTCACTATGATGTACATGGATGGCATTATCATTTGTTTGGAAGTTGATGAAGAATGCCTTATTCACCTAGACAGTTTCTTTCACAGAAACAAAGTTTGGAAACAAAACTCAAATTAGAAATATAAAGAAGAACTTAGCATGTTTGAAAATTCTTGGCAGAAGTTCGGTACCGTGCCCTCAAAAATAGATAGCCCTGTTCCTTATCTACAAGAGTTGAATGAAAGAGAATTAGTAGATGATTTTGTGGAAGACAAGGTAATCAAAAACCATGGCCATTTAGACTTTTAGTTCGAATTTCTCATTCATTGTACATATCACCATTTGATGAAAAGATATTGAGAGAAATCATAATATATATATATATAAAACAAAAAAAATGGAAAAGAGGGCAGATTTGAAAAGAGGTAAATCCCCATACAAAAAAAATAGAACTATTGAAAGTGGATAAGCTTAAATACCACTACTAGTGCATAAAGAAGTCTTGTTTTAGTCATCTAGCCTAAACATGGCTGAAACATGTTTTAAATTTATTGTTGATAAGTTAGTGAAAGATAGTGGGTCAAATTATTCAAGCTTGACTTATCAAAAGAATAGATTAGGTAGAAAGATACTAGTTCCACATGCTTAAAACATAACCAAAGAGAGAAATAGGGATGAGTAGCAAACAATGTATCCTAGGCCTGATTTTTCTAGTCTTATTTTGTAGAAAAATAACATTTGTGTGCAACTTGTTTTTATGCCACAAACCCATCATAATTTAGATTGTCTAATCCTGATTTAGCCATGTTTTCAATTTCATGTTTTTATCTTAGTGAATAAATAATGTAAAACAATTTAACCTTGACAGTTGAATAGTATAGGTAGAGAATCAAGGGAGTTCATTAGCATAATATGAGCTCCGAGAAGAAATAAGGTAGAAGTAGATAGTTTATTTTCTTTCAAAAGAAAAATGTCAAGGTTGCTAGTCCAAATGCACCTAAAGAAGAAAAATTTTTAGGCAAGTAGTTTGGGTAGGTAGAGATGAAGTTAGCTAATCATGTCTTTCAGATTGTTGAGATCATAGCTTTGAGCAAACATCAACAAAGAAAAAGAGGTAAAAATCTTCCCAATTGATGACGCACTGGTTTTCGTAAATCCAGATATCTGACGTTCTGGACACCTCCTGAAAAGGAGCTGCCCTCCCCAAGTGGAGCCACTGTTTGTCATTAGTAATTTTTTCCTTTATTGATGACTAAATTATTATCCCAAGATTTATAGAAACAACGTTCATAAACATTGTGAGTTCTAGAAATCTCACTGCCTTTATTATCCTCAAAGATATTTTTTCACTATTTCATCATTCCATAATGTCTAACTTTGCTTACCAGTCCCAGAAAACCCATTAGAGGCTTATGTCACTCTTTTTGTCTATATGTATTCACATTTGGCCCAAATCCTCTGTTTTGTTTTTCCTAAAAACCACCCACTACTACCTAAACACATAAATCAAACAACTTTGTTGTGTCTCCCAAAATACTCCCAAACACTGATGGTCTCAAGCTATCTCTGTAGGCACTTTAGCTAAATATTATACAATGGATTTTGGATCTGAAATACATTAGTTTATCATAAAATCTATCTTAAACTTGATGATCCCAAATTCTAGGTCTCAGTCCAAAAGCCAAGTCCAAGAAAGCTTCCACTAGGTCACCTAGGGTTTCACAAAGTCATAGGGTGGATTTGGTATCCTAACAAATTTGTTTTTCTTGCATGAAAAAAATGCATTCAAAGAAGAAAAGGACAGGTGCTCTTGTCCAAACTAATCAAAAGAGGTCACTCAAAAATGCTTTTTGGTCTACAACACAAATCTTGCAGTGAGACAGCTGCCCCTTGCTCACATTTTTGCAAAAGGATCAAATGGCCATCAACTTGGCAATGGGTAAGGCAAAATAGAGTATCATCATAAGAAGATCGTTCATAGCAAAGAAGAAAAGCAGCTGGTGTGTGTTTGAAAAGAATCAGGGTTTGTGACAGCTTTAACCAAACAAGGAATCAATACTAGGGTTACAAGGGAAAAGGCCACCTCAACTCCTTCAATTGCTCATTGAAGAATTTTAGAAACTTTTAATCAGTTTTGAGAAGTTTTTGAGAACTTATAAGACAACACTATTTACTTTTTTCTAAGAAGCCCTAAAACCTAGGATTGTGGAAGAATGAAAAACAGGTCAAATGATGACAAAGAGCCTCATTCATAACAACATATGGCTTCAAAGAGTTTCAAGCTGCCCTATAAGGTTTTGAAAAGAGGTATTAATTCCACCCATCAATAGGTAAACTCAGAGATCTTAAAGGGATCAAAGGAGGAAAACATAAAACTAATACTCCACTACACCAAAGGAAGAAATATGATAAAGGGTATCAGCAGAAGGGCCAGAAATATCAATTCAAGGTTTTGAATTCTCAAAGGAATAGTCAGAAGGATTTTGAAATGGTCAAAGGGGGCAAGCATGAGTGAAAAATTGCCCAAGGAGGCAACTATGACAAGCATAGGTTTATTGTTGATAAAATGAGTTGTCCAACTCAAAAAGAGATAGTGATCAAAAGGAAAAAGCAGTGTAGGCACCTGTAAGAATAGAAGTGGGCAGGAGAGACACAAAATGTTTTAAAAACTGCTAGATTTTCCCACCAAACATATAGCACTAGAAAACTGATCAAAAGAACAAATTTGTAATTAGTTTAAAAAGCGAACAGAGCCCCCAACAAAGTTTTCTTGTCAAAAGCATATTCTGCAAAAGATGGCTTAACATAAATGACACTTTTGCAGGACTGTCAAAAGTGTTTCCCTACAAGAAAATTGATAAGTTCAAAGAAAAAATGTTTCAAATGATGGGGAAACATCTAAAGAAAAAACTACCATTGATTCTTGTTGTTAGGGTTTTCCCACCAGGAGGTTTTTCTCACTACTTCACAGAAAAAACATGACATAATGTAAATCAGAGGAAAACATGTCAAAATTGATCACAAATTTTCTATTTACAAGTGTTAAGCATCATAAAGAAGGTTCATTTTCCAAAATGGGTAAAGAACACATGTTTGATCATGATGAAAGGTTTGCTAGTACAAGAAGAACATTAAGAGGCTTCCAGCAAGGAAAAAACCATATTTTTTGTCAAACTTCCACCTACATGACCAAAAGGGCTCAAACAAACAATGAAAAGGTAAAGAGAAATAAACCTTAGAAAGTGGGTTTTTTCTCATAAAATTATTTTTAAGAAAGCTATAAAGGTTTCCTTGACCCTTTTGTCCACCTCGTTTGTCTTTGCAAAAGGAGAGAGAGCTGTTGAAGAAGTTTTTTTAGGGTTTCTGGGAAACTTGGGCGAAATTGTTTAGGCATTGCACACCGACGGAGGCACTATGCACCTAGTCATCGGTGCTACGCATAGACGAGGTGGCCACAGTGTAAATTTACACTGCAATGCGCACCGGGAGGGTGGCACTACGCATCGAACAGGGCGCTACGCACAAGCTCAGCCCGACCCGACTCGCCGACAGAATAGTCTCATGGCACTACGCACCTGCATTTTTTTGTAAAAATTGTTCAGAAGATTTCCCATATAAAATTTTTGCTTCCAAGCCCCTGCACAAAGTTAAACAAGGTTGGTGGTCCCTCTTTTTACCTTCCAAATTGATCTCTTTACATGCACAATCAAAGGAGAGTTTCAAACCCCTAAAAATTGGCTAAACCCTGAACCTTCATGCCAATCAAGTTTTTGACCCTCTAGGGCAAGGAATTACCAAGTGAAATGTTGTCATAGGTGTAAAACCACTCACTAATAGAAAACCTACCTTTGAAATCTAAAAACACTCCTAGATTGCTTCATTTTGTCCTCATTTGCTAAAATTTTCCCTCACATCACTCATTTTCCCTCCCTAGACCTAAAGGCTCTCAACCAACTAAAAATCTCTTGTTCTTAACCAGTCACCATGTCTAAGGAAGAAAAAAATACTAGCAGTGATGAAGGCCAAAGGCCTATCAAGACAAAACAAAAGGGAGGAAGGGTTAATAGGTTTGAACCTTTAGATACCATTCAAATCAACTCTTCTCCCATGATCCTTTCATTTCTTCAAGATGTTGAATGCTATCAGTTTTGTGAGAGGGTTAAACAGGACCAGAGCCACTCAGACTTGACTAGGTTGTTCACTGTCAGACTACAAAACCACCAAGTCAACCTAGTAGGGCTATAAATTGAATTATCCTCCGAATCCATTTCTAAAGCCACAAGAATACCAGATATTGGTGTGATATGGTTTAAATAGATGAAATTGGACCTGAGCTACTATGAGCCCTTCCTCAAACCTAGCTATCAATAAGGCTGCAAGGTTGTTTTCCCTTTCCCCCACTTGCTAGAGAGATATGCCTTACTAATGAGGCAGATTATCAAATATTTCACTTGTGAGGGGAGGTATTTCAGAGTTTATTAATATCACATAAGGCTACTAATGCACTTCACCATGGTTAAATTGATAAACCTACCATACTATCTCTACCGGAGCATTGAAAAAATGGCTTCAGTGATCAAGAAGAGGAGTTACACCCACCAAATGCAGAGCCTTTTTCACCACTCCTTGGTTAAGATGATTTTTTTGCACCAACTATAGCAGCACAGAATCCCTTTGGACTTTTTTATCTCACATGATGTATTTTCAAATCCCCAAGCCTTCATTCAGTAAAATATGACTTCCACTTCACATCCATGTGCCTCCACTCCTCTGTCATCTCCACCTATGCCTTCTCCACAAGGAAACTTACCTCCTAATTCTCCTCCTGATGCATCAAATGAAGATGATAACAGTGGCACTGATGGACAATCAGATGACAGTGAAAGGGAAGAAAACAGTGAGGTAGAAACTGAATTAAATGAAGAAAAAGAAGATGACATTAGTGTAGAAGAAGAATATGATGGTAGTAGTAATGAAGAAAAAACAAATAGCAGTGGAGATAAAGAACATAGTGAAGGAAAGGCAGATTCTAATGATGAAGACCAAGAGGATGATGACGGCATGGAGGGGAGTGATGAAAATGGCAATCAAAAAGAGGAAGACAGTGAGAAATTGGAGAAAAACAGTGATAATGATGACACCAATAAATCAATCTCAAATGCAGAAAAAGGTGTTAATGATGAACAGGTTGATGACCAAGAGGATTATGAAGAAAATAATGAGGATAACGATCAACAAGAGAGTGCACAAGATGACCAAGAGGAAGATGTGCTAGAGCATGAAAGTGAGCATAATGATAGTGAAAACAATGTTGAAATGAATGAAGACAATGATCCTAAGGAAACAGGAGGAGATGATGAAGAACTTGAAGAGCAAGAACAGGAAGATGATGGAACTGAGACAGAGTTTGAAGGGGCAGACAGTGACCAAGGAAGTGGCATAGATAGGACAGTCAATGAACAAGAAAACCAAGAAAATAGTCATGATAGTCATGACACTAATCAACCTCTAAATGACCAATAAAATCAAATTGATAGTGGAGGAAATGACCAAGAAGAGGACCTCAGTGAAGGATAGAGCCAAAATGAGGCAAGTGAAGATGATAGTGATCAGCTTGAAGGAAAAAATTACAGTGTAGAAAATAGCGAGGGAAACAATGATGATGTTGAGGTTAAATATCAATAAATCAGTGACCCAATGAGGCATGAAGTGACTCATGAAAGCTATGGAAAAAATGAGAAAGCTGGTGACAACAAAAAGGGTCAAAGCAATGAAGAAGACACTGTCAAACCTACCATGATCACTCCTCTAACATAGACATACTACAGAGGAAAAAGAGGTGTGTTTGCTGCCTCAAAAAGGCAAAGGGCCATCTCTCCTCCAATTATCAAGACCAAGGACAAAGGAAAGGACAATATGGACAAAGGTGAGTAGTAGGTAAAGGTAAGGAGAAGAAAAAGGATCAAGAATACTCCTCAAGAGCCTCAATTCATTGATCTAGAAAATGACAATGAGGACAAGGAAATGACTAGTAGATTGCTTCTCTTGAAGAAGGATTCACAGCTTCAGGAGTGGGAAAGAGACTTTGACATGGCACAAGGTGTCATTCAGTATTACAAGGAGGAGCACAAACATTTCAAGAAGGTGAAAAGGTACCTTGCTCTCCAAAAGAAAATGACCAAGAACTATGCAAGGAAAAACATGCTTGCTTGTGCCAAACTGAAGGAGGCCCTCATAGATCTAGAAAATATAAAAAGGGTAAAAGTGCATGACATCATTGGATTCATGGCCGAGGCTTCTCAAAAGGTTTCCAAGACCTCTTGAGGGACCTCTCCACCAATTTTGAAGCAATTTGAATAAAATTTTGTCTTTTTCAAATTTTGGCCCCTCTGTGCGCGGCACCCTCGGCGCTATGCACAAAATTGGTGCATCCTTAGCTCTCAAAGTTTTCATTTTTCGATTCCTCACATCACCAACAGTCTCCTCATCAATTTTCAGATCATTTGGAGCATTTTTGAGCCCCCAAAAGGTAAAAAAACATTAAAACTTTGACCTTTCTACCTCATTTTTAGACTAGGCGCTACGCATAGAGAAATGTTGGGGAAATTGATTTTTTAATAGGTAAATAGCATCCAATCAGCACAAATCAAGTATTTCTAGAAATTATACTCATCGGGCTTTCCAATGCACCATTGTGGCGCCAAATCCAGTCTCGGGAAGCGGTCCAAAACTCAGCTACAAGAGACCCTATTTTATGCTGAAGTGGCACTATGCACAGAGGCTGCCTAGTGTGTTTTGGATCAAAAGTCAACAAAACACACTCATTTATTGCAAGTATATATTTTTGATTTTTTTAGGCAAATTACTCTAGAATTAGGTGCAAATAGTTATTTTGGCATTTATTTCTTAGGATATTATGTGCCTTGGGCCTTGCATGGTCTCTTGGCCATAAATGACATTTATGATTATATTTGACATTTTCCTACCACATTTAGGGTTTTAGTCCTCCTTTTCTCCATAAATAGAGCATGAGGCCCCTATGTATTTTTTTGGCATTTAATGAGCTTGAAGAGCAATATACATGGTTTCATGAGCTTGGAGAAGAAATTGGTTTTGTGAAGTGGATGAATGGCTTGTTTGGTTTGATGATGGATAAGCTTGTTAGCAAGATTCCATAGCTTGTTGAATGGCTATGTTTTCATAATTTGTCTATTTCTTCCTTTGTTATCATTATGTTTCATGTTTCTTGGTTGCTATAAACCATAAAAGTATAGGTTGAGACATGTTCTTTGAGGCACCTCAGTCCTCCTGCTTGTTATAGCCTTGATGTTTTCCACTTTTAGCCATCTTAAGAGATTCTTGATTGCTCCTTAGGTCCACCAAAACTTGTTTTTGTTTCATGTATGGTTAGTATGCTAGCTTACAAGTATGATTCATGGTATGCCTTGCTTATTTGAAGTTTTCAAAACCCTATCTTGAAGCCTTTCTATGGAATATTGATTGCTAGGTTAAGTCAAAGAGGTCTCGTTCGATATTGCCCTTTTTCCATGCTTACCAACTTGTTTTAGAGTTCCCAATAACTTGACATGTGTTTTTTAGGAGTTCCCTCTCCATAAATTAATTTTTTTTTATTTTTTATCTTTTATGTTTTCCCAAAATCTGAAGGTGAATTTCTAAAGTTAGAAGCTCTTATTCTCTTTATGTTTCATTGGAATGTTTATCAGTTTAAATATTGTTCATTGATCTTAATGGTTTGCCCTACCTCATGAGTTGCAACTTTTAAATATATATTTTTAAGACCTCTTAGTCTTTCCAAATGTTCAAACTTGATGTTCACTAAACCCCATACATCACCTTAAGGACCCATTAACCTTACTAAATTGGCCTTGAAACACACTTTGTTTTATCATTTAGACACTCTTGACTTCATTTGACTCCATATCCCAATGGCTTTGACAAATTATCACTCCACTTATTCCACTTGACCATCTTACCCAACCAGAACAATCAACAAACCCTACACTTAAAAACTAGCCTAAAATTAAAACCCTAGAGTGAAAACAACACATCCTTTGCACCCAATAGAGAGATCCCTCTCTGAGTCCAGGAAGGCTAGGTCCTCGAACTGCAATGCTTGGTTCCATGTTACCTTTTCATTTGGTCTACCAATATGCCAAACCACAAGACCCTAACAAAACATACTTTTAAAACTATGTTTTTGTAGAAATAATGAAGACAATAATACCGGAACCATAAAAAATGAAGTGATGAAGGAGTTCATCCCTCTTGGGATACACCTCCTAGTCCAACTTCCAATGGTTGGTTCTCTTTCATAATGCTCAAAAAGGTGTGTTTATATCAAGCTACAATGCTTAAATGGATTAAAAATCTCTCCAATGGCTCCATAATAGTAAAAAACCCCTAACTAGGCTCTTTTTGCTCCAAAAAAGGCTAAAAAATGAATGAGTTATGCTCCCCCTAAAGTTTTGCATTATCTTTCCTACAATTCACACCTTCTTGCAATATTTTCTATAAAATTTGTCTTTTGCGGCCATGTGGGCGATAATTTTGCCAAGCGTCGGCAAGATTCCCACTGCATCGAGTGAAAAATGTCGCCTCCTTAATTTTCCTATGTCAGCATTTATCCAGTTAATTAGAAAGTACATTACCTCTCCTCCATTGTCAATTTAGGGCTCGTTGTACCATTTCCCATCGGTGCTAACCATAGCATTTAACGGTGACCTATGTGGAAATTTAAATAGTACAAAATTAACTGTCAGAACCAAACTGTTACATCAATTGTTAACATTTTTTGTCGAGAGGTGTTGACATGTGACACTTCAAAACCATCAATGGATAACCCATCTGTCACCATAACCTGTGGCATCAAACCTTAACCTTGGCATGTTAACATCATTCCAAGGCTTAACCCACTATGGTAACCATTGCCAAACGCGCTGGAAATAACTTTAACCATGGCAATAAAATTCACATGTGACCACTTAACCCGCTGAAGTTAACACTTGTTCCAAAGGATTAAAATGCCTTAGAAACTATTGCACAAACTTTTGGTTTCATGGGTTATATATATGGTTTGGTTGAAATATATCCACCATATATGGGGTTCTCCCTGCCATATATGGCAAATAAAAAATTTGGTTAAAAGCTATATAATGTTTCAGGGTCGGGTTTAGCCCTTACCCTAGGTCTATGGATCGGGGTTAGGTGTTAACCCTGGTCCCCTCCACCAATGGAAAAGTAATTAAACTTTAAATTGATGTGGAGGGCTATAGTAGTTAAGGACTACCGCAACCGAGATGGTTGGAAACCTTTGGTGCTTGGTGGATGTCTCACACTTGAATACCCAGAGGCCCACTCTAGCCTAAACCATAATTTTACATGGCCACCAGGAGGCCACGTGGCAACCTTTGGTTGGACCACCTAGTCCTCTCTGATTGGAATTGTGCCAAGTGTCAAACAACAACTGGTCGAAGGAGCACAGTCAACCTGCCATGTCATGGTCCAGTCAACAATATGGACTACTAAAGATGAACCTATGTATAACCCAATCCAAAGAAAAAATTACTTCCCAAAATGAACATAATGTGATAACGAGAGTATCCAATTTCATATTCTATCGAAACAAGTTGTGCCAAATTCAGGACGATGAGATATACACATTGGCGATGGTTTCAAGCCATTCTGAGAACTTTCAATTTTGAGCAAAAAATTGACCCACTGTATCAGAGAGATGGGGAGGTAAAAAGAAATACATAAAGAGATAAAGGAACATGGATAGAGAGAGGGAGTGATAAGGAATATGGAGAGAGAGGGAGTGAGGACAATAGGAAGAAAGAGAGAGTAACAGGGGAGAGGGAGATAAGGGGAACATAGAGAGAGATAGATAGAGAGGAGGTTGGAAGGATTGATAGATAGATTGGAGAAAGAAGGTGTATGTTTTGGGGGTGATATAGTAATTCAACCTATTAATATTGGAGAGCAAGAGAGATAAGGTATGTTGTTTATGACAGCAACTCAAGCTAAATATTTAAATGGTTTATGATTTCAACTGTCCTTTTCATATAATTGGTATGAGAAGATGACAAAATTAACAAGGGTATTAATCATTTTTCATCGTTAAAGTTAGTAAAAGTTAGAATTTATCATCTCAAAAAAATGAGGTAAATAAGAGAATTTAAAATTTAAATGGCTATTAGATTTATTTACATATTATTGATAAAATTAATCATATGTTCGATAGATTTTTCTTGGCCACACAAGACTGAAACTAGCCTAGATCCATCTTAACTTTGGATATATCAAGCACTGAGAGGGATCAAATCTCTCGAATTGAAAAAATATCTTTATTTTTTCACTAAAAAGAGAGGTTTGCAGCTCGAGATATTTGATCCCTCTCGGTTCTTGATAGATTTAGAGTTAAGATATATCTAGGTTCGTAAATACTTAAAAAAAAAATTATCGTGTCGAGAGGCTCTTTGTAGATGTCAAACATAAATGTTTAAATTTAAAATTTAAAATTTAACAAATTTAATCTAATGTCAATGTCAGTCCTAATTAAAAATTGATATAATTACTATGTATAAAAAAAATATAAACTAAACATTTGTTTTATAGATCTAGAGTTAAGATGGATCTAGGCTAGTTTGAGTCTTGTGCAGTGAAGGAAAATCTTTCGAACATATGATTAATTTTATCAATAATATCATGTAAATAAATCTAATATTAATGTAATCAGTTTAAATATTATAAATATGTATGAGATTAATATGTTCATTTTAATTTTAAATTTTCTTAGTTACCACAGTTTCACTTTGTTGAGATGATAAATATTGTTGATAACTTTAATGAAGAAAAATGATGAAATAAAAATTTTGAAAGCCAAGTGACAATGTAATAGTGTTGAATGATAGAAAATGTGAATAATAGGAATGTATCCAATTAACAAGAGTCTTCATTGTGATGAATCTCAAACTATTTTCTGCTACTATTCTTATTTTCACCCTTGTTAGTTTTGGAATCTTCTCATATCGATTATATGAAGAGAACAATTGAAATCGTAAACCATTTAAATATTTAGCTCAAGTTGTTGTAGTAAACACCATACCTTGTCTCTCTTGCTCTCCAATATTAATAAGTTGAATTAGTATAACACAAGAAGCAATGTACATTACCAATAATTTTTGTGCTTTCACTGAAATCAATGTGCATTATTAATCTAATCAATTTAAAATTAATGTACCATCATACTTCTAATTACATAAAATTAGAAATCAACATCTACAATGAAATCAATGCATCTATTGCAAGAAATTAAATAATATTAGAAAAAAATATTCACCTTCCATCAATATCTCTATCTCCCAATGTCTCTCTATATCACCCCTAAAACATACACTATCTTTCTCCAATCTATCAATCTTTCCCTCTCTCTCTCTTTCTCTCTTCCCCCTATCTCCCTCTCTCCTGCTTTTCTATCTTTCCTCATGTTTCTCCTCTCTCCCTCTATCTCCATATTCATTATCACTCCCCCTCTCTCTCCACCCTACTTTCTCTATGTCTTCATTGTTGCCTCCCTTTCTCTCCCTTTCCATCTCTCTACTCCCTCACATCCTCGCTCTTCCTTCCTCTCTCTCCCTTTTTCTCCCACCTCTCTCTCTCTCTCTCTCTTCACCCTCCAACTCTATTACCATATCCCTATCTCCCTCCTCCTCTCTCCTTCTCTCCCTCTTTCTCTCCATATATCCTTGTTTGTCTCTTTGTCTCACCCCAAAACATATAAAATCTCTCTCAATATCTCCCTTGTCACTCCTTCTCTCTCTCCACTTCTCACTCTATATGTAATTCTTATTCTCTCCCTATCCCCCATACAACTCCATCTCTCTATCCCTCCCTCTATCTGCCTCTCTCCCTCCCTCTCTCCTCCTCTCTCTTGTCCTTTCTCTCTCTCCCTTTCTCTCCTACATTTGTATCTCTTCCCTCATCTCTCTCTCTCTCTCTCTCTCTCTCTCTCTCTCTGCCCTCCACTCCTCCCTCTTCCCCCATCACTTTCCTCCTTTGTCAATTCCTCCCTCTCTCTTCCCCATCACCCTCTCTCTCTCTCTCTCTCTCTCTCTCTCTCTCTCTATTACCTCCAATCCTATTTCTCTCTCTCTCTCGTTACCCTCAAATCCTCTCTCTTCAACCATCTCTCTCTCTCTATCTCTCTCTCTCTCTCTCACTGCCTCTCTCTCTCTCTCTATGTTAATATCTCTCTCCCTCTCTCTTCTCTCCCCCCTTCTCTCGATATCTCCTTCTACATACACACTCTCTCTCTATCTCTCCCTTTTAACTTCCTTTCTGTCTCCACTTCTCAATATCTATGTCTTTATTATTTCCTCCCTCTTCTCCCCTCCAACTCCATCTCTCTATCCCTCCCTCTCTCCTACTTTCTCTCAAGTCCTATTTCTCGTGCTTCCTCTCTCTCCTTCTCTCATCCCCCATCTCTCTCTCTCTCTACCCTCCAATCCTCTCACTATCTCCATCCCTCTCTCCTTCTCTATCTCCCCCTTATGTCTTTGTGTCTCCCTCTGCCTCTCTTAACCTTCTCTACATATCTCACTCCTCTCTCTCTCTCTCTCTCTCTCTCTCTTTCATTCCTTCTCTCCCGTCTCCTTCAGTTTATCTCCATCTCTCCCTCACTCCACCTATCTCTCCAACTCTATCACTTTATTTCTTTGTTCTTCCTTCCCATATATATCTATAGTTAATATATATCATAATATATCAATATATTTTATAATATAACAAATCTAATATTGTATTAATCCAATTATTATTATTATTATTATTATTATATATTAATGTGAATGTTAGAATTAATAATAATAATAATAATATTATGGTTTAAAATATTTTTTTCACATCGTATTAGTAACATTTTGGCCCATGGTATTCAGCTCATATGCTTCACCTAAAGAGGATTATCGAGTAAATATAAAAATAGGTTTTATTTATTTACCATACCTTTTTTATTTACCATGGCATTTGGCCCATTGGGTGGGTATATAATTAGACGTTTATTTCTAAAACTATTTGATATTTTTTTGTTATTTAGCATACCTCTTTTACCTATTTTATATTTATTTATTTACTATACCTATTTTATAAATATGATATTTAGCCCATGGTATTAATAATGGTAATTTTCCCATAGGCTTCATCTAAATAATTTTTTTTTTTTGTTTTATTTAATTATAAAGATGATTATGGAGTAAATATAAAAAGAGGTTTTATTTATTTATCATACCTTTAGTTTATTGATATTTTTATTTATTTACGATACCTCTAGAGTAAGTTTAAAAATAGGTTTTATTTATTTACCATACCTCATATTGTGTAACTCTCTTTAGTTTAAGTTTAATTTTACATGCCATGTAGCCCCATATAATTTTTACGTGCAATCTAGCCTCATACCCATAGAGGGAGGTCAAGAGATAGAGATAAGGAATATGCATAGAGATGGAGAGAGGAAAACATGAAGAAAGTGAGAGAAGCCAGGGAGAGGGAGATAAAGGGGAAGAGAGAGAGAGAGATAGAGAGAGAGGGACAGAGCTGAGGGAGCTAAAGGCGAAGAGAGGGAGGGATAGATAGATATATTGGAGAAATAAAGTGTATGTTTTCGGGGTGATATAGAGAGACACAGGGAGATAGAGATATTGATGGAAGGTGAAGAGAGGGAAGAAGAGAGAGATGGAGAGAGCCAGGGAGGGATAGAGAGATTGATAGATATAGAGTGAGAAAGCTTGCTTATTAGGGGGTGAGATAGAGATATAAAGAAGGAGAGATAAAGGGATATATATATATATATATATATATGGAGGGGGAGAGAGGGAAGAATATTTGTCACACTAGATGTATTGATTTTACTGTAGATGGAGATTTCTAATCATATTTCATTGATTGCACTAGATGCATTTATTTTAGTGTAGATGTTGATTTCTAATCCTATTTGATTGCTTTCAATAAATTCATTTATTTGAGTGTATATGGTGATTTATAATCCTATTTGATTGTTTTCACTTATTGACATATAAGTGCATGAGCATATTTATTTCATATATATATATATATATAAATTTTATGTTTATCTAAAGTTACCACCAACAATAACCATTAAAAAAAAAAAATGAAAGTGGTAGAAAATGAAAGAATTATTGCTATTGTAATCAAAGAGAACCCAACTATCTGTCCAAATAGCTTGTAGTCTCCTAGAGGGTTAATTCTCTATTAAAAGAATAAATAAAAAATAGATTATATATATATATATATATATATATATATATATATATATATATATATATATATATATATATATATATATATATATATATATATATATATATATATATATATATATATATATATATATATATATATATATATATATATACACACACAAAAATACTCAAGACATTTACACTAACCTCCCTCATTTTATTTTTTAATTTTTATTTTATGGCTACATGATTAACAAAATGTGATGGGTACTACAAAATTTGATGTAGGATGTTTAAAAATGAGTTATTCTTACCTACATAGATAAACGCCTCTAATGGATCATAAAGAGGTTTCATATCGAGCTCAATATATTCAATGTCTCTTTTGAGTGGAAGGCGGATCACCTTCAACAAGTTACCATCACCCTACTTCCTCATAAAAGCAACTCCACCTTCCCCGCTTCATGTATGGACATCATATTGAGAATTGAATTAGTTTGGTTCTAACCATGTGTGAGATAATAAATGCAGCAGTGTCTATTTTTCTAAGTGTTTCTGGGGGCTCACTTGAATAATGGCGTCTACATGATAACCTGCACAATTTAACTAAGAATTACTGGATGGGATTATTTAAAGAACATGCTTTCTTCCTCGCTCGACTTTATTCCTGCATTTTTCCTATTGAGCTATGAATAATATCCATTTCTCCTCTTCTTTCCCAAGTGAGGCTGGTGACCTAGCTGCTCAACCATTCTTGCTTCTATGAGTGGTTTTCCATTGGAATGACAAGATATGATTTGTACTTGAGGTTTCTGCTCCTATATTTTTCCAAGAAAAATTTGGGAATATTATGAGTTTCTTCTTCATTCTATGTAAATCTGATTGGATTCTCGTTCTTAATCTTCCAACAAAGTGAGGAGCTGATGATGTGGAATCTTCAATCAAATGCTTCGAGAATTTTGATCATATTTTGACTTGGCTATTGGGTTACCTTAACCCATTCCTCTATTGATTTCGGGGAAACATACTTATGAAATAAAATATTTTTCCAAGTCCATTTCTTTGTGAGTAATTTCGAAATTCCAACCCCCTTTACTAGATAAGGCTTTGGAGAATTAAAATTATATATTTTTTCCCAGCCCCCTATATCCTTTAGCACTAAAGCTACCTCACATATAATAAGAGGTATTCCTCCCAACCCTTTATTTCCTCTCTGCATATACCTGAAGATGATATGCTTCATTCATATTAGGATTTGGTTGGAAATGTTGGCTAAGGAAAGACAATATGCCAAATTTTAGTTCAGAATAGATTTGATGAGAACTATACTACAAGCTATTGAGATTCATCTATGAGTCTAGTGCTCTATCCTGCCACTAATTTTGACCATTAACCACATCCAATCCCTGTACGGATAATTGTATGGCTTCAAATGAAAAACCAAGCAGTATAGTTTAGGCTCAAATTTCTACACAATGAAAATGAGGAAACTAAGGATCATTTTCCCTTGGGCTTGACTAAAAAGATTGAATCTCATGGAGGACTTTTTCAGGTTGACCTTCATTCTTGTTGCATCACAAAATAGGTTAAGGATGCTTCCAAGGTTTCTTTCCTCTACCACTATGCCATTCATAAATAATTCATCCACAAACAATAGGTTGGTAATTTTTGCTCCATTGGCAATCTTGATTCCTTTACTATCTTCCCTCTTAACATTTTCTTGATTATCATATTGAGCCCTTATACTACTAGGACCAGGGGGGCAAGTGAGAAGGGACAAGTCGGCCTTAGACCTCTTGAATGGTGAATGAAGTCAATGGCTATGCCATTGATCATAACCACATAAAAAACTGAACTGAAACATGCTTCCATCCAAACAATGAGTGAATGAGAGAATCCTACTTGCAGAAGGGTTAGACATAGATACAACCAACTTATTTGATTGAAAACTTTGGTGGGATGTGGGTGGGATGTACTTTAGTTTGATAGTGTGCAACACCTCTTGCGATGTTTCCATTGAATCCTAGACAACTTGACCTTCCAAGGACCCCATTTGTTCCTATGAGATTGTGTTAGATTCTCGACAGAAATGGCTTCATACTTGAAGAGATAGTTCTTGAAATTAATTTATATGTGAAATTTCTTAGATATATTAGTCTATATTGGCCAATTAACAAGGGAGAGATGGAGAGAGAATGTGTATGTTTGGGGGTGAGACAAATATACAAGGAAGGAGATATGGAGAGAAGGGGGGGGAGAAGGAGAGAGAGAGAGGGATGTACTAACAATGTTGGAGAGTGAGGAGAGAGAGAGAGAGAGAGAGAGAGGGAGAGAGAGGTGGGAGAGTGAGGGAGAGAGAGGGAGAGAGAGGAAGAAAGAGAGAGGACATGAGATATTGGAGAGAGTGAGGGAAAGAGATATGAAGTTGAAGGGGGGGAGTGATCTGTATATGAAATATTGAGGATTATGTCAAATTTTGCAAGTGAATAGATTATGGTTTTTAACCTCTTATGTCAATTTATTTAGCACATAAACATACTCTTAAAACTAAGTTTTTGCAAAAATAATGAAGAAATTAATACCATAACACTAAACACAAAAAAACAAGTGCTGAAGGAGTTCACCCCTATTGGGCTACATCTCCTTGTCCATCTTCTAATGGTTGGGTCTCTTTCATTATGCTCAATTTTTTTTTTTTACATCAAGTTACAATGCTCAAATGGCTTAAACAATGTCTCTAATGGCTCTATAATAGTCAAAAACCGCTGGTTGGGCTCTTTCTTCTTCAAAAATGGCTAAAATAAGAATGAGTTATGCTCCCCTGAAGTTATGCACTATCTATCCTACAAATCAGACCTTCTTCCAATTCATTCTACAATATCCGCCTTTCATGACAACATGGGGCGATAATTTCACCCTGTGCTGGTGAGATTCCCACCGCACCGAGTGCAAAATGTTGCCTCCTTAATTTTCATATGTTAGCCTTTATTTGGTTGATCGGGTACCATGTTTCCTCTCCTTTGGCATCAATTTCAGCCTTGTCGTACCTTTTACCACCTGTGCTAACCATAGCATTGAATTGTGACCTCTGCGACAATGTGAAAGGTATAAACTTAACCGTCATAACCAAAACACTAGAACCAAACTATAACATCAATTGTTAACATTTTGTGCCAAGAGGTGTTCACGTGTTGTAGGAATTTACAGAGTAAGTTCCGTAGATCAAGAACCAAAGGTCACTGCTCACAAACATATCACAAATTAGTACACCAATATAATCACGTGGTTAAAACCCTCAAAGAGGGAAACAGTCCACGGCCTGAGCCAACGCGGCCAGTACAGGAAATTTATTAATATAAAAAGAAAAGTTACATATGTTTCTCTCATAGAACGTTACCAAACAAATGACCCTCCATGCTCTTTAAATAGAGATCATGGACCAATCGAGTTTTAAGCCACAGATCAAGTGTCGTTAATACTGAGGTGAGAGATAACTGTTGCATCACTACAAATCGTGACCATCCGATTATAACTTACAAATGTACATGGTAAAGAAACACACTTTACCTAACTCTACACTAGAATAAGTTATTCTTAACTATTTCCTATGTGTTAGAATATCCTAAAATCCCCCCATAATAACAACTTGGGATAGGATTGAAAGATTTACAAAGATGACACAAAAGGAGCCTATTTCCTATGTGTCGAAATATCCTAACATCCCCCCTGAAGAACAAATTGGGATAGGATTGAAGGATTTAAAAAAGTGACACAATAGGAGAAGGAAGGAGGCATTAGAGCCTATCCCCCCTTAATGAAAACTTTCCTGAACTCCAAGCATGGATCGAAGATTGGTAAACTTTGCTTCTGTGAGAGCCTTCGTAAAGATATCAGCTACTTGATCATTGGTTGGACGTAACTACACTTCAAGAACACAATAATGAATGAGCTTTCTGATGAAGTGTGTGTGGAGTTCAATGTGTTTCATATGCTGATGCTCAACTGGATCTTTACATAGCTGAATGGCACTCTGATTATCACACCAAAGTGTAGTTGGATGCTGTTGATGAAGACCAAATTCAGACAGAATCTAATGAAGCCACATGGCTTCCTTGTTGGCTTCAACTACACCACGATACTCTGCTTCTACTGAAGAAAGAGAGATGGAACTTTGTTTCTTACAAGACCAAGTAATAGGTATTGAACCAAGAGTGAATACATATCTGGTAGTAGACTTTCGATCATCAAGGTCACTAGCCAAATCTGAATCAGTGAAACCAATCAACAATGGAGATGCTCCTACATTGTAATGAATCCCGAACTGAACTTTACCTCGAACATATCGAAGTATTCTTTTAGCTGCTTTCCAGTGACTTTCAAGAGTTTGGTGCATAAACTGAGCAACAAGACCAATGGCAAAGGAAAGGTCAGGAAGGGTGTGGGTTAGATACAGAAGTTTACCAACAAGTTGACGATATAAGGTAGCATAAAATTTAGGGGTAGTACAAGTGACTGAAAGTTTGACTCCAGAATAAAAGGGAGGAGGGGCTAGCTTACAGTCTTCCATGTTAAAGTGGTGTAGAAGATCACAGGCATACTTGGACTGAGAGAGGGTAATGCCTTCCTTGGATTGCAAGACTTGAAGACCAAGGAAATAATGGAAGTGTCCTAAGTATGTCATTTGAAACTTCTTTTTGAGGCTAGACTTCACATGGTTTATATGGTTTGGATCACTACCATTAAGGATAAGATCATCAACATAAAGAAAAATGATGGTGAAGGACTTACCCACTTTCCTGGTGTAGATAGTGTTGTCAGAATGACACCTAGAAAGGCCATTATCTAATAGAAATCTATCCATTCTGGCATACCAAGCTCGAGGAGCTTGTTTGAGACCATAGAGAGGCTTCCTAAGGTGAAAAAAAAGGCTAGAGTCATTTTGGATAAAGCCAGGGGGTTGTTCCATGTAGATTTCTTCATGTAAATCTCCATGTAAGCGGTTAACATCCATGCGACCAAATTCCCACATTAAAAAGGCGACAAGGGAAAAAAAAAATGAGATAGAATTAATTGGAAATGAGGAGAAGGTTTCGGTATAGTCAAAATGTGCTTCAACTTTGAAAATCCTTGTGGGTCAGCTTTATGTGTATCCGCGCCCATCTAGTCCATGGAAGAATAAGATCCAAGTATGTTTGCGGGGTCTGCTGGCAGAGAACATGCTACATCCGGTGAGGATACATCTTGAACGTTGAGTGTAGGGAACAATTTCCAGAGGTGGAGGAAAGATTTTCATGAGGGTTGTCATCTGTTAAACTATGCAATTCTATTAAAAAATGAAAGAGATAGAGGTAACACATATTAAATTCTAGGCTAATAGTGAGTACACATTTCATCAAGTACATCTCTTCTAATGATTATATTTTTGGATTTTGGTTGAAGAAGTCTATATCCTTTGACATCTTCAGAATATCCAACAAAAATACATTTTTCACTCTTAGGTTCTAAGGCTTTATGTTTCGCATATGGAATATGGGCCCAAGCATCACTTCCAAAAACACGAAAGTGACTTACATTCCGTTTGATTGAGCCCCAAGCTTCTTCAGGAGTTATATTCTTTAAAACCTTAGTATGAGTGCGATTTACTATGTAATTTTCACAGTTAATGGTTTCTGCCCAAAAATTGAGACCAAGTACTTTATATTGAAGCATACAAGGTAGGAACACATAGTACGTCATTAAACTGACCATTATGGAGATGAATGATTCCAGATCCTACAACACTAAGAGATCTATCATCACCAACATAAAAATGTTTGGTGTTACAATCATTTAAAGAAGAAAACATGGCTTTATTTTTGCAATGTGATAGGAAGCTCCAGAATCAATGAGCCACTCATGAGAATGAGAAGAAGAAGATACATTTAATGCATAACTAGATCTTGAGGCTTGACAACCATAACCAAAAAGTGCCATTCCTGAAGATGAAGGTGAAGAGTGCTCCAAATTGATGTTGTGCTTCTTAATTTCTGCTTCTACGACTTCCATATTCTTAAAACATTTGGACTCTAAATGGCCATCCCGATTGCAAAAGTTGCAATGTCTATCTGTCTTCTTCCCTTTCTTTTGATTTGCTTTATTATTTTGGTGATTTGATTTTTCAGTTTGCGAATGAAATTTCTTAGGGCCCTTGTTTGTTTTAGGACCATATTTTTTTGGATACTACTTATTGGGATTCTTTTGATATGATTGTTGTTGGGCTGTAAGGCTTTCTTAGAAGCATTTCCATAAGTGATAAGACCAAGGTGTAAGAGCTTTTCTTGTTCTCTTATCAAAGAATCGCAAAAGGTATCAAAAGAGGGGTTCTTGTAGGCAGTTCCTAAAGAAATGATGACTTCTCTAGTGGAATGGAAAGCAGAAACAAATACAGAATATGCAGGGCCAAGTTTAGCAAGAATACAATAAATGAGGCTACCATCTTCCTTTTTTACCTTACAAACTTCTAAAATAATTTGAATGGTCTTGAATTTGGACAAAAATCTTCAATGGAGGAGAAATTATTGGGGTCCAAAGAAAGCAACTCATTTTCAAGTTGGTGGGCCCTTATTTGATTTTGAATACCAAAAACAGTTTTTAGCTTTTCCAGGGCTTCGTCAAGGGTGTCAATGTCAAGGATATGAAATCGAAGATCTTTAGAAATGGACATTCCTATCAACCCTCATGTTTGATCTTGTTTATTTTCCCATTTAGCAGGTTGATCATCATCAGAAGGTTTATTTTCTTCTCTTGCGGCCATTCTATAAAGCCCTTTACTTCTAAGTATGTCTACCATGTGAGGTAGCCATTGGAAATAATTGGTGCTATTAAGAATAATCGGGTATGCACTTTCCATTTAAAAAAAAAAGATGAAGCTAAGAAAAGCTGAAACTAACTGATCCAATGGAAATATATTGAAAAATTAGGCCGTTTAAAAAAAATGACTCGAAAAACAGCTTTTAGATGAATAAGTTATGCCTTTTTAAAAATCTAAGTTATAGATGCCGAATAGTTACGGGAGCAGGATGAAGTGCGGCTTTTAAAAAAAAATTCTGCCCCTTTTAACAATTTTTTTTTACAAACGAAGCTTGAGAAGGAGACTTGAGCATAAGACCTCTATTCTCATAAACCAACCCCTCACCAAGTGAGATAGTAAAAGGATCATGTTATTGTATGAAAGGAGGAAGGGTTTTTTTCTTTTGTTCCTGCACAAAAAAACACAAAAAACGGAGCCAAAAAAATGAAATGCAAAGCCTTATGGCAGAATGTTAGATTTTTGATTAGCCTTCCCGGAAACTATCAATTTTTTCACTATTTCCGATTTCTCGAGATCACACAAAGACACGGGGAAAGAGCATACGTTGCAAAAAAATCCCTTTTCCCTGTTTCTGATTTGCTGAGATCGCACACAGTGCACAGAAAAGAGGGTATAGATCTGGCAAATAAATAAAACCTAAAAATTGAAAATAAGAAAAAGAAACTGAAATAAGCAGAAGTATTAACAAATATAACTATAAAACAGATGCTTTATACCTCTAGATCTAAACTGTCATAACTTGGGTAGCCGGAAACCTTTTCGCATGAAAAAAAAAAGGCATTCCTCACTGTAACAGACGCTCCATAAAAAAATGAGCACTTCTCCAAGCCCAAAAAAGTTTATAAATATTAGATCTACAAAACAAAATTCACATGCAGTCAAATCGGCTTCAGATTTTGATCAACAATAGACCTGACCCTCAAAATAGCTCTAATACCATATAGGAATTTACAAGGTAATTTTTGTGAATTAAGAACCAAAGGTCACGGCTCAAAGAAAGATCACAAATCAGTACACCAGTATAATCATGTGGTTAAAACCCTCAGAGAGGGAAACAGTCCACGGCCTAAGCCAACGCGGCCACTTCAGGCAATTTATTAATATAAAAACAAAAGTTACATATGTTTCTCTCATAAAAGGTTATCAGAAAAATGACCCTCCATGCTCTTTAAATAGAGATCATGGACCAATTGGGTGTTAAGCCACAGATCAAGTGTCGTTAATACCGAGGTGAGAGATAACCGTTGGATCACTACAAATCGTGACCGTCGGATTACAAGTTACAAATGTACATGATAAAGAAACACACTTTACCTAACTCTACACTAGACTAAGTTATTCTTAACTATTTCCTATGTGTCGGAATATCCTAACACGTGTGACACTTCGAAACCCCCGGCGCCTAACCCATCTACCACCATAACTTGTGGCATCAATCCTTAAACTTGGCATGCAAACATCGTTCCAAGGATTAACCCGTCACAACAACTTTTGACAAACACGATGCAAATAAATTTAACCGTGGCAAAAATAATCACATGTGACCACTTAACCCTCTGGTGTTAACATCCGTTCCAAAGGCTTAAACGGTCGCAGAAAATGTTGCATGAAATTTGGGTTCCATGGGTTATATATATGGTTTGGCTGAAATATATCCGCCAATACATATGTCTTTCAAAGTCTAGGTTATGTGGTATATATATGTGATTTTCTCTACCATTTATTGAAACCAAAAACCTTGTTTAATAGTGATACAATTTTTCAGGGTTAGGGTTAGCCTTTATCCCTAGTCTGTGTACTGGGGTTGGGGGTTAACCCCATCCCCCTCCCCCGATTCCAAAGAAATTAAAAGTTAAATAAATGTGGAGGTTTATAGTAGGTAAGAATTACTGCAATCAAGATCATTGGAGACCTTTGGTGCTTGGTGGAGGTCTTGCACTCGAATTTGCGGAGCCCCACTCTAGCCTAAACCATAATTTTGCATGGCCACTGTTGAGCAGTGGAAAAGGTATGAATTCACTATCTTTTTTCCCATTCTTTTACTTTAAACATAATTATTTTTACCTTAGAAAGATGATTTATTTCAAGAATTGTGGTAGAATTGTGAAGATTTATGTTTATTGTAAAATATGACTAAAAACTTCCTTTTACTGCTAAAAACAGGAATTAGGTGAGGTGAGCAGCTATACCAGAGGCGTGGATAGAGTAAATGCAACTGCTGTTCCTACAGCGTTAGACCAAATCCTGTCAAAGACAAGGAAATCTATATGCATTGCTAAGAAAAGGCAAGGGACAACTCGGCTCGGTCAAAGGAGATCAAGTGATAGCTAAAGAAAGAAGGGAAGCGAATCCTTCAGGATCCTTCGATCCTGAGGGATCGCTATTCAAACTCATCTCATTCCTTGTCTTGTTTTTCGGGGTTTGATATATAAGGAAATGCCTTTAGTGATTGTGGGGGAGATCCTTTGATTCAAAACATTTCTTTTGTAATACTATGTTTTATTGACTCTCAGGTTTAGAGAGCAATCTCTGTAATACTTTTATGTTCGATTAATACAAAGGCGAGTTTCATTTCATATTTCAAGCTTTGAAGTAACCCAGCAGTGTTTCACTGGTGGTAAGGGCCCGGCCCTGGTGGAATTACTCTGTTTTTTGTATTTCTATCCTTTCCTTACTGTGATGTGATAATTGTGTTTAGATTCAATACAGTTACAGAGTTATTTGATTACTGTTGAACAAAGTTCTGGTTTGCTGTATGCGTTAATGATTGCACTACTAT
This sequence comes from Pinus albicaulis, assembly GCA_034641835.2. Lineage (NCBI taxonomy): Eukaryota > Viridiplantae > Streptophyta > Pinopsida > Pinales > Pinaceae > Pinus > Pinus albicaulis. The sequence goes on along the minus strand of CM076573.1, from coordinate 883,588,018 downwards.
TCCATCTTAGCAAGGATCGTATTTACTGTCTTATTCATCTTTATATCTCTTATAAAGCTTTTTTGTTCTATACTTAATTTTGTTTGATGTTCCATTGGTTTATGGTTCATTCCGATTGACTATTTCATAGTGTTGGCTGTCGACAAGGTTGGAGTTTAAGAAGACTTGTTACCTGATTGCGTTAAGTTTATATTTGTTGTTCAATTGATGTTTGTTGTTCGATTATTGTTTTCTGTTCATTTCTAATTCATTAGGTTCAAATTTTTGGAGAGATTGTTTACAGTTGCTGTGTACACATAGGAATTACGAATTGATGTTCCTTTCCAATTCTTGTTATTAGAAGAAGTTCTTTTTAGTTATTTTCATCAGCAAGTAGTTCAAGTTTGATTTCATTTTGATTTCTTAAAGCACAGGACCATCAACTGTAGAGGACATTAGTTACTGCTTCCAAGTTCCCAGATTGATTTCCTTGTCTCAATTGTCTTTTCAGTTGCATAGATTTCTAAGGGAAAGAGTTATTTCTACTGCATCCCTTATTGATGTTTTGCAGAGTGAGTAGTTAATATTTCAGAGTATTTTCATTCATGTTACTGTAATTATATTTCTTTACAAGAATTCATTTACTCTTGTATGTAGAATACTGTACTACATCTTTCATAGCATTACTCTTAGCTAATTACAGTCTCAGACAGAGTACACTCTTGAAATAAAAATTTTCTCCCATATTGATAATTAATGTAGGATAATTAGGTGTTTAAAAGATACCTTTTATGCCTCAACATTTTGGTGCCGTTTCCAGGGAGAGTGTATGCCATTTCAAAGGAGTGATGCACAATTGGTTTTCTTCTTCTCGCGAAGAATTGGGTATTCAAGATGGAAAGTAAGAACCTGCGCACCGAGCAAGGAACATACTTGCTCATAGCCCGCTTCATAGTAGAATTAGGTAAGATTCTTTCTTTAGGTAGGGATGAAGGCTTGTTTTCTTGAATGAATAAACCAACTAAGCAAAACAAAATTCCTCCTAAACTTGAAAAACCTAGGGGATCGGTGACCCTTGGGCGAACTACTTTTATTGACGAAATCCTTAAAAAGACTAAATCTCAGCCATCATTAGGACCTAGGAAAGTTATCTCTAGACAACCTACTAGTTCCCTTCAGGCCACAGAGTCACCATCTGAAGCCTTTTCTGAGATACATAGTCAAACAGTGGGAATTGAGCAAGATTCCCAAGAAATTGAGAATCCCTGCCCAATTTCTCCACAAGAAGGGACCTCTAGTAATCTCCGTGAAGGAGAAGGGGAAACAGGAGAAGCAGAAGAACCAAAATCTCCTCTTGAAATAGTCCAAATAGTAAGAAGTCTAGATAAGGAGAGTGATGTCAAACTTATTCAAAACCAAGGACCTGAATCTCCTCAAACAGTAGGCCAACAAGGAATACTTATTGTTCCAAATAAGGGAAGTGTTGTCAAGTCCATTCCTACTCCTTCCAGTCAGCCTAGGAATTCCCTTGAGATCCCAGAAGGATATTGGCACATATTTGATCAAATGGCCCAAAACCAGAACCAAAACCAGAACTAGAAAACACCCCAACAAACCTCTACACTGCAATATTCTATATTAGATACTATAGTTAATGCACCTATGAAAGCCATTCCCCTTCAACATATTCCCACATTTCATGGCTTAACATCAGAATATCCAGATGCATTTCTATTCCAATTCGATGTGTTATGCAGGGGGTATGACTATACCACCGATCCCCAAAAATTAAAACTATTTCCTTCCACATTAAAAGGAGCAGCCTTACGATGGTTTATGGGGTTAGGTGGGGGTGTCATAACTGATTGGGATCAGATGAAAGCTGCATTTTTAAAGAAATATCAAGATTATTGCAGGTCTTGAGAACTAAAAGACAAAATATTCCAAATGATAGCAAAACCAAATGAAACCCTAGGAGAATATGTGGAATGGTTTCAATACAATCTTCAGAGATCTCCTTATGCATCCTTACCCTTACCTGATAATGTGCTGAAAACTACATTAATTAGGGGAATGAAAGATCAATGGGTTTAAACATTGAATATTATGGGAGAAGGTGATATATATCAAGAAAGTTATGCTAACATCATTGATTTTTGTATCAGGAGTTCGAGGGTCAACACAAGGTTAAAATCAGCAGAACGTGACATGATTACAAGGGACAATAAGACCTCTAATGAGGGTGTAACTCGTGCAGAAATTGGAAACCTATTGGAAGATTTTAAAACAGATATACTAGGGACTCTAGCAACGCAGTTCAACATTATGCAAGACAAACAAAAGCAAGTAGAAGAAGAGAAAAATTTGACAGTATTTTGTCCTAGATGCAAGAAGAAACATAGCCACAAAGAGTGCTAGCTGGATGTAATCAAAGTTTGCACCATTTGCACGAAATACCACCCCACAAAAGGATGTCCCTCACTTCCTGGCCTAAAATCAGTCTATAAGGAGGTAGAAGAAGAATCATAAGTGGTATGTCTACTTAATCAGCGCTGACAATTGAAGCCACGACAATTAGGTATGTCAACTTATCCATTTTCTTCTTTTTAGCCTCCTCAATACAATGCTTGGCAATATAATGGAATGTGGAAAAATCAACCACCTTTCCCCAATTGGTCACAACAACCATTCCCTACATCATCATGGCCAAATCAAACAAATCAAACTAATTGGCCAAATTTTCCTTTCTGCCCACCGTTTTGGAAAAACAATTCTTATCCAACACAATGGTCCCCCTCTACTTCGTAGAGTCAGGCCTGACAGTCAAACTGGAAAAGACCTGCAAATCAGCCAGCTGGAACAATTCCTCTCTCTCAACCTACACTGCCACCTCCCTATACAAACCCCCAGACCAACATAATACCACAACTCCCAGCCCAGCCCAACCCAAACCCAAACAATAGGCCAGTTCAATCTGTCCAAATAATGGAATCCCAAAAATTAGAAACTGAACTGAGGGAGTGTAATGACCTTCAATTAAGGTCTAGGCATATAGTATAAATAGAGAGAAACAAAAATTTTCATATTGAAGATCCATTACTTGTAGAACAAACATTGCAAAAAAATCAACAACAAACAACAACCTCTTCTCCACCATTCCCAGAATGATTAACCATACCTCGCCCATTATAACATCCTGATTTTGATCTTTTGGGAGAATTAAAAAAAATTTCTATAAAAATCCCTCTCCTCCAAGCTATCCAATACATCCATATTTATGAAAAAACCATTAAGGAACTATTTATAAAGAAGCCAAAGAGGAGAACGACCACCAACCAAACTGTCCAAATAGTCGGTACTCTATCTGACTTATTATCAGGAATGGAAACACCTGTAAAATATGAAGACCCAGGAAATCCTATAGTGATGGTGCAAATCAATGGGCAATTGTTCCAAAATGCCTTAGTTGATTTTGGAGCTGCAATCAATATCTTAACAATCACCACCTGTCAAAAACTTGGCATTGCCTCACTAGAACCAACAACAACCTTATTGGAATTGGCTGACCGATTGGTAGTCAAACCAGAGGGTACACTACAGGATGTAATGGTATCTGTAGATTCTTGGGAATACCCTACTGACTTCCTGGTTATCAACCCAAAGAATCGGCTAGATGGAAACCCGTTAATCCTAGGTAGACCTTGGTTGGCAACTACTGATGCTTATATTGGATGCCGACAAGGAAACATGACAATAACAAGGGGAAACTATGTCAAGAATTTAGCTTTATATCCCCTAGCCCAACCAAGCCTATCAATAATCAAAACAAGAAAGAAAACTATATCATATATTATGGAAAATATGAGATCACCTCTAATTATAGAAGATGCCCTTGATTTTAAAGACCAAACAGAGGATGATATCATTAATAGTTTTATTAACAAACCACAAATCAGATCTCATCTACAATGTCACATGATCAAGGAAGTATTTGATAATAAAGAAGAAGAAGATCCTTTGAAAGACATCCTGATCAAGTAATACCCACTACTTCTATGTACAATATCAATATTGTAGAGATTGAGCTGGGAAAAACTCTAAACATTAATAAAAAACTGACTGTTGAACAAGAAGAAAAGTTGGTCCAATTACTATGGAAATACAAAGCAGCCTTTGCATGGGATTATCTAGACATGAAGGGAATTGACCCCCAATTATGCACACACCACATTTATATTGAAAAATATGTGAGGCCTATTCACCAACCCCAAAGAAGACTAAACCCTCACCTTAAAGATATTGTGAAAGATGAATTACAAAAACTATTGGATGTCAATTTCATTTACCCAATATCTGATAGCAAGCGGGTCTCTCCATTAGTAGTGGTACTAAAGAAGAACAAGAAGTGGAGAATATGTGTATATTACCAAGAACTCAACAAGGAAACCCAAAAAGACCACTTTCCCCTTCCTTTCATTGACTAGGTATTAGACACATTGGCAGGAAAGAAATTATTTTCTTTCCTCGATGGCTTCAGTGGGTACAATCAAATCTAGATTGCCCCTGAAGACCAAGAAAAAACTACTTTTACCTGTCCTTGGGAGAAATTTTCCAACTGAGTCTTACCCTTTGGCATATGAAATGCCCCTGCTACATTTCAAAGGGCCATTCTCAACATCTTTTCCGATTTAATAAATGAAGGGCTCGAAGTATATATGGATGACTTCACACCTTACGGATATGATTTTGAGCCAGCATTAGAAAATTTAGAAAAGGTGTTGAAAAGATGTATTGACACTAGGATTTTTTTAAGCCATGAAAAGTGTCATATGATGATGACCGAAGGAGTTATCTTAGAGCACTATATTTCAGCAGTTGGAATTCAGGTGGATCTAGCCAAAATTCAGATAATTTTGTTAATACGCACACCCACCATACAAACATAGGTACATAGCTTTCTTGGATTTTCTAGTTATTATAGGAGATTTATAGAGCATTATTCTCGAATAGCTGCACATTTATATGCACTAACAAGAAATGTTGATTTTGTTTGGACAGATAAATGTGACAATGCCTTCAATGATCTGAAAAAACTTGTATCCTGTTGATCTTTGAGGTCCCAAATTGGTGCCATTCCAAATTTCATCAAGTGCCTTGAACACGATGGGTTGGAGGTAATTGTGGGTAGGAGAATAAAAGACCACATGCAATCATATATAAAATAAAAATCTGTCTCTGGTAGTGAAAATTATACATAGTGAGAAGAATTTTTAGTTGTGGTACATCTTGTAAATAAATTTAGACATTATATAAGCGGGTATCTTTTGTAGTTCTATTCTCTTTGATCCTCACCATTAAATTTTTATCAATGAGCTTGCTCGTGGAAGAGTGACAAAGATGGTTGATTTAATGAAATTTAAGTATTCTGATTAAAGATGCGACCTGTTGAACCTTGTGGTGATTGTCTAATGAGAATACCAAAAACCAGGTCTGGAAACGTTAGAAGACACTTCAGATGAAAAACTTCATTAGGTATTCTTTTGTAAGAACCCCATGGTATGCTGATATAGAAAGTTATTTGGCAATAGGTAAATTACCTAAACATCTAACCCTTAATGAACAAAAGCAGATAATATAGCGTAGTACCCGATTCTCTTGGATTGGGGGCTACCTGTTTCATATAGGATCAGATATGCAAATTAAGAGATGCGTCCGGGAGGATGAGGTATTTGATATTTTGAAAGCATGCCATGATGGTCCGTGTGGCAGACATTTTGCAAATTGTAGAACTGCCCATAAGGTTTTACGAACAGGCTATTATTGGCCTACGATTTTTAAAGATGCCAAAAAAATTTTGTAGGCCTGTGATAGTTGCCAAAGGGCAGGTCGTTATGGGCAGTCTGACGAAATGCCTTTGAACCCACAACTAGTAATTGAACAATTTGAATGATGGGTGCTCTATTTTTTTGGCCCTATTAGCCCCCCATCAAACCAAAAAACATATATCCTAGTTGCAACCAAGTATGTTACTAAATGGGTTGAAGTAGAGGCACTTTCAAAAGCTATAGAGGACTCTGTAATACAATTTATTTTCCAAATCTTTCTACGATATGGCCTTCCAAGGGACATAATCACGGATGGAGGACCATAGTTTGTAGTAATAAACTAGCTGAAACATTATAGAATTACCACATTCATCACAATATTACAACCCCATACCACCCACAGGCAAATGGCCAAGTAGAGAGCACGAATAAAGTGCTCAAATCCATATTGACAAAAATTGTTGCCTCACATAGACGTGACTGGACCTATAGATTACCAAACAACATGGAGAGCCACTATGGGATATTCACCATATCAATTGGTATTTGGAAAAGAGCCCATATTTCCAATAGAGTTTGAAATTCAGACACTGAGAATAGCCTAAAAGGTGGGTCTAGATTTAAATGAAGCCCAGGCCAAAAGACTACAGAAAATTAATGAGTTAGATGAAATTAGGCTCTCTTCTCTTCAACACACTGTGTTAATTCAACAACAGAGAGCAAAATGTCATGACACCCTTATCAAAGAAAATATCTTCCACGAAGGAGACTGGGCACTCCTATATGATTCTAGGTTTCAGGATTTTCCAGGGAAACTCTAGACATGATGGCTTGGACCTTACGAGATACAAAAAGTGCATGATAATGGCACCATTACATTAACCACTATCGATGGATCTGGACATTCCTTCAAAGTAAACGGTCATCGAGTACGATTGTATCATAAACCGCTCACTCGAGAATCCTTCTACCAACAATTACGGGAAGATTCTACCATGCAAATTCTCGCTGAAGAGGATAACTCCTCCTCGGCACCCATTCATTAAATCATTTCTTTCCTTTGAATTTTATACATAAAGATCGTTCATTTATTTTGTTTGTTTGTTTTATGGAATTTCGTTTTTTTTTCAAACTCTGTTTATTTCGCTTATTTTGATTTTTTGTTGTTCCTTTCTAAAGGAACAACATTTTTGCTATTCCTTTTGAAAGGAACAATAGCTTTTCTGAGAGTGTTTTTTCTGTTCCCTTTGAAAGAAACAATAGTCATGCTGCTTATTTTCATTGTTTTACAGATTTTTTTGCTGTTCCTTTCGAAAGGAACAACAGTTTCGCAGATTCTTTTTGCTATTCCTTTTGAAAGGAACAACACTTTTTGCAGATTGTTTTCTTGTTGTTCCTTTCCAAAGGAACAACATTTCCGTAGATTGTTACTGTTGTTCCTTTCCAAAGGAACAACACCTTTTGAGTGGATTATTTTTTGTTTTTGACCAACATTTTGAGGATTTCTGATGACTCTTCTAAAGGAAAACATACTATTTACACAAAATCATACAAATTAAAGCTTACTGGAATCAGCAAATCGAAAGAAATTGTCATTTTTAAGAAAATTGTTTGGTAATAAGAAGAAAAAGGAAAAAGGTACATAATCAATAACATGACTTTGTTGTTTTACTATCACTAGAATTAATATGATCGATTATCCTTATCATGTTGGTTCTTCCCCAAATCTTTATAACATTCTTTTATTTTTACTTATGGAGTAGGAATAAGGGAATATTATTTTTTATTGAGATGTTTAGGCTTCTTCCACCATCCCTACTCTTAAGGAGTTTTGAGCCATCCTTTATATATAAGTAGGAAAGTGCTACATGAAAAGGAAAAAAAATATTTATATATTTCACTAATAATTTTATGAGATGGCAGATGGAGGATAGGGGGTCTCATCAAGAGCCAAAATACCATGATCATAAGGAAGCAAGTGAAGTGGAATTCCCATCATGGCCACCACACCAGGGATATGGTCCAATGGACAATTGAAAAAAAAAACTAGGAAGTCCTTGGAATAGGAGGTCTCATCACGAGCCTGACTGCCCACTTTTCACTTCTTCCCAGTGAATGGCATTGTGATTCATCTGGTCCCCACGATCTTCGTTATGACATTTAACAACACTTCCTAGGCATAAATAAAGGACAATGGTTCCAAGGGTGAGAAAACAACTTTGTCAAGGTTATGGACACCTGTGGGCAACAGAGCTCTGCTGATGGTATTGGAGTCACATTTGTACACATCAATAGTAATATTAAACCCTTTTTCCTATATCTCTATCTAAATATCAAATGAAGGTATGAATCCTAAACCCTTGATTTTGAACCTATCATACATGAAAATCATCATAAATTGATCACATTATTTTGAGTGGGTAGAAAACGCATTTGTACTTGTGTTCATTTTAGCTGTCTCTTCTCCTTATCTTTAAATCATTACAAACGTTTCTATATCTATTGACGATTTAATCACACACATCGATTTCAGTAAATGCAATAATTTGATTGATTGTATCATAAGTATGCATGCTTTTTCCTACTATACAACTACTGTGTAGTAATTTCCTCTCTTATTTGATAGTTGAGGATGACTTATCATCCTCAAGGGGGGGCACGGATGCCTCTTAATCATTGCATGCAAATCAAATCCCTATATTTTTTTACTTGTACACGAATAAAATCCCTACATTATAGGGAATAAAAAAAACTTAACGATATTATTCCAATTCACCATGTTGTGTCGTTCCATTATATCACTGTATGTTTGGAAAGAAGTAACAGTGTGCAGAGAATATGGGAGGTCGACCAATTCATAGCGAGCCGCAAGTGCTTGTTGTTTCTGATGTTGCACGAGAGATTTTGGAAAAATTGGGGTGGATTACATATTTCACAAGGCTGCAACAACCCCATGAAGCAGTGGCTACCAAGTTTTTACAGAATTTGCACGAAGGATACTCCATGGTTAGAGGAAGATAGATAGTCATAACAGATGAAATAATTGCAGAGGTGTCTGGTCTACAAGCACAAGGAACCATATGGACTCAGAAGAAGGTCAGGCTTCAAGAAGCCATGAATATTTTCTAAGATGACGGACAGACATTGGTCATCAAAGGCAAAGGAGTTCAGCCGACATCATTGGGAGAACCATGGACGGAATTGGAAAAGATAGTGCAGGCCTATATAACATGCGATGGAAGGAAAGACGTGGTAAGACCTCGCCACCTTAAGTTATTGGTAGTATTAAAGAAGAAATGTACTGTAAATTTGCCTTCATTTTTAAATTCCTTACTGCATGATGTTGCCCGTAGTATAAGAAAATCTTGGCACACAGAAATGGTGGTAAGCCACCATTTCCTAATCAGATTAATAGTAAGCCACAGTCTCGCCCAAAAACAAACTAGTTGGGAAGAATTGATATTTTTGATTGATGGAGGGTTAGCCTTACCTGCCCCAAAATGAAAGAGAATGGATAGCTCGGTAGCTGAGCCATCAAAGTGTAGACAATCCTCCCGTTCAAAAAGAAGTAGGGGAATGATAGAAGGCCTTCCAGGTAGCAGTATCCAACCCTTAGAATTTCCCAACTCGGAGGATGAACAACCTCCACAATTGGAAGGAGGGAGTCCCTGTTCTGATGAGGGTGAAGAATAAATGAGCCACCACTCCAGTGGTGAGAAACAAACTAGTGCAAAAGAAGGAAATAATGAAGAAGAGGAAACTGAGGGAGAAAACCACTACTCTGATGAGGAAGAAGGTAGTTACCATACCTGCGAGGAGGACGAAGATAATCACAGCACTGAAAGAGAAGGAACAGAGCATCCCAAAAACACTACTGCAAGCTCACCACGAAGCCCTTTGCAAGAAGACCAATTGGCCTAAATTTTGGCCAATATGAGTGAATATGTGCAGCCTCACAGCCCACTAGATCCTTAATGTTGATATCAGTCAATTGTAGGAGCACTCTGTTGTCAATAAATAAATGGTTGAGGAAATGCCGGATGAAACAACAAACCCTAATGAAGCAATAGAATCTACTGGGGTTGCTTCCCCTGAGAAGTATGGACAAGAAAAGGAGAACACTGAAGTAGTATCCCAACCTAAAAATTCTTAGGAGATTGTAGAGTCAATTGAGGGTATAACCCTTGCAGAATTCAACCGAGGGCATATGAATATTAAGGAAGAACCCCAAGAAGAAAACAGAGAAGTGAGCCCAACTGAAGGCATGGCTGGTGAGGACCAAAACCCCGTTGAGAAAGTAGTTTCAGAAAAAGGAACAACTGTTCCATCAAGAAAAAGGAAGAAAATAATTGAGATTGAAAAGCTTCGGAGGGAACGAATGAAGCTTCAAAGATTAGTAGAATAGCTCAGGCAGACCATTAGGGTTCTTAGAATGAAACAAATTCCCAAATGAACCCCAAAGAGAAGAAGCATAGTCACCAGGAGAGCCTCGAAAAAGAGGAAAGTGGCCACTAAAATAAAACCCCAAGTTGCAGAAACTATGGCTGAGCCTAATCATAAAGATATGGAACAACAGGAAGCTGTTCCAGAAGTAGCTATTCCAGAGGGAGCCATTTCAAGTGAAAATGTGCAAGCCAGTAGTCAGAATACTTTTAGTGACCCTACATTAGCCAGACTCCAAGAAGAGTTGGCACAAGCTTGACTAGAAAGGGAAAAATTGGAAGAAGACATTGTCCCTAGAAGGAAATATCAGGAATTGCAGCAGAAGATGAAGATCATGCATGAAGTAAAGGTTGAAGCCCATGAGAAGTCTCAAAAGGTAGAGGAAAAGGCTGAAAAGGTAATGAATCAATTAAAATTAGCCCAGAATCGAATGGACACTCTCTGCTCATTATACACAGATATTTTAGCTTGTAGATGCCCTGCCAAGAATTATGCTTTATTTTTATTAGAAATATATTTACAACTAAAGATTAAGGCAGTTAGGGCAGGAAAATCTATAGAGTTAAAAACTATAGATGATTTTGTAACATGCTGCAAACTCTATGGGGTAAAGGTACATCGTCCCCTGTGTGAGTTCTATTTGCATAATCTCATATTGGAAAATGATAGTGAGACAAATCCTAGCCCTTTTGTCAGTGACATCCAATACCAGGCATTTATTTCCTTTGTTTTTAATCAGTTAAAATGGCTTAAAGCCTATAATTTTTTTCAAAGGTAGGTAAATGAATTAGATTTGTGGGTTAGAAGTGAACTTAAGCACCCGTTACAATTGTGGGCTAGGAAAAATAATTTTATGACAAGAGAAGGTGTTATCCAAGCATTGGGGTCTGTCCATAAATAAATTGTCTTGAATGGGATAGAATATTTCCTATCTATTAGAAACCAGGCTTACATAGCAGCTAAGGTCCGATGGGGAATTTCTAATTGGAATGTTCAAAATATAGAACCATTTAACTATAAAAACTTTGGATTAGCTGCAGACTGCTTGGTTTCCTATAGCAACCTCATTTTGAGGGAAGGACCATTCTGGCTAGGGTGTAGGTTTCGAAGCCCCATTGCATGGTATCCTGCTACAGATTACAAAGCCACTTATGAAATACCCGAAGGAAAGACAGGGCATGTCTTCGAAGCATTAGCTGCAATGCATGGTTTTAGGCATTTTGATGAAAAACCTTCTCCATCTTATTCTTTAACTGCTCTGCATGTGAACTATAGTTTTCATGAGGACATGAAAAAGGGTAAGCAGGGGGGTATGTTGAGAAGTGGAAAAGGTATGAATTCACTATGTGTTTTCCCATTCTTTTACTTTAAACACAATTCTTTTTACCTGAGAAAGATGATTTATTACAAGAGCTGTGGTAGAATTGTGAATATTTATGTTTATTGTAAAATATGACTAAAAACTTCCTTTTACTGCTGAAAACAAGAATTAAGTGAGGTGAGTAGCTATACCAGAGGCATGGATAAAGTAAATGCAACTGCTATTCCTCCAGCATTAGACCAAATCCTGCCAAAGACAAGGAAATCCGAATGCATCTCTAAGAAATGGCAGGGGACAGCTCGACTCGATCAAAGGAGATCAAGTGATAGCTAAAGAAAGAAGGGAAGCGAATCCCTTAAGATCCTTCAATCCCGAGGGATCGCTATTCAACCTCATCTCATTCCTTTTCTTATCCGTCGGGGTTCGATATATAAGGCAATTCCTTTAGTGATTATGGGGGAGATCCTTTGAGTCAAAACATTTCTTTTGTAATATTACGTTTTATTGACTCTCGGGTTTAGAGAGCGATCTCTGTAATAATTTTATGTTCGATTAATACAAAGGCGTGTTTCATTTCATATTTCAAGCTCTAAAGTAACCCAGTAGTGTTTCACTGGTGCTAAGGGCCCGGCCCTGGTGGAATTACTCTGTTCATTATATTTCTATCCTTTGCTTACTATCGTGTGATAATTGCGTGTATATTCATTATAGTTACAGAGTTATTTGATTACTGTTGAACAGAGTTCTGGTTTGCTGTGTGCGTTAATGAATTGCACTACTATTCCATCTTAGCAAGTATCCTATTTACTGTCTTATTCATCTTGCTATCTCTTATAATGCTTTGCTGTTCTATACTTAATTCTATTTTTTGTTCCATTGGTTTATGGTTCATTTCGATTGACTATTTCATAGTGTTGGCTGTCGACAGGGTTGGAGTTTAAGAAGACTTGTTACCTGATTGCGTTAAGTTTATATTTGCTATTCAATTGATGTTTCTATTCGATTACTGTTTGTTGTTCATTTCTAATTTTCTAGGTTTAGATTTTTAGAGAGATTGTTTACAGTTGCTGTGTACACATAGGAATTACGAATTGTTGTTCCTTTCCAATTCTTGTTATTAGAAGAAGTTCTTCTTAGTTATTTTCATCAGCAAGTAGTTCAAGTTCGATCTCATTTTGATTTCTTAAAGCATAGGACCATCAACTATAGAGGACATTGGTTACTACTTCCAAGTTCCCAGATTGATTGCCTTGTCTCAGTTGTGATTTCAGTTTCATCGATTTCTAAGGGAATGAGTTATTGCTACTGCATCCCTAATTGATGTTTTGTAGAGTGAGTAGTTAAGATTTCAGAGTATTTTCATTCATGTTACTGTAATTAGATTTCTTTACAAGCATCCATTTACTCTTGTATCTAGAATACTGTACTACATATTTCATAGCATTACTCTTAGCTAATTACAGTCTCAGACAGAGTACACTCTTGAAATAAAAAGTCGCTCCCGGATTGATAATTAATGTATGATAGTTAGGTGTTTAAAATATACCTTTTATGCCTTAACATCCACCATGATGCCATGTGGTAGCCTTTGGTTGTCCCACATGGTCTTCTCTGGTTGGACCAACAAACTATCTTGTTAAAAAAATAAAAAAACCATGAAATTTGAGCCAATAAGATTGTGCCAAGATTTAAGAAGCCACTGGTCAAAGAAGTAGTGTCAACCTACCATGTTATGGTCTAGTAAGGAGTATAAAATGCTCATTGTGCACTTGTGTACAGCCCAATTCAAAAAAAATTGTTATTTCCCATAACATACATAACGCAATATCACAAGCACCCAATGTCGGATTTGAGCGAAATGAGTTGTGTCGGATTTAGCACGATGATATATACGCATTGGAGATGGTTTCAATCCATTCTGAGAACTTTGAATTTGAAGCATAAAATTGATCCACCGGATCATTCCTCCCCACTGGAAGATTTTGGACAACCAAAATATCTTTATCCATCAACAAATAGATTATGGTATGACTCCCACATCCTTACAATCTCAATCCACTAAGTTTTTCTTGAATTCAACACTTGGATATTTTCATGAAAACACATCATTTTCCGTGATTTTGGAGTCCTTGTATTGCTGTCATAAAGAACATCTTACTGCATTTTCCTACTATCTGAAGAAGAGAAAAACACCCTTGAATAAATAAATGCATTCCCTCCTCAGTCGTTAATCAAAGGAAACTTAAACAAAATCAAATTCTTCTCACCTTAAACATTGTCCACATGACGATGCTTAACATGTATAGCCTTGTGCTTGGAACAATTCTTGACCAAATGTGATCACCATTGCCATGCAACATCTCTTTTCACAGATAAAATATTATGAAACCCAGAAGAATAAATTTTGAAAAAAATTTCCTCTTTGTCAAATTTATTTTTCATTTTCTCTTTGACCTCTGCACTCTCTAACACTGGAATCTTGTTCACATCATTATTCAATAATGATCCATGCTGCTGCAAATTTACCTCATCTTGTATAACTGTTTTAGGAGGAAACATGTTAGAATCCTGAAACATCTTGTCACAATCATTAGCACCATCTATGAAACGAGATTTTACATTTCATTCATCTCCTTGAAAGGCCTCATTCACAACATTTTTTTTTCTTGAACATTAACAATGCAAAATTATGACTAGTATTGACAATTCTCTTCATTTTTCCAGCATTAATAAGAGACAAAATCATCTTATTAATATGCACTCTAACAATGTACTCAATCCCATTCTTGAACAAGTGATACTTATTCTCATGGAAATGAAATATTCCTTTTCTATAATAAATATATGAGCTTCTTTCCTACATATATAAACTAGGAGACTTAAACCAAAATACATCCATGAATTTGACCTCAACCTATCATTAATTTTTCTTTAGTTTGACATGGAGTACCACTAGAATTAGTAGTTTGACCTAGAGTGATTTTCATGAAAACGTTTCCATGAAAACGGAACATAATTTCCAAAACAAAAGATTAATAAATTGCATCAAAGAGTAATTTGAAGGAAGAGAGAAATCAAGAATATAAATTTTCATTTCTTTCTTAATAGTATCTAGCTAATTTATAGTCTAGAAAATAAATCTCTAGGAGTTAAGTGCGAGTCTTTCTTGCAAGATTCCTTATCAACTGACATTCCTCTAATTCCACTGCTGCCTTGGCATAAGAGTCTGCTTTAGATTCTTTTTTATGTTAATGTGAAGAAGGATATGCATCCGAAGTTGTTGAGATTTTAATTTATTTCCCTAACCTTGGCTTAATGAATAATATTTCTTATCTGAAGGGTTCTTGCCAGCTATCCCATACTATCAGTTTGATTTCTTCCATCAGCTTATTACCTTGACCCATTTTATATTTGGAGCAATTTTAGTGTTGTCCTGTAGATGCAACCATCATAGTGCCCCACTCTATCTTTATTCTCTTTGTCTGCCCCATCAAAACAGTGCCCCACTCTATCTTTATTCTCTTTGGCTACCCCATCAAAACTCCTGTGGCAAAATTTGGAAACTCTATCTTTTTTTTTTTTGGCTGCCCCATGAAATCTCCTGTGGGAAAATTTGGAAAGATTTAGTAATTCAGAATGGTTTTAGTATTTTAGCCTTTATTTCAAATTAAAGAAAATATATTCATGGAATTTTTGGTAAATAAAATAAATTAAAATGCCCCTTATGAGATGGAATGGAATGGTTTTGAGAGGAATTTTTCAATTGTTTTTATAATCTATAACCTATATTATCATTAAAGCACAAATTGAGTTAATTTGTTTTAATAGTGTTATTGATTTGCAATGCTCAATTTTTATTTTTTTCACTAGAATTTTTGTTCTTTGAAATTTGATAAATAGATAGGATTTTATCTTAATACCTATAATTGGTTGTTGGTTGAGCTCATTATCTTCCTTTATATAGAACTACTTTAGAAAAAAAAAATAGAACTTAAAAAATAAAATAAAAATGCTACAAGTTCCAAAAATTTAAACATGTATAGACGCAATTCACAAAGCTATATCTTCTCCTAAATGCTTTAATTATTGAGATCTAGATAGAATATGGATCAATATTAGTATGCTTGATTTGTGCAACACTTAGTACATCAAATAATTATGAGTTCATTTTCTATGTATGTATAACTAAATACTTATTCACATATAAGTGCATGAAAATATTTCATATTTATGTATGAGGTTAATATATATATATATATGTATGTATGTATAACTAGATCTACAAATACTTAAGACATTTACACTAACCTTCCTCATTTTCATTTTTATTTTATTTTTTGGCTACATGATTAACAAACTATCATGGGTACTACAAAATTTAATGTAGGATGTGTATATATATTAGCATATGTGTGTATGCATTGTGTAAAAAGAAGTTATTCATACCTACATAGATAAAAGCCTCTAGTGGACTGTAGAGAGGTCTTATATCGAGCTCAATATCTCATTTGAGTAACAAAATGGATCATTAACCAGGTTACCATCAGCCTCGTTTCCTCAAAAAGAGGGCATCTCCTATGCCTTCCCTACTTCATCTTTATATGTTATCCCATGTGAGGTCGAATCAATTAGTTCTAACCATGTGAGATAATCATCTTTGACATGGCTTCTATTTTCCAAATATGTTTTCACCACCAAGGAGACTTCCTTGCAGATCAGGGTCTGCACAATTTTCCATACCACAATTTAACTAAGTTCCTTGGATAGGATTGGCATGCGAAAGCATGTCTTATTCCTCCCTCAAATTTATTCCTGTCCTTTTCTATTGAGCTCTGAATAATATTCGTTGCTCCTATTCTTTCCCAATTGAGGAATGTGACCTAACTACTGATCCATTCTTGCTTTTGTGAGTGGTGAGCCATTGGAATGACTAGATATGATATGTACCTGAGGTTTCTTCTCCTATATTTTTCTGAGCAAACTTTGGGTGTTATAATTTTCCTCTTTTCCAACCCATTCATTCTTTATAAATCTGATTGGATGCTCATTCCTGATCTTCCAATAGAGTGAGGAGTCGATGATGCAGAAGCTTCAATCGAATGATTCCAGAAATTTTATCCTCTTTTGACTTGCCTATTGGGTTACCTTAACCCATTCCTCTATTGATTTCACTAAAATATACTTGTGAAATAAAATATTTTTCCAAATTTCTTTCTTCGTGAGTAATTTCGAAATTCCAATCCCCTTTACTAGGTAAGGCTTTGGAGAAATGAAAAATATCTTTTATTCCTAGCCCCCTATATCCTTTGGCTTTGAAGCAACCTCACATATAATAAGACATATTCCTACTAGCCCATTATTTCCTCTCTGCATATACCTTAATATGATATGCCTCATTCCTATATGCCAGATTCTAGTTTAGCAAATATTTTACAAGAACTATCCTACGAGCCATTGAGATCCATATATGAGTCCGGTGCTCTATCTTGCCATTAATTTTGACCATTAAACATGTCCAATCCCTATACCCATAATTTTCTAGCTTCAAATGAGAACACAAGCATGAGAGTTTAGGCTCAAATTTTTGCACAGTCCAAGTGAGGAAACCAAGGATCGTTTTCCCTCAAGCTTGATTGAAAAGATTGAATCTGATGGAGAAAATTTTCAGGTTGACCTCCATTCCCATTACATAAAAAAAGAGGTTAAGGATTCCTCCAAGGTTTCTTTCCTCTACCATTATGCCATTCCCAAATATTTCTTCCACGAACAATAGGTTGGTCATGTTTTCTCGTTTGGCCACCTTGATTCCTATACTATTAATAGAGGAAAAGTCAGCCTAAAAGTTCCTATGAAATTTTCAAGTAATTTCCATGTCATAATATGTAAACCACTCAAAATTATTTAAATTTAAAAAGAGATACATGCAAATATTTTGGAGAGAAAGGAAGAAAAACTGTTTTTTTTAAATGTATTTGCGGCTTATCTCCTTATAGGTTTACTCAAATTTCATATTTATACACTCATTAAATGTGGTATTAAATTCCACATCCAACAAGTACCCATTATGCATATTTTTTAGAAAACCCACATTGATAATAATTGCAGATAAATTAAAAAACGTGTTAAAATATGTTTTTTTAATGTATCTACAATTTTTATCAAGGTGGGTCTTCTCAAAAGTATGCATAATGGGTATATGTTGGATGTGGAATTTAATTTAGCATCTAATGATTGTCTAAACTTGAAATTTGAGTAAACATATAAGGAGATAACCTGAAAATACAATTTAAATAAAAGTAGTTTTCTTGTTTTCTCTCCAAAATTAATAACTCTTATTTTCTTATTTTAACTATTATTTTATTATTTTTCCTTAGGAGGCCACTTTTAGGCTGAAATTTCCTCTAATACTTCCCCTCTTAACCTTTTCTTGATTAGCATATTGAGACCTTATACTACTACGACCAGGGGGCGAGCAAGAAGGGACAAGTCAACCTTAAACCTCTCTAAGGGTGAATGAAGTCAATGGCTATTCCATTGATCCAACCCACATACACAACTGAAATGAAACATGCTTCCATCCAAACAATGAGTGAATGAGAGAATCCTACTTGTAGAAGGGTTAGACATAGATACAACCAACTTATTTGATTGAACAATTTGGTTGGATGTGGGTGGGATCTACTTTAGCTATGAAATATTTGTTGATGCTCAGTTTGATAGTGTGCAATAACTCTTGCGATGTTACCATTACATCATGGATAGATTTACCTTCCAAGGACCCCATTTGTTCCTATGAGATTTCTTTAGATTCTAGAGATAATTGGATTCAGTCTCTAAGAATTGGTTCTTGAAATTATTTTATATATTAAATTTATTAGAGAACCTATTCTTTATTGGATAAGTAACAAGGGAGAGATGGAGAGATGGTGTGTATATTTGGGGGTCAGTAAAAGAGACAAGGAAGGATATATGGAGAGAAGTGGAGAGAAGGAGAGAGAGAGGGACATAGTAACAATGTTGGAGGGTGAAGATAGAGAGATAGAGGTGGGAGAGAAAGGGAGAGAGAGGAAGAAAGAGAGAGGATGTGAGAGATTAGAGATAGGGAGGGAAAGAGAGATGAAGTTGGAGAGGGAGAGTGATCTGTATATGAAAGCTTGAGAATTATGTCAAATTTTGCAGGTGAATAGATTATGGTTTTTAACCCCTTATGCCAATTTATTTAACACATAAACATACTCTTAAAGCTTAGCTTTTGAAAAAATAATGAAGAAAGTTCTACCATAACAATAAACATAAAACAACAAGTGATGAAGGAGTTCACCCCTCCTCAGCTACATCTCCTGGTCCATCTTCTAATGGTTGGGTATCTTTTATTATGCTATAAAAAGTGTGTTTATAGGGATTATAATAGCAATTCCCTATAAAAATGTCTCAGCAATATGACATTCTAAAAAGACACTGGTTGGCTAGATTAACCAAAAAAGGCTAAAAAAATCGAATGAGTTATGCTCCAAAGTTATACTATCTATACTAAATGCACCTTCTTTAAAATTGAACATATGGGGAACGCACCATTAACCTTGGGCTATAGTTTTACTGTTTGATGAGATTTGTATACCCAGTGTAAAATCACCTCTTAGGTATACATGTCTATTAGTACCTATGTTGAATTATTAGTGCCACAGTACCTATAACTTATTTATGTGATTTTGGGCATAGTGAACTCGCACTGCGTTGGTGCTAACCATAGCATTCAAATGTGACCTCCATAGAAATCATGCAGACAAATGGCACAATATGGAACCAAACCACCAAAATGGCCTTAGTAACATCAATTATTCCAACATTTTAAATAGTATAAGGTGTTCACATGTGACAACCAAAATCACCATTCTGTTTGATGCCATGGCTGTGTATCAAACCTTAACCTTGGCATGTGAACATGACTACATGCTTCTGAATGAGATTGTAACAAACTTATTTACAAATAAATTTAAAACATGTAAAAAAGTGTGATGTTTAATAACCTACGAGTTACCATTAAAGTCTTATTGTAGTGGAAAATGTTACAGGAACTTTGGGTTCCATGGGTTATATATATGGTTTGGTTAAAATATATTTGTCAATACATATGTGTTTCGAACTCTAATTTATGTGGTATATATATGTGGTTTTCTCCATCATATATTGCAACCAAAAACATTGGTTAACAGTGATAAAAATTTTCAGGGTTGGGGTTAGCCCTTAACCCTAGTTTGTGGACCGAGGTTGGGGTTAACCATAGGTTAACCAAATAAATTAAAATTTAAATAAATGTGGATGGATATAGTAGTTAATAACTACCACAGTCCAGATGCTTGGAGACATTTGGTGCTTGGTGGAGATCTCACGCTGGAATCCACGAAGGCCCACTATGGCCTAAACCATAATTTTGCATGGCCATGAGGAGGCCACGTGTAAACCTCTGGTTGGCCTACATGGTCCTCTCTACTTGGACCATCACACCATCCTGTAAACAAATAAAAAACCCTGAAATTCAAGCCAATAGGATTGTACCAAAATTTAAGAAGCCACTGGTCGAAAAATAAGTGTCAACCTGCGATGTCATGGTATAGTCAGTTGTACAAACTACTGATTTTGGACCCTTGTAAAACCCAATTCAAAATAATTTGTTGTTTTCCAAAATGAACAGAACACAATGTCAGGAGCATCCGATGTCTGATTTCAACGAAATGAGTTGCTTTAGATTCAAGCTGACGAGATATATGCATTGTAGCTCGTTTTGATCCATTTTGAGAACTTTGAATTTTGAGCAGAAAAATTATCCATCGGAAAATTCCTCCCCACTAGAAGCTTTTGGACCAAAAAAATCTCTTTATCCATTAAAAATAGATGAGGGTACAAAATGCACACCCTTCCAATCTCAACCCACTGAATTTTTCTTGAATTCGACACTATGAGATTTTCTTGAAAACACATCATTTTCCCTGATTTTGGAGTCCTTGTATTACTGTCATAGATAACGTATTACTGCAATTTCCTAGAATATGCAGAATAGAAAACTTTCCTTAAAGGAATAAACACATTCCCTCCTCGATCATCAATCAAAGGAAAATTAAACAACCTCAAATTCTTCTCACCTTGAACATTGTTGACATGACGATGCTTAACATGTCTAGCCTTGCGCTTGGATCAAATTTTGACCAAATGTGATCGACATCACCATGCACCATCTCTTTTCAAAGATAAAATATTATGAAACCCATAAGAAGAAATTTTGAAACAAATTTCCTCTTTGTCAAACTTCTTTTTCACTTTATCTTTGAACTCTGCACTCTCTAACACTGGAATCTTATTCACACAATTGTTCAATAATTATGTATGCTGTTGTAAATTTACATAATCTTGTTTACCTACTTTAGGAGGAAACATTTTAGACTCCTGAAACATATTGTCACAATCATTAGCAACATCTAAGAAACCAGATTTTACATTTGATTCATCTACTTAAAAGGCCTCATTCACGAAATCATTTTTCTTGAACATTAACAATGAAATTTTTTGGCTAGCATTAACAATTCTCTTCATTTTTCCAACACTAATAAGAGGCAAAATCATCTTATTAATAGGTTCTCTAACAATGTACTCAATCCCATCCTTGAAAAACTGATACTTATTCTCATGGAAATGAAATATTTCTCTCCTATAATAAATATGTGGGCTTCAGAAAACTTTACCACAAATATCAAGCCAAATTACATCAAGTTAAAATTCATCAAGAAAGTTTGCAGTGATTGCAAATATAAGAATGCACCTCCTTGTAACCTGTAATTTTTCATTCTCACATATCCAACCCAAAGGATATGGTCTAGGATGTGGAATGATCTCCAAATTTAACTTCTTGACAATGTCTTATGAGGTAAGAGTTGCTTGTGAACCAGTATCAAATAGTATGTCTATCTTGGTATGGTTTCAAATAAATCTAATATGGAAAAGCTAAATTCTTTTTTCTCCATCTCTAGTATCATTAATACAACTTGAAGAACTATTACTTGCAATTTCCTTACCTTTCAATTCCATCGTGGTGATATTTGTTTCATCTTTGGAATAAAAACCTAAATCATGTTGTATTGTTGCAGTTGTCTTCGCCTTCTCCTTGTTTTTAAACTTCTTGTGTCTCATATTTGGATGAATTTTCCTGCAATGATATTCATCACATCCATATTTGGAAAAGTGTTTGCATGTGATTTGATCTCCCTCCATCTTGATGGAAGCATTCTTCTTTCCTTTTCCCTTGAACTTACCCTTTCCTTTTTCTCCAGACTCAAAGGTATTCTCACTTCTTTCATCTCAAACATGTTTCCATCTTGCCTCTAGATGTGTGGCCTATACACAAACTTCAGCTAAAATTGTAGGGTAAAACATGAGAATTGTATGCCTTAAGTAACTATGCAAACCTCCAACGTATTTCAACAAAGTATCTTGAGATGTCAAATCTACACCCAATATTAGTGCTCTTCTTTTAAACTCTTGAGTATATATTTTCACACTTTGTCCCTTTCCTTGCCTAAAGTTTTTCCAATCCATTATATTTTTCTGCATGTATGCTAATGGATAAAATTCTCTTCTAAATTCAGCAAAAATATCATTGGAAGAGGTTAATACATTACCATGTTTCTTCATTTTCTCTTGAATGTTGGATTCCCACCAAATAAGTGTTTCACCTTTCAACCTTAATGAAGTAAGTTGAATATTGGTGTCATCATCCTTGATCCTTTGTATCTTGCAATACATTTTAAGCTGATGAACCCAATTATCTTTTCTCTTACAATTTAACTCTCCTTTATACATAGGAAATTAAAATCTTATGTCAAGTTTCAACTGTGGAGTTTTACCATGTCCCTTTGGAGAATGTCAAGGTGCTTGTGAAGGGATTGTTGTGCAAGATGATGATAGTGAAGATGGTGGTGAGGATGGAGGTGAAGAGAATGGTGGTGTTAAAGGTGGTTTGTAACCATTCCCTCCATTACCATTTGGAGTCTTGTCCCCATCTCCTCCATCTCCTTTTGAATACTTATCTCCCTTTGGAGGATTGGAGCTCTCACCTTGCAACCTTGTGTTTCTCTCCTCATATAGAAATTTCACCATTTATGTTATGTCAAAGAATGATTTTCTGAAATATTTCTCATCCTTTGACATATTTTCAGGCTCTCCTTCATGCGACATGCTTGTTGAAGCTTCAAGTACAATTTGAGGTGAAATTTGTGGTGGAGATTGTGGAAAATTAGCTCTCCTTGTCCTTGACCTAACTTGAGGAATTACAACCACAATATTTCCTTTTCCTCTCTTGAGATTCAACTTTGTAAGCATCGGAAACACTTTCAAACAAATTGAACCCTCAGAAAAACAAAGAACCAAATCTCTGATACTAAACTAATCAGTATATGGAAGCTTGAGGATTATGCCAAATTTTGAAAGTGAATAGATTAGGGTTTTTAACCTCTTATGTCAATTTATTTAACACATAAACATACTTTTAAAACTCATTTTTTGCAGAAATAATTAATACAATAATACCACAATAGTAAACAAAAAAATTCAAGTGATGAAGGAGTTCATCCCTCTTGGGCTACATCTCCTGCCCAACTTCCAATGGTTGGGCCTCTTTCATAATGCTCAAAAACGTGTTTTTACATCAATATAAAATAATTAAATGGATTAAACAATGTCTAAAATGGCTCGATAACAATAAAAAACCCGTAGCTAGGCTCTTTCTACTTCAAAAAAGGAAAAAAATGAATGAGTTATTCTCCCCCTTTAGTTTTTCACTATCTTTCCTACAAATCACACCTTCCTGCAATTCGTTTTAGAAAATATAACTTTTGCGGCAATGTGGGGTGACAAGGGTGACAGTTTCACCCTGACCCAACGAGATTCCCACCACATTGGGTGAAAAATGTTACCTCCTTAATTTTCCTATGCCGACCTCTATCTGGTTAATCAGATGCCATGTTGCCTCTCCTCCAATGTCGATTTCGACCTCGTGATACCATTTCTCATTGATGCTAACTACAACATTGAACTGTGATCTCCATGGAAATGTGAATCATATAAAAATATTTGTCAGAAGCAGACCACTAGAATGAAACTATTACATTAGTTGTTAACATTTTTTACTGAGAGGTGTTCACATGTGATAGTTCAAAACTGTCAATGCCTAACTCATCTGTAACCATAACCTGTGGCATCAAACCTTAACCTTGGCATGTGAACATCGTTCCAAGGCCCTTAACCTACCATGGTAAATTTTGACTAACCCATTGCAAATAACTTAAATGGTGGAAATTGTCAAACTAGGAGGTAACTCCTCAAATCAGAATGTGTATTAGCTGAAGAATGCATATGTATTTATACATGGAGGTGAGGCTATTGGGATTCATATCCCAAAGACTCTTGGCCTTCCTTATTTCCTAATATTAAATAATATACAATAGTACATGTGCACACCCATCCCATAGGATTAGGTGTCAACGTTCCCCCCTTTAATCCGAAGGGATGTTGGTGAGTCCAAGCATCGATCTGAACTTTTCAAACTTTTCTCTTCCAAGTGCTTTGGTGAAGATGTCAGCAGTTTGCTCATTTGTGGAAAAATGATGTAGATGGATGGTTTCGGCCTAAACATGATGTCGAATTAGATGGTACTTTGTATTGATGTGCTTTGTTCAATCATGGAACTTTGGGTTCTTGGCCAACTTTATTGCAGAAGTGTTGTCGATCATGAGTGGAGTGGAATACATTTGTTTCATCTGCAAATCTTCCAAGATTTTCCGGAGCCACACAATTTCCTTTGTTGCTTCAGCTGCTGCCACATATTCTGCCTCGGTCGTGGAGTCTGCTGGAACTGACTGTTTGCGTGATCTCCATGAGACAGCTCCTGATCCTAGACTCATGGTGTAACCTGTAGTAGACACGCCTGTTTCTTTGTCGCCATCAAAGTCTGAATCAGAGTATCCGGTCAAGTTGAAGTCGCCTACTTGTGTATATTTGAGTCCAAAGTCTTGAGTCCCCTTCAAGTACCTTAGCACTCTTTTTGCAGCAGACCAATGTCCTTCACAAGGTTTTTGCATGAACCTTGAGAGGATTCCAACAGAAAATGAAATGTCAGGTCTGGTGGTGGTCAGGTAGATAAGACTTCCTACAAGCTATCTATACTTAGTTGCATCCTCAAATTCCTTCCCTTCAATAGATGTGAGCTTCAAGTTTTGTTCCATTGGATTGGTTAAGGGATTACAATCATCCATGCCAAATTTGTTCAAGAGATCTCCAATGTACTTCTTTTGAGAAAGAAATATGAATTTAGGATGTTGAATTACTTCAATACCCAAATACTAATGAACATGACCCAAATCAATCATTTCAAAACCTTTCTTCAACTCTTTCTTCATGGATGCAATATAGCTCTCATTGTTTCCTGTTATCAAAAGATCATCTACATATACCACAAGATATACAATTGTTTTTCCAACTTTCTTAACAAACAAAGTTGCATCATCAAGATAAAAATGTTTGAAGTCAAGTTTCAGAAGATGCTCGGTTAATTTCTCATACCAGGCTCGTGGTGCTTGCTTGAGGCCATAAAAGGATTTTACAAGCTTGCAAACTTTGTGTTCTTGACCCTTTACCAGAAATCCTTTTGGTTGGGACATACAAACTTTCTCCTTTAGATCTCCATTCAAGAAGGTTGTTTTTACATCCATCTGATGGAATTTCCATCCATTCTGAGCTGCTAAGGCAAAGAGAGTCCAGATGGTGGTCCATTTTGATATGGGAGAAAAAGTTTCTTCATAATCGATTCCTTCCTTTTGTGCAAAACCTTTTACCACAAGCCTGGCCTTGTGCTTTTCAAGTGAGCCATCTGCTTTATACTTGTTCTTGTAGACCCACTTACAGCCAATTGGTTTTGTTCCCAAAGGCGGATCAACCAGCTTCCAAGTGCCATTCTTTATCAAGGCATCATACTCCTTCTGCATCGCTTCTTTCCATTCATCATGAGAAGTGACTTCCTTGAAGGAATTTGGTTCATGATCTGTAGACAAACTCAATTCACAGTTATAAGCAATATTCATATCAACAGGAGAATTAGAATTATCTACATCACCTTCGATTTGTTGAGAGGAACTTCTTGTTCCTGTTTTTCCAACCTCATCAGGATGAACATTCTCCAGTGTCTTTGTCAGCCATTTGGGAGGACCTTTCTGAGATGGCCTAGGCTGGTCATCTGACTGAGTTGAGATTGATTCAAGATTCAATCTCGCAATTCTGTCAATCACATCATCCAATGCGTCATCCGTGGTTGTTTCTTCATGTGGGGGAGAGAGTGCTTCAAGACATGATTCCACAGTTTGATTCAATATCGGAATCCCCCCTTCAAGATGTGGAATCACATTATCAAATTCTTGGAAGGACTTTGCATGTGTGAATCTATCCAGGCGATCAAGTTGCCACTCAACAAACTTTTCACTCTTTGAAGATTCAAGAAATATGACATCTCTTGCTATTAAAAATTTCTTATTTGCTTCATCATAGAGATGATATCCTTTGGAGGTATTGGATTACCCCAAGAAGATACATTTTCTGCTTCTAGCACCAAGTTTGTTCCTTTGACCCTTGGGTATCAAGGCATAACAGGTGGACCCAAAGACCATGAAATGATTTACCGAAGGAATGTGGCCATGCCACATTTCAAAAGGAGTTTTGTTTCTAATTGAACTTGAAGGACACCTATTCTTTATGTAAACATCACATAGAACTGCATCAGCCCAAAACATCAATTTTACATTCTTGAAAAATAACATGGAGCGGACCATATTTAAAATAGTTCTGTTCATTCTTTCAGCTACACCGTTTTGTTGTGGATTATATGGCACAGTTGTTTGATGTTTGATTCCATGTTGACGAAGATAATTTTCAAATTCGTTTGAAGTGTATTATTTTCCATTATCAGTACGTAGAGAGCCAATATGTGTTTGTGCATCATTTTCAATCCATGCATGAAAATTCTTGAAAGTTTGAAAAGCATCGGACTTATTCTTCAGTAAGTAAATCCAACACATTCTGGTGTAGTCATCAATAAATGTCATCATGTATTTGTTTCCATTTGCAGAAGCAATAGGCATAGGGCCACATAAATCTGAATGAACAAGTTCAATTTTTCTATGTGCTTTGGAGTGTGAATCATGAAATGGTTGTTTGCTATGCTTTCCTAGAATACAAGCATCACATTCCTTAGGTTTTCTAGGAATTGTAGGCAGTCCATCAACACCATTTTTCTTCAAAAAACGAAGGCTGTCATAATTTAAGTGTCCAAATCTAGCATGCCATAAAAGACTTGATGGAAATGTACCTTCATCATGATGTGAACTGAATGCAAAGTTTTGAGCATGAGCAGATGAACCTTTCAGCTTCAAAAGTCTCCCTTCTTCTATTCCCTCCATGACGAGTGAGTGATCTGATGCTGATCTGACCTCTGCCTTGCCATCAAACAAGTGAACTGAGTGTCCTTGCTGCCGGATTTCGATCAGGGACAGCAAGTTTCTCTTCAACTCGGGGAGGTATAGAACCTCATGTAGGATATGATCAGGAAGACCAGGCAGTTTAAGCCTGACTGTGCCAAGCCCTGATGGCTTGAGTTTGGATTTATTTGCGAAATATACTGCTCCATCAACTTTGTCAGTGAATTCTTCAAAAAAATATTTTCTAAATGTCATGTGACATGTTGCTCCTAAATCTAGCAACCAATCATCTCTCCATGAAGTAAATGAAACATCAAACAAGTCTTCAGTTACTCCATTGTTACAATGTGCTATAACATAATGAGCAGATTCAGGTGCTTTACCTTTGTCTTTGTCATTAGTTTTACCTTTGTCTTGATTTCTTTGTTGCTCAATTTTATCCCATGGTGTTCTGCATTTGGATGCATCATGTCCATCTCTATTGCAACGTGTGCTATCAATATCATGCATGATCGATCTAACTTCTAAAGCTAAGGCAAGGGGATCATCATTCTTCATTTCAAGGCTGAACAACTTAATCATCAATTGAACATTTTCTAATTCTGAATGTGAGTCATAGAGTTCTTTTAGCTTTCTCAAGGCATCATAGGCATTTAAGAATGATGAAATGTGGCGACTTACCTCTTCATTTATGAAATCTGCAATCAAGGCATAGGCCTTGCAGTTCTTGTTTTCCCAAATGGCGAGCTCTTTGTCTGAAGTAGGCTTTGCTGGTGGATTTCCTTCTTGTCCTTCACAGATTCCTCTCCACAACTCATTAAAAATGAGTGTGTGTTTAATCTTCTGAGACCATTCAAGATAGTTCTCTTTTCCGGAGAGAACCACCCCAACAATAGAGATGAGAGAATGCATTAGTTTGCTGGAAAAAAATTCTTCTGAAGAGGGAAAATTTCTACTAGAAAAACTTTCAACTCTTGAAATTTGCTCAATTAAAGGGGAAAAAAACTCTTTGCTGGAAAATAATCTGAATTTAAAAAGACAAAAACTCTTTGCTAAAAACTAAATTCTGCACAAAAAAAATATATGTATATATATATTTTTGTTTGGATAAAAAATTTATATGAAAAAATGGTGGAAGGGGTGGTATTAAAATATGGGCGGAATGGTATTAAAATGCGGAAAGGTGGAATTATGAATGGGAGGGGGCAGAATTATGAAAGAGAAAGTGGTATTAAAATTTGACAACGTGGAGGTGTTTTACAACGCTGACAGGATATGTATTGTATATGTGATAGTCAACAGAGCGTATTGGAGTGGGGCGGTATTGAAGGATTGATATGCTGTATCGATTGATATGTTATAACATCATATTATATGGACAGAGGTAGTGTGGACAGCATATCGATAGTCAGCATCGTATTATACGGGAAGGTAGAGTGATAACTGTAATGGAGGGGACGAGTGTGGCATAGTTTGCGTAGAGGCCGAAGGCGTTGGAGAGAGCGTTGGGACAAGAGCCGAAGGTGTTGGAGAGAGCGTTGGCCGGATTGAAGAGCTGCTATGAGAGGTGTAGATTGTAATATAAGTGACGGGGTGTATGGACGACGCTATATTTAATGGTATGACAGAGCGGAACGGAAAGGGGAGAACAGCCGAGTGACAACGTATTGCTGGAAGAGATGTATTGCATTACGAATATGGAATAGCATGGGACTGTGTGCAGCATAAATCGATAGGTAGCATATTGCATAGGCGGGATAATGTTCTATGAGGAGGGGCAGACTGTATCGACAGATAGCATATATATATGACAACGCTATGTATATTGAATGGAAGTGGTGTATGCGTTGGGAAGAGGGTAGATATGGAGGTGCGTTGAGTAGAATTCGTTGGTGATTTGGTGTGGGGAGAGGAGTGTGGATGGGGGAAGTGTGAGAGAAGGAGGCCGAGAGGCCTGTTGCAAAAAATCTGGAATAGGATCTTTGCAGGAATGCAGAGGGAGGCTGCAATTTGCAGTGTTTCAGGAACTGCAGGATTGCAGAATCTTCAGGAGCTGCAGGAGCTACAAATGTCAGAGCTATGCAGAGAAAAACAATGCAGAATAACAGCATAGCAATAAGTAGGAGCAGCAAAAAATATTATTAAAAACTGACTGAGAAAAGGAGAGGGAGTTACACCACAGGCAGAAATTCCAATAGTGGGACTGGCTCTGATACCATGTGTTAAGGCATTTAATCCGACTTACTCACATTATCTTGAGTCTTTGCAAGCAAGTGGGAACCTTGAGCATATCACCTTTGATACACTTGAGAAAAAGTTTGCAGAAAGAGAGAAATATTTTGGGAAGATGACAGTCCCTTCATCTTCCGAAGAGGCTGCATACTTGGCACATAGAGAAAAGAGTCATGCTCCATATTCATCCAGAGGAAGAGGTGGCAGAAGAGGAAGAGGAAGAAGAAACTTCACAGAAAGGGGGGGGCAAACATTCTGATTTGAGGAGTTACCTCCTGGTTTGACAAAAATAAAATTCACATATGACCACTTAACCTGCAAAAGTTAACACTCGTTCAAAAGGATTAAAATGTCATGCAACCTATTCCACAAACTTTTTGTTTAATGGGTTATATATATGGTTTGGTTGAAATATATCCACCAATATGTATGTGTTTCAAGATTTAGGTTATGTGGTATATATATGTGGTTCTCTTTGCCATATATTGCAACCAAACACTTTGGTTAATGATTATACAATGTTTCAGGGTCAGGGTTAGCCCATACCCCTGGTCTGTGGCCTGGGTTGGTGTTTAACCATGGTCCCCTCCCCCAATACCAAAGAAGTTAAAATTTAAAAATATGTGGAGAGTTATAGTAGTTAAGAACTACCACAACCAAGATTTTTGGAGACCTTTAGTGCTTGGTGGGTTTCTCATGCTTGTATCCCCAGAGGCCCACTTTGGCCTAAACCATAATTTTACATGGCCACTGAGAGACCACATGGTAGCCTTTGGTTGGACCACATGGTCCTCTTTTGTTGGACCAACACACCATATTTTAAACCAATCAAAAACCATGAAATTAGAGCCAATAGGATTTTCCCAAATGTTAAGTAGCCACTGGTCATAGGAGAACATTCAACCTGCCATGTCATGGTCGAGTCAGCAGTATGGACTGCTAATTGTGCATATGTGTATAACCAAATCCAAAAAAAAGAAATCTTCTCAGAAAAAAAAAAAAAATCGATATCGAGAACATCTAGTTTCATATTTAATTGAAACAAGTTGCACAAGATTCAAGACGAACAGACATGCACATTGGTGTTGGTTTCAAGCCATTTTGAGAACTTTGAATTTTATTCCTAAAATTGATCCACCAGATCAGAGATAGAGAGATAAAGGTGGAGGGATAGAGAGAGGGAGAGAGGAGATTTTCTAGGTGGATATTGGTGGCCACTGGCCTATTCCACTTTGATCGCCACCATTGTTTCTTTTAGCTTTTCAGTTTCCTTAATTGTAGCAGAATTTACTATTTTTGAGGCCCTAAATGACAATTTTTTGGTATTAAACCTTCAGCGACTGCGAGTCCATACAATAGTTTTAGTCCTCAGATAGATATTTCTAACGATGTATCATGTGCATCAAATGGAGATAGTATGCCAATTACGACACTAGGAAATTGATGTAAAAATTTACCCCAAAGGGGCCCATATTCTGACGTTTCATCTCCTAGGGTTACGTTTTTGGATGTTTAGCATTTTATATTGTTTCTCAATAATATATAGGCCTTCGAGCCTCATTGTAACATAGAGTTCAGAGGCCTGTAGCCTCCACATCTCTTCTCAGAGATAAGCTACCAGTACCCTAGCTAGTTTATTTCCATAAGAAAAACATCGTGAAGCTGAGGAAGGACACGGGAAAGTGATGTGAGTTCCATAATAGCTCCACTCACAACACAAGTGAGTGTCGGGCCAAGAAATCATTGGTGGCCAAGATGAAGGCTTCTGAATTAGATGCATGCTCCGACACTGTATCAGAACCCTATAAGGGGAATGACAGAGGGAAGCATATTATCGATGTGGAGCCCAGTGCCACTGTTCCCACCACGAAGATCCAAAAGGAAGAAATAGAAGATCCAGAGGAGGAGGAGTGTCTCTTCCACTCCAAAATGTGGGTAAAGGGTTCCCCAATATGGTTCATTGTCGATAGTGGGAGCAGAAAGAACCTCATTTCAGCAGAGGTCGTGAAGTGGTTGGGCTTGATGACCACAACACACCCATAATGTGTTGGTTCCCTACAACATGAAGCCCTTCACTAATGAGGTATTATGTGACATTGTTCCTCTTGACGTTTGTAATGTATTATTAGGCCAACCATAATTGTGGAAGCGAAATGCTGCGTATGATTCCCAACCTTGTTGTTACTGGTACTTTAGGAAATAAGTTGTACATGATACCAGAGGGACCACTGCTTGTCGCTATCTCTTTTTCTATTGAAAAATAATGCAGTAAGCTCATTTCCAAAACCAGGAATTATTTTTCCTAATGATATTCCCTTAGGGAAAGAAGAAGATTATGGCTATGACCTCAGGATTGGGCTCCTATGCATGACAACAATAAATGGACAAGGTCGTGGAGGAGTACTGGTACATATTCACCTCACCCACAGGTGTGCCTCTGCACTGTCAAGTCAAATGCCCCATCGATTTGACTCGAGATGCACCACTACCCAATGGAGGGTAGATAGAGACCTACAAATAGCTGCATAGACTGGGATAGAAAAAAAGAAGAAGGCCGTAGTGTTGAAGACCTGGCCAAGACAGGAATTCTATAAGAGAATTCATAATGTGAAAGAAGTTGTTCAAGTTGCATGAGTTTATTGATAAATTTCTGTGTGTAAATGGCCAGAACCCTATGCAATTGTTAGATAATTTCTGTGTGAACAATCTTCGATTTCAAGAAGAATTGCGGGAGGACCAGTGTGATAACCCCGTGCTAAGGGCCACTGTTAATGTATGGATTAAATTCAATACACAGTTGTTTGAATAACGCATGATGCGAATCCCTGTGTGAGTGCTTATACTCCAATTTTCTTGTGGATGTGTGCATTCGTGGATATCTGAGTATTTGAATTAGAACCAATTCTACGAGGAAATCTTGTGTTCCTCTTGGCCTGTCTTTAGATTCATAGTCTCAGTGAATAATCTTGGTGGTGGTTGTTCTGTGTAGGAGTTGGGAGAGTGGTAGAATAGGGAACTCTATCGAAGCGTGATCCCTATCCCTTGGAGGAAATAACACTGTGTTGGAGTAGTTTTTTTTAGAATTAAACCCCGAATTAACGTGCCAGAACAAGTTAACAGGAGGTGCTAAATTGCAGTTAGAATCCAAGTGAACATTGTTCCAAACCCGGAAGTGGTTTGGGGAAACCAAAACAGCTAAATTCACACTGCTTTTGTGTGAAGGCGAATCAACCAAAAAAAAAACATGATCCAACAAAATGGTGCCACGTCGTCGTGGCAATACCACTCTCATCACATGAATATTAAGAGTTATCTCCCGGCTGTGGAAATAATGCGATGTGGACGAGCAACATTCAATTGGGAACTCAATGGATCCGATGGAAATCATGCAAGGAGTTGCAAGGGTGATAAATTTAGGTATGATCCATTGAATTATGTTGAAAACTGCTCGGTTATGAATTCCAATGTGTGGGCCCCTTACATTATAAAATTCCGTGTTAATGTAAAAAGGGGTAAAACCATTGATAAATTATTAAGTGCAAGGTCAGAAGTTATTGTATTAAGTGAAACTTCGATATTTGATTGAAAAAGGCTCGGCGTCGTTTCATATATTTAAAATATCATATTCCAACGGAGGGTTCAAGTTATAGGTTAAGTACTTTTATATAATCACGAGCGTTTTATTTAAAGAGCCACAGATCATGTCATTTTAGATTTATATAACATTAGATATGGGAAGATAGCATCCGCTTATAGAAGCTTATATGCAGGTTGGGTATTGTATGGTTTTATAACCTGAAGAAAAAGCTTCCGCATAGTTAAATTCTAGGCTAAGGTGTGTGGTTTCTTAAACAAAAGAGGAATTTAATTTAATAGCTCAATCTATAATTGAGATATTAAACCACATAGATTTATTTAATTTTCCAGTTGAAGAGATAAGAGCAATGTGAGCTTGCCCGATTGTTGTATTTCATTTGGATGAAATTTGGAAGAAATTAAAGCACACGAGAGATTGAAAATATGAGCAAACAGGGACTGTAGGTTTTTACCCCCATCATAGTGGTATCAGAGCTTGAATTGAATTAGCTCTTTGAAAATTATATTTTGAAATGCACATGTACTGAACAATGAGAAAGTTGGGTTTTAAATTTGTTTAACAAAGAATTTTAGATTTGATTGAGTATGGAGTGAAGGTTGATAATTCATATTTGCAGAATCTGGAGTTGAAGAAAAGGAGTCTTGAAGATTGCAGCAGATAGAGATGCAGTGCAGGTAAAAAACAAAGAATAAATATCATTCAGGGATCTTGAGAGGTAAGATGATGAGCCTTATTTGACTCTAGTTGAAGGATTTTTTTGTGGAATGCAGAGTGCAAGCAATTGAGGAAGGAATCTCAGCAAGAAGTAGATCACAGCTTTGAGAGTAGTGACAGAAGAGTCCAATAGGGGATTCTAAGTGAAGACAAAGTGTGGCAGAACCTGGAATATTCCCAACTGAGGTTGGATGAAGGAAGAACAGAGGTTTTCTTGAGAGAAAGTTTTAGAGTGAAGCCTAGAGAGCAGAAGAGAGTGCTCAGAAGGTTCCAGTAGAGAGGGGACCAGTACTTGCCAAAAGCCAGATCCGGAGGAAGGGATTGGTGAGGTAAGTTGCAGCAAGAGAGCTTGTTGTTGTAGAGGCTTAGTGTATCTTGTGAGTGGAGAACTCATGGAAGAGAGAATTGCTACTAATAGCCACAACATAGATTGTAGAGGTTTTGAGAGGGGCCACAGCAGAAGAGTGAGTGAAGATACCAAAGAAAATGGCATAAGGAAGAGACTCACTGATGAAGAGTATTGGGAAGAAATAGCTAAGATCAATAAGCAGCTTATTAAACTAGAGAGGATGATAGAGGAAGACCAGAGAGGTGGTTGTCTCATGAAGAAGAAGGTAAAGTGGCAGAGGCCACAAAGAAAGAAAGAGCAATTGACAAATGCTTAGTCGAAGGAGGAAATACTCAGGATGATTGAGTATTTAGAGAAGAACTTGGGGACTGAAGCTTCAAGTAGGACCAAGGGGTCCAAGAGTATTACATATGACATATTTTTTATGTTTGCAGGAAAGCCATGTGGAGATGAGAAAACTACTGATGTTGTCACTGAGAAGGAAAATGGAGCAGCTACATGTTTTGAAGATGTCCATGCACAATTAGAGAAAGATTCTACTTTCCAACATATTGGAAGCAAAGGAGATTTAGTTTATGATATTGGCCAAAAGCTGGAGGTTTAAGAGCTTGAGGAGACTAAAGAGGAGACCGTTGAAGAATCTATGAAGAGCACAGAAGACTTGGAACAACAGGAAGATTTGGTGACCAAATCATCGAATGAGACCATGAGGTCTTATGTTTTTGCATTTGAAAAGTTGTGTGTGAACGCAGGTGTTAATGAAGGCAGTTCATATGATGGAAATGTGACAAATGAAGTTGACTGTTTCCAAGCAAGATATGATGAGTGTATTTTAGATGAAGATCAGATTATGTTAGTGCAGTAGAAGGAATTCATTAATTCCTTATTTTATAGAAGAGATTGTTTCAATGAGGTTGGTGAAGATGAATTTGTCATTAATGCTGAAAATGACAAACTATTTTTGTTAAGTGGCCAAGTAAGGAGTGATGGACAGATAGCTAAAGTTTTTGCAGAGATGGGAAATTAGAATTCCATTCTAATGAAGGCTGAGGAGATAGTGACAACAGATGATAGTAAATATTGTGAAGATGTTTTCTCAGAGGAGATGCCAATATTGTGGCATGAATTGAGTGCTCCAGAGCAGAGGATAGAAATATAGAGGGAAGGAGTTTAGATGGTAAAGGCAGAGGTGGTTGAAGATGACAATGTTCATTTTTATGAACTAGAGCAGAGAGACATCCTTGCAAAGGATGATGCAGAAGGGAGACTAGCTGATAGTCTCAAGAACTATTTGAAGAGTTGGAATCAACATACTGATGTGCTGATGGAGAAGAAAATAATTGCAGGACAGCATACTGAGATGCTGGCAGAGGAGGGAAAGGCTCTGAGGCCTTATGAATTTTGTTTTGACAATTGCTTGATGAATGCAGATCCTGTTGGTGATGGAGATAGGTTGGGAACATTGGGCAGTCAATTGAAGGAGGAGAAGAATTATGTAGGGTATTTTAAACCATGGAATGGATAAATTGGGTCGCTGGAGAATATGCTAGATCAACAAGATCCTGTACAAGAAAGGAAACCTCAATTTCGGAATTGGGGATTGCAAAATGAAGATGAGCAGCTAAAGAATGAATATGAGATAGTCATGTCTCATGTGTAGAAAATTGTTTCCGTTGGTAGCAGAGAAGAATTGGTGATTGAATCATCAATTAACACCATTGGGTCTGGTGAATTAAAATTCGACAAATTGGTTGTGTTGACAGGCATGGCAGAGAACAATCCATCTTTTGGGGTTGTTTTGAAGGGTGATGAAATGTTGCAGAAGGAGGAAGGTGAGGCTATCACGCCTCCTGTAAATGAACTTATTAATTCTGCAGATCACAAGGAAAAATTGGCTTGCTCGAATAGCCAAGAGGAGAAAGTTGGAGAGAAGGTTGTATGGAAGATTTTTGGGGCTACTACAGTAGTGGAAAATAAGAGTTTTACTCTAACAAAGGATAAAAATGAAAAGTTGGAAGAGCTTGAAGTAATTCAAGAAGAAGGAAGGAAATTGATGAAGATTTCCCAGGAAGAAGAAAAAGAACATGCTGAATTGAAATTACATAATGCTGACAATGAGATACAAGAACAAAATAGGTGGATGGAATATTTACTGAAGAAATTCAGAAAAGAAGGTGAATTGGCAGAGCAACAGTTGATTGAAGTGTTGCTGGGAGAAATGCTAGAGCAACAAACTGAAGTGTTGCCAGAAGAGGAGGAGCAAACACAAATATTGTATGAGTTTGATGTTTGTTTTGTGAATGCAGATGCTGAAAGAAGGGCTAAAGGATGTTTATTCTGGTAGAACAGAAGAAATGAGGATGATGACTAGCAATTTAAATACCAGTCTGAAAATTTGCCGAAGTCAGAGAAAGGAGAAATTGTCACATTTGACAATCATGAAGAATTTTTCTGTAGCAGAATAAAAGAGGGTATAGATGATTGGGAGGTAGTAAGAAGGGCTATAGACACAGCTAAAGTTCAGAAATCAAGGAGAAGTGGTGTCCAACAGTCAAAGGACACATTGGATCAAGAAATTGAAACTATAAGAAAACTGATGGTAAAGGTGACTGAGGAAAAAACAGCAGCAAAGAAAAAAAGAAGTACCAGCAAAAGAAAACCAGAAGGAGGCTATAAAGGTGTAGCCAGTGGAAAGCTGCAGCACAAAGTATGGAAGCATTGCAATAGATGGCCAGTTGCAAAACAAGGTGTGGGATCCATGAAGATAGGGACGAAACACATGATCAAGAGATCATGAACTATTTTAACCTAGGGAGTCTGATGCAGGGGCATTAGGCTCAAAACAACCTTTGTACATAAATAAATATAAACGGGGGTCTCAGGTTTTATTTCCCCATGTAATTATCCATAGCTGAGTTATTCCGCGTTTACGCAGTGCATCTAATCACAGGGAATCAAGAATGTCCATCGACGAAGAAGTCGATTGAAGTGGTGCAGCAGTATATCTATATGGAATCTTCTTTTAACATTTTAAATGGGCAGGTACGCCAGAGCCGGACTGGCATTGCCCTTGACCGCTCCCAGAATCCATTGTGCACGATATCCCTCTTCGGCTCTCAATCCTCGATCTCTTCATAGCCGCCCAATCCCGTCTATCTTGGTACCGAATTGTTTCTTCGGCCCGATATTTCGAGAGTTATATGATGAGAGAAACCACGAACCTTGATTGCTCCTCCGTAGCAAGCCTCTTCCGTGAATCCCACCGCTGTGCTTTCAATGCTGAACGACCCCAAACAAGATCATCTTCTCGTCGCCGTCGGGCCGTCGGGCCGACAAAATCTTGGCTTCTCCTGGGAGTAGCGGAGGGTCTTCTGCTTTTGGCAAGCAGAGAAGGAAGATTGGCTGTGGCCAATCCCTTGACAAGACGCTTCCGACTGCTTCCCGATGCAAAGCTCAGCCGGCGCCTTGGTCTGGAATCCTGTTTGAAGAAGAAACTGTGGGAACCCCGGTTGAATAAAAAAGCATGGCAGCAAAATCAAGTGCCACCCTTGAGCATTAACATAGTTAGAGATTCGGCCTCTAGTTCATTTAAAGTAATGGTGCTTGGAGAAGTAAGAGTTAAAGAGGTACATGCTTTGGTCTACAGCTCCATCACCCACGAATGGACCATACAATTCCGTCCTGAGCTTTCTCATCTTTTTTTCCGCTATCTATCCCACTCGACTACAGATGGCACCACCATCTACTGCAACTCGGTCCGTCGCCGTCAAATGTTGAGTTACAACACACAAACCCGCGTGTCCATCGTTGAAGAGATGCGGGGACTACATGTTCAGACGAGGTTGGGGCGGGCGCAGACAATTGGAATGGTGGCGTACAACAGCCAAATATTCCTGCTAGGCGTCCATCACGAACCATTGCGCCCCCTCACTTTAGTGAGTTTGTGGGCGTCAAACCCTAATGCCGAGCAATGGAGGCTTCTGACGGAAGTGCCCCTCGACTGGGGAGACAACAACCCCGTGGACTGGGGAGATTCGTGTGAGGCCGCCGCTGCGTATGACGGAAAGCACAGCGTAAGCATAATTTTAAGGAAGGAATGGAAGATGAGATTGCTGAAACTCAACTTGGATACAAAAGAGTGCAAGACGGACGGGAATCTACAACAATTAACCTGGGCATCCTTAATCTCCAGAGGTGCATCTGACCACGAAAACCAATCTCCTTTCAAAGCTTTTCAGATGCAATTAAAATTTTGCACAGCCGTGTAGAAGCATGTGCACTTTATATATTTGGACTGGCACGCTTCATTGCTCCCACTGCTTTCTATTGCCACCGTTTTTTTCACGTTACAGTTCATATTATTTGGTTATATCTTCTTTTCTTTTCATTTCTATGTCGGGTCTTTGCCCCTATTTTTGATATTCTGGCTTATTGCCACCGTTTTTTTCACGTTACAGTTCATACTATTTGGTTATATCTTCTTTTCTTTTCATTTCTATGTCGGGTCTTTGCCCCTATTTTTGATATTCTGGCTCATGAGCAACATCGGAGGATATATTCCTCATAACATGTACTGTTTTTTTAAATATCAATAAAAATACAGTGTTTTTCTCCTCATAAAAAAAAAAATTCAGGCATTATACGTTTTAACAGTATCATATTCCATCATTACCTTTAAACAAACCTGTAACTGAGTTCTCTATTTGCTTACTAATTTTGATTCAGAAAGCAAAGGCTGTATATTCTGGGTATAAACGTTGCAAATTCTATCAGCAAATTGTTGATAAACTTTCAAAAGTATATAATTTTGTAAATGTCTTAAATGCCGGTTTAAAGGTTAAAGTTTACATGTTTCAATTTCATGATTCTTTAGAAGATTCAGATTGAAAAATCTTTACTCTTTTTATTGCTTTAAAAGTAGTACATTTTACAGAATATATATATCTGTGATATATATATAATTTACGAAACTGAAACCAAAATACATCTCTGAATTTGACCAATTTTGCATACATCTCTGAATCTGACCTCAACTTATCATTAATTTTGCCTTAGTTTGACATGGAGTACGCTACATCTGTGAATCTGATCTCTACTTATCATTAATTTTGACTTAGTTTGAAATGGAGTACGCTAGAATTAGTAGTTTGATCTAGAGGGATTTTCATGAAAACTGAACATAATTTTCAGAACAGAAGTTTGAGCCGTTGAACCTAGCAAAGAGGGTGTTGTCAAGAGGCGTGTCAAGAAGCGTAACCACATAGAAGTTGAAGCTCTGTTGGAGAGACCGCCGACTGTTCCGCTGGAGAAGGACCTGCTGACTGTTCATTCAAAATCCGTGTGCAAAGACGACGCCGTTTTGCAGGAGGAGCCGGATGGTTGAAATCCGCGTGGAGTAAGATTCTTTTTCCACTTCCCTGGAGAGCCATTGGACACGAACCATTGCGCCCCCGCACTTGGTGGCCGTCAAACCCTGATGCCAAGCAATGGAGGCTTGTGACGAAAGTAGCCCTCGACTGGGGAGGCAAGAACCCCTTGGACTGGGGAGATTCGTGTGATCAACTTTCAAAAGGCTAGGTGCCTGTTTAATAATTTTGTAAATGTCTTAAGTGCCTCTTTAAATCTTAAAGTTATTGTATTTATCGTTCTACAGCATATATATCTGTGACATATATATAAAATCTAGAAAACTGAAACCAAAATACATCTTTGAATTTGATCTCAGCTTATCATTAATTTTGCATACATCTGTGAATCTGACCTCAACCTATCTTTAATTTTGCTTTAGTTTGACATGGACTACCCCTAGAGTACCCCTAGAGTTAGTAGTTTGACTTATAGGGATTTTCATGAAAACTGAACATAATTTCCAGAAGTTTAAGAAATTGCATCAAAGAGTAATTTGAAGGAAAAGAGAAATAAAAAATATAAGTTTTCATTTGTTTCTTAATAGTATCTAGCTACTTTCTAGTCTAGAAAATAAATCTCTAGGAGTTAAGTGCGAGTTTTTCTTGCAAGATTCTTTATCAACTGAGATTCCTCTAATTCTACTGCATGCCTTGCTTTAGTTTGACATGGAGTACCCCATAGAGTTAGTAGAACATAATTTCCAGAACTTTAAGAAATTGCATCAAAGAGTAATTTGAAGGAGGACAGAAATAAAAAATATAAGTTTTCATTTGTTTCTTAATAGTATCTAGCTACTTTCTAGTCTAGAAAATAAATCTCTAGGAGTTAAGTGTGAGTCTTTCTTGCAAGATTCTTTATCAACTAAGATTCCTCTAATTCTGCAAGATTCTTTATCAACTGAGATTCCTCTAATTCTACTGTTGCCTTGGCATGAGAGTCTTCTTTAGATTATTTTTTATGTTAATGTGAAGAAGGATATGTGCCCTAAGTTGTTGGCATTTTACTTTATTCCCCTAGTTGGCTTGATGATTAATATTTCTTATCTCAAGGGTTCTTGCCAGCTATCCCATACTACCATTAGATTATTACCTTGACCCAGTTTATGTTTGGAGCAAATTTTAGTGTTGTTCTGTAGCTGCAACCATCCTAGTGCCCCGCTCTATCTTTGTTCTCTTTGGCTGCCCCATCAAAACTGGTGTGGGAAAATTTGGAAACAATATCTTTGTTCTTTGGCTGCCCAATCAAAACTCCTACCGAAAAATTTGGAAAGCTTTAGTAATTCATAAAGGTTTTAGTATTTTAGCCTTTATTTCAAATTAAAGAAAATTTATTCTTGGAATTTCTGGTAAATAAAATTAATTAAAATGGCCCTTATGAGATGGAATAGAATGGTTTTGAGAGAAAGTTTTCAATTGTTTTCTATTATTATTAAAGCATAAATTGAGTTAATCTGTTTTAATAGTGTTATTGATTTGGAATGCTCAATTTTGATATTTTTTCACTATAATTTTTGTTCATTGAAATTTAAAACTAACTATACTAATATAAATAAATAAATATATATCTCAAAGTTCATGAAAGATTTTTTTTACACTAAGATAAATAAATATTTTTATCTAGAGTTACCACCCACCATAACCACACAAAAAAAATATGAAAGTGGTAGAAAATGGAAGAATTATTGTTGTTGTAATCAAAGAGAATCCAACTATCTGTCCAAATAGTTTGTAGTCTCCTATAGGGTTAATCCTTTATTAAAAGAATAAATCAAAATTAGATTATACTATCAGTCTCCTTTGTAGTATCCTCTGTAGTCTCCTTTGAGGCATTTTCATGAAAACTGAATATAATTTTCAGAACAGAAGTTTAAGAAAGAAATTGCATCAAACAGTAATTTGAAGGAAGAGAGAAATCAAGAATATAAGTTTTCATTTGTTTCTTAAGAGTATCTAGCTACTATATAGTCTAGAAAATAAATTTCTAGGAATTAAGTGCGAGTCTATCCCATACTACCAGTTTGCTTTCTTCCATTAGATTATTACCTTGACCCAGTTTATGTTTGGAGAAAATTTTAGTGTTGTCCTATAGCTGCAACCATCCTAGTGCCCCGCTAGTGCCCCGCTCTATCTTTGTTCTCTTTAGCTGCCCCATCAAAACTAATGTGGGAAAATTTGGAAACTCTATCTTTGTTCTTTGGCTACCCCATCAAAACTCCTATGGGACAATTTGGAAAGCTTTAGTAATTCACAAAGGTTTTAGTATTTTAGCCTTTATTTCAAATTAAAGAAAATTTATTCCTGGAATTTCTGGTAAATAAAATTAATTAAAATGGCCCTTATGAGATGGAATAGAATGGTTTTGAGAGGAAGTTTTCAATTGTTTTTATAATCCATAACCTCTATTATTATTAATGCATAAATTGAGATAATCTGTTTTAATAGTGTTATTGATTTGGAATGCTCAATTTTGATATTTTTTCACTAGAATTTTTGTTCATTGAAATTTGAAAAATAAATAGGATTTTATGTTAATACCTATAATTGGTTGAGATCGTTCTTTTCTTTTCTATAGAACTACTTTGGCAAAAAAAAAGACTTTAAAACTTAAAAAAATAAAAAATAAATGTTGCATGCTCCAAAAATTCAATCGGGTATTCATGCAATTCACAAAGCTATATCTTCTACTAAATGAGTGTCTCTTAAATAATATAAACATATATATTTAACCCACTTGCCATAATGAAATACTTATTCACATATAAGTGCATGAGCATTTTTCTTACTTATTCACATATAAGTGCATGAGCATATTTCTTTCTTATATATATATATATATATATATATATCAAAGTTCATGGAAGATTTTGTTTACACTAAGAGAAATAAATATGTTTATCTAAAGTTACCAAAAAATATATATATATATATATAGATCTCAAAGTTCATGGAAGATTTTTTTTACACTAAGATATATAAATATGTTTATCTAAAGTTACCACCCACCATAACCACCAAAAAAAAAAAAAAAAAATGAAAGTGGTAGAAAATGGAACAAGTATTGCTATTGTAATCAAACAGAACCCAACTATCCGTCCAAATAGTTTGTAGTCTCCTAGAGGGTTAATTCTCTATTAAAAGAATAAATAAAAAATAGATTATATATATATATATCTGCAAATACTCAAGACATTTACACTAACCTCCCTCTTTTTAATTTTTATTTTATGGTTACATGATTAACAAAATGTACAAAATTTGATGTAGGATGTGTAAAAATGAGTTATTCTTACCTACATAGATAAACGCCTCTAATAGACCATAGAGAGGTTTCATATCGAGCTCAATATCTCTTTTGAGTCATAAAATGGATCATTAACCAGGTTACCATCACCCCTACTTCCTCATAAAAAGCGCAACTCCCACGCCTTCTCCGCTTCATTTGTGTAGGTTATCCCATGTGAGGTCGAATTGATTAGTTATAACCATGCGAGATAATCGTATTTGACATGGTGTCTATTTTCTAAATATGTTTCCACCACCAAGGAGACTCCCTTAAAGATCAGGGTCTACACAATGTTCCATACCCTAGTTTAACTAAGTTCCCTGGATAGGATTGGCACCCCAAAGGAGCATGTCTTCTTCCTCCCTCAACTTTATTCTTGCAATTTTCCTATTGAGCTCTTAATAATATCCATTTCTCCTCTTCTTTCCCAAGTGAGGCTGGTGACCTAGCTGCTCAACCATTCTTGCTTCTGTGAGTGGTTTGCCATTGGAATGACAAGATATGATTTTTACTTGAGGTTTCTACTCCTATATTTTTCCAGGAAAAATTTGGGCATATTATGAGTTTCCTCTTTTCCAAGCCATTCATTCTATGTAAATTTGATTGGATGCTCATTCCTCATCTTGCAGCAAAGTGAGGAGCCAATGATGTGGAATCTTCAATCAAATGCTTCGAGAAATTTGATCATCTTTTGACTTGGCTATTGGGTTACCTTAACCCATTCCTCTATTGATTTCGAGGAAACATAATTATGAAATAAAATATTTTTCCAAATCCCTTTCTTCCTGAGTAATTTCAAAATTCCAGCCCCCTTTACTAGATAAGGCTTTGGAGAATTAAAATTATATATTTTTTCCGAACCCCCTATATCCTTTGGCATTGAAGCTACCTCACATATAATAAGAGGTATTCCTCCCAACCCTTTATTTCCTCTTCGCATATACCTGAAGATGAT
Source organism: Pinus albicaulis (assembly GCA_034641835.2). Classification (NCBI taxonomy): domain Eukaryota; kingdom Viridiplantae; phylum Streptophyta; class Pinopsida; order Pinales; family Pinaceae; genus Pinus; species Pinus albicaulis. Next base: position 883,544,399 of record CM076573.1, on the reverse strand, counting down.
ATGCTTCATTCATATTAGGATTTGGTTGGAGATGTTGGCTAAGGAAAGACAATACGTCGGATTCTAGTTCAGAACAGATTTGATGAGAACTATACTACAAGCCATTGAGATCCATCTATGACTCTAGTGCTCTATCCTGCCACTATTTTTGACCATTAACCACGTCCAATCCATGTACCGATAATTGTATGGCTTCAAATGAAAACCCAAGTAGTAGAGTTTAGGCTCAAATTTCTACACAGTGAAAGTGAGGAAACTAAGGATCATTTTCCCTTGGGCTTGAAAAAAAATATTGAATCTCATGGAGGACTTTTTCAGGTTGACCTTCATTCTTGTTGCATCAAAAAATAGGTTAAGGATTCTTCCAAGGTTTCTTTCCTCTACCACTATGCCATTCCTAAATAATTCATCCACAAACAATAGGTTGGTAATTTTTGCTCCATTGGCAATCTTGATTCCTTTACTATCCTCCCTCTTAACATTTTCTTTATTAGCATATTGAGCCCTTATACTACTAGGACCACGGGGGGTGAGTGAGAAGGGACAGGTCGGCCTTAGACCTCTTGAAGGGTGAATGAAGTCAATGGCTATTCCATTGATCATAACCACATACACAACTTAACTGAAACATGCTTCCATCCAAACAATGAGTGAATGAGAGAATCCTACTTGCAGAAGGGTTAGACATAGATACAACCAACTTATTTTATTGAACACTTTGGTGGAATGTGGGTGGGATCTACTTTAGTTATGAAACCTTTATTTATCCTTAGTTTGATAGTGTGCAACACCTCTTGTGATGTTTCGATTGCATCCTAGACAACTTGACCTTCCAAGGACCCCATTTGTTCTTGTGATATTGTGTTAGATTCTCGACAGAACTGGCTTCAGACTTGAAGAAATAGTTCTTGAAATTAATTTATATGTGAAATTTCTTAGATATCTTAGTATGTATTGGCCAAGTAACAAGGGAGAGATGGAGAGAGAATGTGTATGTTTTCGGGTGAGACAAAGAGACAAGGAAGGAGATATGGAGAGAACAAGGGAGAGAAGGAGAGAGAGAGGGATATACTAACAACGTTGGAGGGTGAAGAGAGAGAGAGAGAGAGAGAGAGAGAGAGAGAGAGAGAGAGAGAGAGAGAGAGGGATAGGTGGGAGAGAGAGGGAAAGAGAGGAAGAAAGAGATAGGACATGAGAGATTGGAGAGAGTGAGGGAAAGAGAGATGAAGTTGAAGGGGGGGAGTGATTTGTATATGAAATCTTGAGGATTATGTCAAATTTTGCAAGTGAATAGATTATGGTTTTTAACCTCTTATGGAAATTTCTTTAGCACATAAACATACTTTTAAAACTAATTTTTTGCAAAAATAATTAAAAAAGTAATACCATAACACTAAACACAAAAAAACAAGTGATGAAAGAGTTCACCCCTATTGGGCTACATCTCATTTTCGATCTTCTAATGGTTGGGTCTCTTTCATTATGCTCGAAAAAATGTGTTTACATCAAGTTACAATGCTGAAATGGCTTAAACAATGTCTCTAATGGCTCTCGAATAGTAAAAAACCGCTAGTTGGGCTCTCTCTTCTTCAAAAATGGCTAAAATAAGAATGAGTTATGCTCCCCTGAAGTTATGCTCTATCTATCCTACAAATCAGACCTTCTTGCAATTCGTTCTACAATATCCGCCTTTCACGGCAACATGGGGCGATAATTTCGCCCTGTGCTGGCAAGATTCCCGCCGCACTGAGTGCAAAATGTTGCCTCCTTAATTTTCATATGTTAGCCTTTATTTGGTTGATCGGGTACCACGTTTCCTCTCCTTCGGCATCAATTTCATCCTTGTCGTACCTCTTACCACCTCTGCTAACCATAGCATTGAATTGTGACCTCTGCGACAATGTGAATGGTATAAACTTAGCCGTCATAACCAAAACACTAGAACCAAACTGTAACATCAATTGTTAACATTTTGTGCTGAGAGGTGTTCACGTGTTGTAGGAATCTACACGGTAAGTTCCGTAGATCAAGAACCAAAGGTCACCGCTCACAAACATATCACAAATGAGTACACCAGTATAATCACGTGGTTAAAACACTCAAAGAGGGAAACAGTCTGCCGCCTGAGCCAATGTGGCCAGTTCAAGAAATTTATTAATATAAAAAGAAAAGTTACATATGTTTCTCTCATAAACAGTTACCGGACAAATGACCCTCCATTCTCTTTAAATAGAGATCATGGACCAAACGAGTGTTAAGCCACGGATCAAGTGTTGTTAATACAGAGGTGAGAGATAACCATCGGATCACTACAAATCGTGACCGTCCGATTATAAGTTACAAATATACATGGTAAATAAACACACTTTACCTAACTCTACACTAGACTAAGTTATTCTTAACTATTTCCTTCATGTCGGAATATCTTAACATCCCTCCTTAAGAACAACTTGGGATAGGATTGAAAGATTTACAAAGGTGACACAAAAGGAGCCTATTTCCTATGTGTCAAAATATCCTAACATCCCCCCTTAAGAAAAAATTGGGATAGGATTGAAGGATATACAAAAGTGACACAACAGGAGAAGGAAGAAGGCATTAGAGCCTATCCCCCCTTAATGGCAACTTTCCTGAACTCCAAACATGGATCAAAGATTGGTAAACTTTGCTTCTGTGAGAGCCTTCATAAAGATATCGGCTACTTGTTCATTGGTTGGACAGTAATGCACTTCAAGAACACGATCATGAATGAGATTTTTGATGAACTGTATGTGGAGTTCAATGTGTTTCACACGCTAATGCTAAACTAGATCTTTGCATAGTTGAATAGCACTCTGATTATCACACCAAAGTGTAGTTGGATGCTGCTGATGAAGACCAAATTCAGAGAGAATCTGACGAAGCCACATGGCTTCCTTGCTGGCTTCAACTGCACCATGATACTTTGCTTCTGCTGAAGAAAGATAGATGGCACTTTGTTTCTTATAAGACCAAGTAATAGGTCATGAACCAAGAGTGAATACATATCTGGGCAAGAGGAATTTCGATCATGAAGGTCACCAAACAATCGAAGCAAGAAACCAATCAACAATGGAGATGCTCCTACACCGTAATGAATCCCGAATCGAACTTTACCTCGAACATATCGAAGTATTCTTTTAGTTGCTTTCCAAGCACTTTCATGAGGTTGGTGCATAAACCAAGCAACAAGACCAATGGAAAAGGAAAGGTCGTGACGGGTGGGTTAGATATAATTTTACCAACAAGTTGACGATATAAGGTAGCATCAAATTTAGGGGTAGTACAAGTGACTCAAAGCTTGACTCCAGTACTAAAAGGGAGGAGGGGTTTGGGGTTGGCTTAAGGCTTCTATGTAAAAGTGGTGTAGAATATCACAGCACATTTGGACTAAGAGAGGGTAATGCCTTCCTTAGATTGCAAGACTTGAAGACCAAAGGAAATAACTCAACGGAAGTGTCTAACTCTCGCTATTTGGAAACTTCCTTTTGAGGCTAGATTTCACATGGTTTATATGGTTTGGATCACTACCTATTAAGGATAAGATCATCAACATAATGAACAAGGATGGTGAAGGACTCCCTCTCACTTTTCTTTCGGTGTACCCAAAGTGTTGCCGTAATGACACCTAGAAAAGCCATTATATAATAGAAATCTATCCATTTTGGCACACTGGCCTGAATGAGTGTTGTTTGAGACCATAGAGAGACTTCCCTAGGCGAAAAAAGGCTAGATGGACTGATAAAGCGAGGGGGGTTGTTCCATGTAGATTTCTTCATGTAAATCTCCATAAGAAGGCGTATTTAACATCCATTTGATGAACTTCCCATTTAAATGAGACAAAAAGAAAGAAAAGGCGTGATATAATTCATTTTGAAATAGGGGAGAAGGTTTTAGTATAGTAAATGCTTTAATCTTGTGAAAATCCTTAGCGACAAGACGAGCTTTATGTCTATCCACTTTTCCATCTGGTCCAAACTTTGTTTTGTAAACCCATCTGCATCTCACAAGTTTTCTTCCTTTTGGAAGAGGAACAAGATCCCAAGTATCATTTGCCAATAAGGAACAATATTCTTCATTCATAGCTTCATCCCAATCTGGATGATCGGAGGCTTCTTCAAAGTTTTTTGGATCAAGCTTTTCTGGAACTTGAGCCAATAAAGAAGAAGCTCTTTTGAACTGAGAACGTGTATGTCGTCGATCGGCAGGGTCACCTACAAGAGAACCTGCTGCATCCCGAGTAGAGTGGACCCATATTGGAAATGGTGGAGTATAAGGAACAATTTGAAGGGGTGGACGAGGATTGTCATCCTCGCTATCATAATCTGAAGTAGAAGCAATGCTATTAAAAATAGAAGAGAGACAGAGAGGTGGCACATATGTCGAATCAGGCTCGCAGGCCAAAGGTGGCACACCTGCAGAACTAGGCTCGTAGGCCAATATATTTTTGTCAAAATTTACATCTCTTCTAATTATTATATTTTTGGATTTTGGTTGAAGAAGTCTATATCCTTTGACATCTTCAGAATATAAAAAAAAAATACATTTTTCACTCCTAGGTTCTAAGGCTTTATGTTTCGCATCTAGAATATGGGCCCAAGCATCACTTCCAAAAACAGGAAAGTGACTTACATCTAGTTTGATTGAGCTCCAAGCTTATTCTAGAGTTATATTCTTTAAAACCTTAGTAGGAGTGCGATTTACTATGTAATTTGCATAGTTAATGGCTTTTGCCCAAAAATTGAGACCAAGTCCTTTAGATTGAAGCATACAATTAGCCATTTCTTTTAAGGTGCAATTCTTCCTTTCAGCTACACCATTTTTTTGTGGAGTATATGGAATAGTATGTTGCAATTGAATTCCATGCTCAGTTCAGAAGTTGATAAATTTTTTGTTAACATATTCTCTGCCATTGTCTGATCTTAACTTAAGAATTTGATGTCCAGATTGTTTCTCAACTAAGGCCTTAAAGGCTAAGAACATGTTAAAAAATTCACTCTTGAGTTTTAAGAAATATACCCAAGTGCATCTGGAAAAATCGTCAATGAAAGTTAAGAAGTACTTGCAACCAGAGAAAGAAACAACAAGAAGTGGACCACATAAATCACTGTGCACAAACTGCAAAGGGACTGAAGCGTGCCAAGAGGCACGGTTTTCAAAACTATCCCGATGATATTTTCCGAGTACACATCTGGAGCAAACACCATCTCGGCAAGATACCATAGGAAGGGCCGTCACCATCTTTTCCTTACATAGAGTTTGAAGAGAGTAATAGTTTAAGTGACCAAATCTCTCATGCCAAAGTTTTCTCACATCATAATTATGAGTAACAAAAACAGAGGGAAGACATGATGACCCAAAGTTGTCAAACTTATACAACCTTGTGGAATCGTCAGCAATGCCAGTAGCTAAAATATGTTTAGGATCTTTGAGGTCCTTGATTACAACATCATGAGATGAAAATTATACTATTTTCCCTTCACCTGAATGAGTTATCTGATAAACAAAGAGAAGGTTGTATGACAAGGTAGGAACACATAGTACATCATTAAATTGACCATTATCGAGATGAATGATTCGAGATCCTACAACACTAAGAGATCTATCATCACTAACATAAATATGTTTGGTGTTACAATCATTTAAAGAAGAAAACAAGGCTTTATTTTTGGCCATGAGATAAGAAGCTCCAGAATCAATGAGCCACTAATGAGAATGAGAAGAGGAAGATACATTTAATGCATAACTAGATCTTGAGGCTTGACAACCACAAGCTGAAAGTGCCATTCTTGAAGATGAAGGTGAAGAGTGCTCCAAATTGATATTGTGCTTCTAAGGCTTCCATCTTCTTAAAACATTTGTACTCTAAATGGCCATCCTGATTGCAAAAGTTGAAATTTCTATATGTCTTCATCCCTTTGTTTTGATTTTCCTTATTATTTTGGTGATTTGATTTTTCAATTTGTGGCTGAAATTTCTTAGGGCCCTTGTTTGGTTTAGGACAATATTTTTTTGGATACTTCAATTTCATGATTCTTTAGAAGATTCAGATTGAAAAATCTTTACTCTTTTTATTGCTTTAAAAGTAGTACATTTTACAGCATATATATCTGTGATATATATATAATTTACGAAACTGAAACCAAAATACATCTCTGAATTTGACCTCAGCCTATTATTAATTTTACGCCCAGCCACATCTCTGAATCTGATCTCAACTTATCATTAATTTTGCCTTAGTTTGACATCGAGTACGCTACATCTGTGAATCTGATCTCGACTTATCATTACTTTTGCCTTAGTTTGACATGGAGTACGCTAGAATTAGTAGTTTGATCCAGAGGGATTTTCATGAAAACTGAACATAATTTTCAGAACAGACAACAGAAGTTTGAGCTGTTGAACCTAGCAAAGAGGGTGTTGTCAACAGGCGTGTCAAGAAGCGTAACCACATAGAAGTTGAAGCTCTTGGAGAGACCGCCGACTGTTCCACTGGAGAAGGACCTGCTGACTGTTCATTCAAAATCCGTGTGCAATGACGACGCCGTTTTGCAGGAGAAGATGCTGATGTCAACTATGCGGAGTAGAAGATTCTTTTTCCACTTCCCTGGAGAGCCATTGGACACGAACCATTGCGCCCCCGCACTTGGTGGCCGTCAAACCCTGATGCCAAGCAATGGAGGCTTGTGACGAAAGTAGCCCTCGACTGGGGAGGCAAGAACCCCTTGGACTGGGGAGATTCGTGTGATCAACTTTCAAAAGGCTAGGTGCCTGTTTAATAATTTTGTAAATGTCTTAAGTGCCTCTTTAAATCTTAAAGTTATTGTATTTATCGTTCTACAGCATATATATCTGTGACATATATATAAAATCTAGAAAACTGAAACCAAAATACATCTTTGAATTTGATCTCAGCTTATCATTAATTTTGCATACATCTGTGAATCTGACCTCAACCTATCTTTAATTTTACTTTAGTTTGACATGGACTACCCCTAGAGTACCCCTAGAGTTAGTAGTTTGACTTATAGGGATTTTCATGAAAACTGAACATAATTTCCAGAAGTTTAAGAAATTGCATCAAAGAGTAATTTGAAGGAAAAGAGAAATAAAAAATATAAGTTTTCATTTGTTTCTTAATAGTATCTAGCTACTTTCTAGTCTAGAAAATAAATCTCTAGGAGTTAAGTGCGAGTTTTTCTTGCAAGATTCTTTATCAACTGAGATTCCTCTAATTCTACTGCATGCCTTGCTTTAGTTTGACATGGAGTACCCCATAGAGTTAGTAGAACATAATTTCCAGAACTTTAAGAAATTGCATCAAAGAGTAATTTGAAGGAGGACAGAAATAAAAAATATAAGTTTTCATTTGTTTCTTAATAGTATCTAGCTACTTTCTAGTCTAGAAAATAAATCTCTAGGAGTTAAGTGTGAGTCTTTCTTGCAAGATTCTTTATCAACTAAGATTCCTCTAATTCTGCAAGATTCTTTATCAACTGAGATTCCTCTAATTCTACTGTTGCCTTGGCATGAGAGTCTTCTTTAGATTATTTTTTATGTTAATGTGAAGAAGGATATGTGCCCTAAGTTGTTGGCATTTTACTTTATTCCCCTAGTTGGCTTGATGATTAATATTTATTATCTAAAGGGTTCTTGCCAGCTATCCCATACTATCCGTTTGCTTTCTTCCATTAGCTTATTACCTTGACCCAGTTTATGTTTGGAGCAAATTTTAGTGTTGTCCTATAGCTGCAACCATCCTAGTGCCCCGCTCTATCTTTGTTCTCTGTGGTTGCCCCATCAAAACTGGTGTGGGAAAATTTGGAAACTCTGTCTTTGTTCTTTGGCTGCCCCATCAAAATTCCTATGGGAAAATTTGGAAAGCTTCAGTAATTCATAAAGGTTTTAGTATTTTAGCCTTTATTTCAAATTAAAGAAAATTTATTCCTATAATTTCTAGTAAATAAAATTAATTAAAATGGCCCTTATGAGATGGAATAGAATGGTTTTGAGAGAAAGTTTTCGATTGTTTTCATAATCTATAACCTCTATTATTATTAAAGCATAAATTGAGTTAATCTGTTTTAATAGTGTTATTGATTTGGAATGCTCAATTTTGATATTTTTTCACTATAATTTGTGTTCATTGAAATTTAAAACTAACTATACTAATATAAATATATATATATATATATATATATATCTCAAAGTTCATGAAAGATTTTTTTTACACTAAGATAAATAAATATGTTTATCTAGAGTTACCACCCACCATAACCACACAAAAAAAATATGAAAGTGGTAGAAAATGGAAGAATTATTGTTGTTGTAATCAAAGAGAATCCAACCATCTGTCCAAATAGTTTGTAGTCTCCTATAGGGTTAATCCTTTATTAAAAGAATAAATCAAAATTAGATTATACTATCAGTCTCCTTTGTAGTCTCCTCTGTAGTCTCCTTTGAGGCATTTTCATGAAAACCGAATATAATTTTCAGAACAGAAGTTTAAGAAAGAAATTGCATCAAACAGTAATTTGAAGGAAGAGAGAAATCAAGAATATAAGTTTTCATTTGTTTCTTAATAGTATCTAGCTACTATATAGTCTAGAAAATAAATTTCTAGGCGTTAAGTGCGAGTCTATCCCATACTATCAGTTTTCTTTCTTCCATTAGATTATTACCTTGACCCAGTTTATGTTTGGAGAAAATTTAGTGTTGTCCTATAGCTGCAACCATCCTAGTGCCCCGCTAGTGCCCTGCTCTATCTTTGTTCTCTTTCGCTACCCCATCAAAACTAGTGTGGGAAAATTTGGAAACTCTATCTTTGTTCTTTGGCTACCCCATCAAAACTCCTATGGGAAAATTTGGAAAGCTTTAGTAATTCACAAAGGTTTTAGTATTTTAGCCTTTATTTCAAATTAAAGAAAATTTATTCCTGGAATTTCTGGTAAATAAAATTAATTAAAATGGCCCTTATGAGATGGAATAGAATGGTTTTGAGAGGAAGTTTTCAATTGTTTTTATAATCCATAACCTCTATTATTATTAATGCATAAATTGAGATAATCTGTTTTAATAGTGTTATTGATTTGGAATGCTCAATTTTGATATTTTTTCACTAGAATTTTTGTTCATTGAAATTTGAAAAATAAATAGGATTTTATGTTAATACCTATAATTGGTTGAGATCGTTCTTTTCTTTTCTATAGAACTACTTTGGCAAAAAAAAAGACTTTAAAACTTAAAAAAATAAAAAATAAATGTTGCATGCTCCAAAAATTCAATCGGGTATTCATGCAATTCACAAAGCTATATCTTCTACTAAATGAGTGTCTCTTAAATAATATAAACATATATATTTAACCCACTTGCCATAATGAAATACTTATTCACATATAAGTGCATGAGCATTTTTCTTACTTATTCACATATAAGTGCATGAGCATATTTCTTTCTTATATATATATATATATATATATATATCAAAGTTCATGGAAGATTTTGTTTACACTAAGAGAAATAAATATGTTTATCTAAAGTTACCAAAAAATATATATATATATATATAGATCTCAAAGTTCATGGAAGATTTTTTTTACACTAAGATATATAAATATGTTTATCTAAAGTTACCACCCACCATAACCACCAAAAAAAAAAAAAAAAAATGAAAGTGGTAGAAAATGGAACAAGTATTGCTATTGTAATCAAACAGAACCCAACTATCCGTCCAAATAGTTTGTAGTCTCCTAGAGGGTTAATTCTCTATTAAAAGAATAAATAAAAAATAGATTATATATATATATATCTGCAAATACTCAAGACATTTACACTAACCTCCCTCTTTTTAATTTTTATTTTATGGTTACATGATTAACAAAATGTCATGGGTACTACAAAATTTGATGTAGGATGTGTAAAAATGAGTTACTCTTACCTACATAGATAAATGCCTGTAATGGACCGTAGAGAGGTTTCATATCGAGCTCAATATCTCTTTTGAGTCATAAAATGGATCATTAACCAGGTTACCATCACCCCTACTTCCTCATAAAAAGCGCAACTCCCACGCCCTTCTCCGCCTCATTTTTGTAGGTTATCCTATGTGAGGTCGACCGATTAGTTATAACCATGTAGATAATCACTGATATGAGTCTATTTTCTAAATATGTTTCCAACACCAAGGAGACTCCCTTGAAGATCAGGGTCTACACAATGTTCCATACCCTAGTTGAACTAAGTGCCCCATAGGGATTGGCACCCCCCAAAGGAGCATGTCTTCTTCCTCCCCTCAACTTTATTCTTGCAATTTTCCTATTGAGCTCTTATCATTATCCATTTCTCCTTCTTCTCCTAAGTGAGGCTGGTGACCTAGCTGCTCAACCATTCTTGCTTCTGTGAGTGGTTTGCCATTGGAATGACAAGATATGATTTTTACTTGAGGTTTCTACTCCTATATTTTTCCAGGAAAAATTTGGGCATATTATGAGTTTCCTCTTTTCCAAGCCATTCATTCTATGTAAATTTGATTGGATGCTCATTCCTCATCTTGCAGCAAAGTGAGGAGCCAATGATGTGGAATCTTCAATCAAATGCTTCGAGAAATTTGATCATCTTTTGACTTGGCTATTGGGTTACCTTAACCCATTCCTCTATTGATTTCGAGGAAACATAATTATGAAATAAAATATTTTTCCAAATCCCTTTCTTCCTGAGTAATTTCAAAATTCCAGCCCCCTTTACTAGATAAGGCTTTGGAGAATTAAAATTATATATTTTTTCCGAACCCCCTATATCCTTTGGCATTGAAGCTACCTCACATATAATAAGAGGTATTCCTCCCAACCCTTTATTTCCTCTTCGCATATACCTGAAGATGATATGCTTCATTCATATTAGGATTTGGTTGGAGATGTTGGCTAAGGAAAGACAATACGTCGGATTCTAGTTCAGAACAGATTTGATGAGAACTATACTACAAGCCATTGAGATCCATCTATGACTCTAGTGCTCTATCCTGCCACTATTTTTGACCATTAACCACGTCCAATCCATGTACCGATAATTGTATGGCTTCAAATGAAAACCCAAGTAGTATTAGGTGTCAGCCTCTACACAAAGGAGTTGAGTGTGTCAGATCATCTTTCCCTCGGGGTTCATTCAAAAATATTGAATCTCATGGAGGACTTTTTCAGTTAGAATTCCGTCTCATTGAGATCAGCAACAGTGTCATTGTGGGATGTTTAAATGTTTATTTCCTCTACCACTATGCCATTTTAAATACCATCCTCAAACAATAGGTTTGTAATTTTTTTCTCTCCTATCAAGTAATCTTGATTCCTTTACTATCCTCCCTCTTAACATTTTCTTTATTAGCATATTGAGCCCTTATACTTACTAGGACCAATTTTGGGCAGGAGAAGGACAGGCCTGGCCAGACCTCAAGGTGAGAATAGAAGTCAATGGTTATTCCATTGATCATAACCACATACAAAACTGAATTTAAACATGCTTCCATTCAAACAATGAGTGAATGAGAGAATCCTACTTACAGAAGGGTTAGACATAGATACAACCAACTTGTTTGATCGAACACTTTGGTGGGATGTGGGTGGGATCTACTTCAGCTATGAAACCTTTCTTGATGCTCATCTTGATAGTGTGCAACACCTCCTGTGATGTTTCCATTGCATCCTAGACAACTTGACCTTCCAAGGACCCCATTTGTTCATGTGATATTGTGTTAGATTCTCGACAGAATTGGCTTCAGACTTGAAGAAATAGTTCTTGAAATTAATTTATATGTGAAATTTCTTAGATATATTAGTCTGTATTGGCCAAGTAACAAGGGAGACATGGAGAGAGAATGTGTATGTTTGGGGGTGAGAGATAGAGAAAAGGAAGGAGATATGGAGAGAAGGGAGGAGAGGAGGAGAGAGAAAGGGATAAAGTAACAACGTTGGAGGGTGAAGAGAGAGAGAGAGAGAGAGAGGTGGGAGAGAGAGGGAGAGAGAGGAAGAAAGAGAGAGGACATGAGATATTGGAGAGAGTGAGGGAAAGAGAGATGAAGTTGAAGGGGGGGAGTGATCTGTATTTGAAATCTTGAGGATTATGTCAAATTTTTCAAGTGAATAGATTATGGTTTTTAAACTTTTATGTCAATTTCTTTAGCACATAAGCATAGTATTAAAACTAATTTTTTGCAAAAATAATGAAGAAAGTAATACCATAACACTAAACACAAAAAAACAAGTGATGAAGGAGTTCACCCCTATTGGGCTACATCTCCTTGTCCATCTTCCAATGGTTGGGTATCTTTCATTATGCTCGAAAAAATTTGTTTACATCAAGTTACAATGCTCAAATGGCTTAAACAATGTCTCTAATGGCTCTAGAATAGTCAAAAACCCCTGGTTGGGCTCTTTCTTCTTCAACAATGGCTAAAATAGGAATAAGTTATGCTCCCCTGAAGTTATGCACTATCTATCCTACAAATCAGACCTTCTTGCAATTCTTTCTACAATATTCGCCTTTCACGACAACATGGGGGGATAATTTTTCCTTGTGCTGGTGAGATTCCCTCCGCACCAAGTGCAAAATGTTGCCTCCTTAATTTTCATATGTTAGCCTTTATTTGGTTGATCGGGTGCTACGTTTCCTCCCCTTCGTCATCAATTTCAGCCTCATCATACCCTTTACCACCTGTGATAACCATAGCATTGAATTTTGACCTCTGCGACAATGTGAATGGTAAAAATTAACCGTCATAACCAAAACACTAGAACCAAACTATAACATCAATTGTTAACATTTTGTGCTGAGAGGTGTTCACGTGTTGTAGGCATTTACAGGGCAAGTTCCATAGATCAAGAACCAAAGGTCACTGCTCACAAACAAATCAAAAATCAGTACACCAGCATAATCACATGGTTAAAACCCTTAAAGGGAAACAGTCCACGGCCTGAGCCAACGTGACCACTTCAGGAAATTTATTAATATAAAAAGAAAAGTTACATATGTTTCTCTCATAAACGGTTACCGAACAAATGATCCTCCATGCCCTTTAAATAGAGATCATGGACCAATTGAGTGTTAAGCCATGGATCAAGTGTCGTTAATACCAAGGTGAGAGATAACCGTTGGATCACTACAAAAAGTGACCGTCGGATTATAAGTTACAAATGTACATGGTAAAGAAACACACTTTACCTAACTCGACACTAGAATAAGTTATTCTTAACTATTTCCTATGTGTCAGAATATCCTAACATCCCCTCTTAAGAACAACTTGGGATAGGATTGAAGGATTTACAAAGGTGACACAAAAGGATCTTATTTCCTATGTCTCAAAATATCCTAACATCCCCCCTTAAGAACAAATTAGGATAGGATTGAAGGATTTACAAAAGTGACACAATAGGAGAAGGAAGGAGGCATTAGAGCCTATCCCCCCTTAACGACAACTTTCCTAAACTCCAAGCATGGATTGAAGCTCGGTAAACTTTGCCTCTATGAGAGACTTCGTAAAGATATCGACTACTTGATCATTGGTTGGACAGTACTGCACTTCAAGAACATGATCATGAATGATCTTTCTGACGAAGTGTATGTGGAGTACAATGTGTTTCATACGTTGATGATGAACTAGATCTTTACATAGTTGAATGGCACTTTGATTATCACACCAAAGTGTAATTGGATGTTGCTGATGCAGACCAAATTCAGATAGAATCTGACGAAGCCCCATGGCTTCCTAATTTCTAGCTTCAACTGCACCACGATACTCTGCTTCCGCTGAAGAAAGAGAGATGGCACTTTGTTTCTTACAAGACCAAGTAATAGGTCATGAACCAAGAGTGAATACATATCTGGCAGTAGAATTTCGATCATCAGGGTCACTAGCCCAATCAGAATCAATTAAACCAATCAACAATGGAGATGCTCCGGAACTGTAATGAATATCGAACTAAACTGTACCTCGAATATATCGAAGTATTCTTTTAGCTTCTTTCCAGTGACTTTCATGAGGTTGGTGCATAAACTGAGCGACAAGACCAATGACAAAGGAAAGGTCAGGACGGGTGTGGGTTAGATACAGAAGTTTACCAACAAGTTGACAACATAAGGTAGCATCAACTTCAGGGGTAGTACAAGTGACTGAAAGCTTGACTCTAGATTGAAAGGGAGAAGGGTTTGGCTTACAGTCTTCCATGTGAAAGTGGTGTAGAAGATCACAGGCATACTTGGACTGAGAGAGGGTAATTCCTTCCTTGGATTACAAGACTTGATGACCAAGGAAATAATGCAAGTGTCCTAATTATGTCATTTAAAACTTCTTTTTGAGGCTGGAATTCACATGGTTTATATGATTTGGATCACTACCAGTAAGGATAAGATCATCAACATAAAGAACAAGGATGGTGAAGGACTTACCCACTTTCTTGGTGTAGAAAGTGTTGTCAAAATGACACCTAGAAAATCCATTATCTAATAGAAATATATCCATTTTGGCATACCAAGCTTGAGGAGCTTGTTTGAGACCATAAAGAGACTTCATAAGGTGACAAAAAAAGCTAGAGTCATTTTGGATAAATCTAGGGGGTTGTTCCATGTAGATTTCTTCATGTAAATCTCCATGTAAGAAGGCAGATTTAACGTCCATCTGATGGAATTCCCACTTAAAGGAGGCAGCAAGGGAAAGAACCAGGTGGATAGAATTCATTTTGGAAACAACGGAGAAGGTTTTAGTATAGTCAATGCCTTCAACTTGTGCAAATCATTTATCAACAAGACGTGCTTTACATCTACCCACTTTTCCATCTGGTCCAAACTTTGTTTTGTAAATCCATCTGTATTTGACAAGTTTTCTTCCTTTTAGAAGAGGAACAAGATCCCAAGTATCGTTTTCGAATAAGGAATGATACTCTTCATTCATAGCTTCATCCTAATCTGGATGACTGGAGGCTTCTTCAAAGGTTTCTAGATCAAGTTTTTCTGGAACTTGAGCTAATAAGGAAGAAGCTCTTTCAAACTGATAATGTGTACATCGTAAATTGGTAGGGTCACTTGCAAGAGAAACTGCTACATCCCAAGTAGAGCGGACCCATCTTGGAAGCAATGGAGTATAAGGAACAATTTCAAGAGGTGGAGGAGGATTGTCATCCTCACTGTCATCATCTGAAATAGAAGGAATGATATTAAAAATAGAAGAGAGAGAGAGAGAGATGGCACATATTCTGAATCAAGCTCATAGGCCAAAGGTGGCACACCCACCGAACTAGGCTCGCAGGCCGATATATTTTCATCAAAATTTACATCTCTTCTAATGATTATATTTTTGTATTTTGGTTGAAGAAGTCTATATCCTTTGACATCTTCAGAATATCCAACAAAAATACATTTTTCACTCTTAGGTTCTAAGGCTTTATGTTTCACATCTGGAATATGGGCCCAAGCATCACTTCCAAAAACACGAAAGTGACTTACATCTAGTTTGATTGAGCTCCAAGCTTCTTCTGGAGTTATATTCTTTAAAACCTTAGTAGGAGTGCGATTTACTATGTAAT